>JAHBOE010000003.1:600000-915000 GCA_020736525.1 Chaetomium sp. MPI-CAGE-AT-0009 | reverse complement strand
CTTTCTGCTCCCTTTCTCATATACCCACCGACCAGGGCGCAGTGGGGCGCACGGGCCGGCGGGCTCTGGGGTGGATTTCCCAATCCCGCAAAACTCATTTGTATGGGTTTTGCTAAAAATGGGCTCACGAGCTCGCAGCCGCACACAAAGGTGCCGCGAACCCCGCAAGGAGAGGGGGGGCCTCGCAAACCTTGGGCAGGGCCGTGGAGGCCAGCCGGTGCCTTTTGCACCGTTCCTGGCCGCCCGGGCTGCTCTGGCTGCTCTGGCTTCTCCCTTCTCATATACCCACCGACCAGGGCGCAGTGTTCCTCACGGGCCGGCGGGCTCTGGGGTGGATTTCCCAATCCCGCAAAACTCATTTGTATGGGTTTTGCTAAAAATGGGCTCACGAGCTCGCAGCCGCGCAGATATGTGACGCGGGCAGCCGCAAAGGCACCCGGCAGCGGCACCTCCCAGCCGGCCTACCCTGCACCTCACCACCTCTCCCGCCACATACCAACCGGCCTACCCTGCACCTCTCTTACCCGACGGCCTACCCTGCACCTCTCCCACCACATACCAACTCGCCTACCCTACGCCTCTCTTACCAAGTGGGCTACCCTGCACCCCCCAAGTCGCCTACCCTGCACCTCTCTTCCCAACCCGCCTACCCTGCACCCGCCCCACCACATACCGAACCGCCTACCCTGCACCGCTCCCACCACCTACCTCCCAACTAGCCTACCCTGCACCTCTCGACCTACCAACCTACAAAGAGATAGAGATCCCTAATAGCTATAGCCAGATTACTACAAGAAAGAATATCCAAATAGTTAATAACAATATATCCATTCCTATATAGTTGCGAGAAAAGTTACCTCTAGGATAACTTATCCATTTATAAAAAGTCCAAAACTCCAAAAGTCAAAATCCAAAATCACTACACACAAATATCTCCCCCCCTAAATATGCCCGCCTCTGCCCCGGCCGTTACCCCATAACCTACCCTACATCGAAAACGCGAGCCCCCCTAGCCCTCTCTATATATACCCAAAAAGACCGCGCAGGGTTCCCTACAACCCGGCTTGCATAAGGGTGGAAAGCCATTCCAAGCTCTCGCTCCCCAACCCACCTACCCTGCACCGCGCCCGCCGCACACCAAGTCGCCTACCCTGCACCTCTCCCACCGTATACCAAGTCGCCTACCCTGCACCTCTCCCACCGTATACCAAGCCACCTACCCTGCACCCACCGCACCGCATCCCAACTCGCCTACCCTGCACCGCGCCCGCCGCATCCCAACCCACCTACCCTACACCTCTCCTACCAACCCACCTACCCTGCACCGCTCCCACCGCACCGCATCCCAACTCGCCTACCCTGCACCCCCCAACCTGCCTACCCTGCACCTCTCCCGCCACATACCAAGTCACCTACCCCGCACACCCCAACCAGCCTACCCTGCACCGCTCCCACCACATACCGAACCGCCTACCCTGCACCGCTCCCGCCACATCCCAAGTCACCTACCCCGCACATCCCAAGTCACCTACCCCGCACATCCCAAGTCGCCTACCCTGCACCCATCTCACCACATCCCAAGTCGCCTACCCTGCACCCGCCGCACCACATACCGAACGACCTACCCTCCACCGCTGCCGCATCCTACCAAGTAGCCTTCCCACCACCTCCCGAGCGGCCTACCCTGCACCGCCGTCCCGCCGGTCCAAGACGGGCCAGCAGGGCGACCGCGCACGACCAAGTCCCTCGGCCTCCCAACCGGCCTACCCTGCACCGCGGCCCGGCCAGAGACTTCAAAGTCCCCCTCCGTCCCCCCGCTCTTCGTCCCCCGTAAGGCTCGCCTAGCGCAATCGCTGGCGGGCTCTCGCTGGGAAATCTAGGCGAAGAAGGGCTTACCTCCTCCCCAACTATTTCTTTTTTTTATACGTCTTTTCATATTTCCTTTTATCTTTTTAACTTTCCTTTCTCTTTATTCTTTCCTCTTATATTTCTTTATTCTTTAATTTCATTTTTCTGTTTCTCTTCTTCTAACCTATATCTTTCTTTTACCTTTACCTTTCTCCTACTATTTTCTACTACTTATACATACACTCATTGTAACTTTTTCTTCTCTCTTCTTCCCTTTTCCATTTTTCTTTCGATGAAACCTTTTTCTATTTTACTTCTTTATATACATTCAGAACGTTAATCTATGTATAAAAACCTTTAGTTTCCATCTTCCTAAACCTAAAGTAGTTGGGGTGGAATATCCATGCGAGGGAAGAGTGAGTCTCTGGGCACATCCGAGCTAGGGCGATAGTGGATGTACCAGTCGCTATGCATTTTTTTACTGACTGCATATATAATTTGTATGTTTAGGTAATAGCAATGGAAACGTCAAAAATTTCAACCTACAGAACCCTAGTCCCACGGTTGCGGCGCACACAAGCTAATTCAATTAAAGGATAATACATAGGCAGACACCAAAGTAAGTCAAGCCAAGGTCCAAGTCAGTTATTTACAGGTCCCCACGCGCGGTGGCAAGTGTCCAGGTCCCGGGTGACTGCGACCAAGCCGACCTGCACAGCCTCCACAAACAGAATAAGAACGGTCAATACCGCTGTACAACGAACTGCGCCCCGTGCCGGGCTGCTGAGCCGCCGATGGCCCAAGCATACGACTTTCCGACACTACTTATCCGCGAAGTACTGTTCCTCAAGAGAGTCCAAGCTGTCCTCAAGGTTTCCCACGCGCCGGGTGAGGTATTTCATCTCGTTGGTGTGGACCTCCACCCGCTTGATGATCTTGTCCACCTGCTCCTTGACGAGGACCATGATGATGTCGAACTCGACGGAGCGCAGCCTCCGCCTCTCCCGATACTCCGAGAAGTGCTGGTTCAGCACGCCCTCGGTGACGGCAGTGATCTCGGCCATGCGAGCATCCGTAAAACCAATGTCGCCGTCCGTGTCCTTGGGTGCAGCGGGCGGCTCCTCAGCGGCGGGCTCGGCGGCGGGCTCAGCAGTGGGCTCAGCAGTGGGCTCAGCAGCGACGGCCTGAGCGGTAGCCCGGGACTGAGAGGCCAAGTACGCGGCAGCGAACTCCTCGATGATAGGGTCGTCGACCACATACTCGTCGCCGGCGGAGTCTTCGGCAACGGAGTCATCGGCGAGATAGAAGTCGGGAATTGAGTCAGCGGCGACGGACGGATCGACGACCGAGTCATTGGCGACGGACAGATCGGGAACCGAGTCAGCCGTGACTGACGGATCGACAACCGAGTCATTGGCGACGGAGTTATCGACAACCATGTCATCCGCAGGAGACGGATCGTAGTCTTGAGCCGCAGCGTTGGTGGTTGGGGTGGCCGGAGGAGTGGCAGCAGGAGTGGCAGCAGGAGTGGCAGCAGGAGTGGCAGTAGGAGTGGCAATGGGTGTGGCAACGGGCGTGGCAACGGGCGTGGCCACCTGTCCCAGGTCGACATCCTCAGGCTCCGGCGTGCTCCAGGAGTTGAAATGCAGTGTCTGTCGAAGAGTTAGCTCAAGGCCAAGGACGAGAATTCGCGCGTTTGGAAGGCAAGGATGCAAGCCAGGATGCATGTGGAAGATGAGGCCCAATGGGAAAGATGAGGTTCGACGTGGAACATGAAGCTTGAGCCGCATGACGAGGTTTGAGGTAGAAGATGAGACCCGATGTGGAACATGAGGCTCGATGTGGGAGATGAGACTTGATGTGCATGATGTTGGAAGTGAAAGATGAGATTTGATGAAGATGAGGCTCAGGGTGAATGAGAGAGAGCGGCATGTGGAAAGTGAACCTCGAGGTGCGAGATGAGACTTGATGTGCATGAGGTTCGAAGTGAGAGATGGGATTTGATGAAGGAGATGAGACCCAGGGTGAATGAGAAAGAGCGACATGTGGAAAGTGAACCTCGAGGTGCGAGACTTGACTCGATGGGGAAGATGAGGCTCGTGGATGACAAGAGTCGACAAGGAAAGTGAGGCTCAATGTGGATGATAGAGAGCGGAATGTGAATGCGGGTGAAGTGAACAGAAAACTGACCGGAACCCAGCCATCGTCAGATGCGCCGCTTTCATCCTTCTGTTCATCCTTGTTCTGTGAGGGCGAGCTGTCAGCTTCTGATCTGCTCAACAACCAGTGGCTCGGTCACTTGGTACATACCTCTTCAGTGTCGATGGCATTCTCGGGCATCCGAAGGAGGATCAGAGCCCGGGCAGTCTCCCTCTCCTTCTCCAACCTTCTCTTCAAAATCTGCCGTTTCTTCTTCTCCTTCCTGATCTTCTTCTCCATCTTCTCCATCTTCTTTAGCGCCTTCCTCTCCATCTTGTCCATCCTGTACTTCTTCTCCCTTTCCTCCTTCTTGTTCTTTTTCTCCTTGATCGGGCGAGCCGGAGAAGCCCGTTCGGTGCCCTCGGGGCCGGGACCGGAGCCGTCAGACGGCTCGCGGCGCTTATGTCCGCGGGGAGACGGTTGCGTGGTGGGCGAGACCGGCGAGCTCGCCTGATGGGCAGCGACGTCTCCGTCAATGTCCATGGTGCTCGACCTCGGGGTGAGTCGTGTGTGTGTCGAGGCTCTGGAGCGGAGGTTGGCTCGAGGAATATGAGAATGTGTGAAGAAAGAGGGACGAATGTTCAAGGGGTTAATGAGGCTGATGCTCCGGATGCCCCTGCGAAAGCGGCGATGACGAAGGCGACAAGGTCCAAAGATGCGGTTTTCTCGCATGCTGGGGCTGTTTCCCTGGAAGACCGTGTTAAAGGAGGAGACTCGAGGGTGAGTCCTCGAATGGGGACATTGTGTACTTGTATGGGAATTATGATGTCCTGAAATCACCAGGCAGAAAACTCTGTCCCGTGTTTTTTTCTCCGGAAGTTAGTTGCACAACCTGGCTGGCTCACCAGGCCGGCCCTCCGTTTGCACCATCTCATCGTGCCGCGTCGCGACGCGTGCTGATGAAGCATGGCCTCCGGGGAAGTCGAGGCGGGTTCCCGAAGTTCTGATTCGACCTGCAGGATCTCGCAAACGCCTCACACAATGCCGGGCATGTCCATACCCGTTGACTTGCCGAAATGTGGCAAATCCGGCAAGCATGCCGCTTCCCGGCCCAGGGTGACGGGAATTGCTCAGCGACTCGCACACGCACCTGGCAGCCGTACGGTGGACTCGGGGAACTTGACGGAAGAGCACGACCAAGCGTGGAACCTGCGGCTTCATTTGGCTCAAGACGGAGGACTCGCCGAGTCCAAATACAATGGCAATTAACGCTTGGTTGGTGGGGTGATTTATCTGGGGAATTGCGAGAACAAACGGGGCCCTTTGACTAGCCACATGTAGTGACAAGCCAGGCAGACTTCCGCTCCAACACGGCGGGTGAGGATACACTTTCTGTTTGAACAGCCCTTTCCCCTGTCAACACAACTTGGGGCAGCCGCAAACTCTGGGGCACAGGTGGGCCGGCACTGTTTCCTTCACCGGAATTAGCACCTGTGTTTGTGAAGCCGACGGAAGCGGATAACACGGCTGGCCGTAGCCATCATTGAGCAGATGCCTGAAACAAGCTGACATGCATAATGTGCATGTACATACAACGGGTCCTCGCCGACTCCGTCATTCTGATGCAAACCATCGAGTCCGGGGTGAGCCAATCACCTTGCCTCTGCCCGTGGAAGATACACAGCCTTTAATCTCGCCCTCAACACTCTCTCGGCAGAGGCGGGATCCATCCGCTGCTCCGGGCCGGCCTGCATCATTTTCCCCACCAGGAACATGAGCTTGCCTTGCGGGAAGGCCTTGGCCTTGCCCTGTTTGAAGCGCAGGAATGCGTCCAGGACCTTGTCTTCGCCCTCGACGACCTGGTCGGCAAGCCCCTCGTATTCCTGCTCAGATAATTCTTTGAACCAGAGGTTGCCTGCATCGATCGTTTGCGTGACACCACCGGCCACGATCTCTCCGCGGAAGACGCCCCACAGCAAATCTTTGGCAACTTTGGCAGTGATTTCTCTCCGATACAGGTGTGACATTATGGCAGCCAGGTCCACCGACGGAATGCGGCATTCACCATCAGGAGTCATGCCAAGGTCGGAAGGCACTTCCGTGAGCTTGCCCAGCTCGTGAAGGCACCAGTTGGCAGCTAGCAAGGCGCATTTGTCATAAGTGGCAAGCCCAAGCCGGTCCTGCAGTGCGTCAAGGACATTGTAAAAATACTCGACCCGTGCTCCATCGTCCAGCGTCATGAGTGAAACGGCGTCCTTGGCGCTCAGGTCATACGACTCAACCAGGTCGTCAATCTCAGCATCAGGCAGGACACCCAATGACGAGGCCAGGTGGGCCACGAGGTCCTCCCCAATGACGACCGGCCCGAGATCCGGGTCGGGCATGTACCTGTAATCCACCTCGCCCTCCTTGCCGCGCAAACGGCGCGTCTCTGTGCTCCCCAGCGACCAGCCGCGGGTCTCGCCCTCGACCACGCCCCCAGCCTCCAGGACCGCGATCTGGCGGTCGCGCTCCGCAATGATGGCGTCCTCCACCGCCTTGAAACTGCTGAGGTTCTTGATCTCGGTGCGGGTGCCCAGCGGCGCGGCGTCCCCGTCGGCAGTCCTCCGCACGGAAACGTTGACGTCGGCGCGCAGGCCGCCAGCCTCCATGCCCAGCACGCAGGCGTCGACGGCGGATAGCAGCATCTGCACCTTGCGCACTAGCGCGGCGGCGGTGGCCGGGTGGTGGATCTGCGGCAGGGTGATGATCTCGACCAGGGGCAGGCCGACGCGGTTGAAGTCCAGCCACTGCACGTCGCCGGGTTGGGCGGTCGTCTTGGCCGTGTCCTGCTCCATCTGCACCTGCTTTATCCCAATCTCGACGCGGTCCCCGTCCTCGGGCGCGATGCCGTCGCGGGCGCTCAGTACGATGCGGCCGTCGCGGGCGAAGGGGTGGTAGTACTGGGTGATTTGGTATCCGGCCGGCTGGTCCCAGTGGAAGTAGTGTTTGCGGTCGAAGCGGCTGACCGGTTGGATGGCGCAGTCGAGTGCCAGGGCAGCGCGAACGGCGGGGATCAGGGTCTCGGGCTGGAAGAGGGGCTGCGAACCCGGCATGGCGAGGTCAAACAGGGCGACATGGCTGTTGGGCTTGTCGTTGAATGAGGTGGCAGCGGGCGAGAAGAGCTTGCGGGCCGTGTTGAGCTGGGCGTGGATCTCGATGCCGACAGTCAGTTCCCAGCCGGGAACGGTCTGGTTGTCGGCATTTTTCTTCTTTTTCTTTCCCGATGCCTTAACGGCCTTGGCTTCATCTTTTAACTGCTTCCGGAGGGGGATCTTCTGGAGGGGGATCTTCCGGAGGTGGATAGAATTGGCAGGGAGTGATGTTGAAGTTGAGGCTGTTGAGGTTGTTGACGTCTCGACTTGGCTGCTAAATGTTCGGCTTGTGTTTATCTGGCGGTACGCTGCAATTGCGGAAATGGGTGGAGGTCGGGTATGCAGACAGCCCCGGCAATTGAGCTGGCCCGTTAGGAGGTACCTGCCGAGCTCTGCTGTCGAGATCCGCCTCATGGTGTTTTTTGGTTGTTGCCTGTGCGAGTCGAACCTTCGCGTGTGCTCACGACGCAGTGTCCAATCCAAGCTTCGCGGGGACCTGACGTCTCCATGCCAAGCCCCGCAACTGAACCGCGAGCAGCATCGCAAATCTGGCGGAATTGCTGCCAGCTGACAACAGGTGTGCAATGCAAATTCACCCATGTCCCCGATGTCGTTCGTTTGTCTCGTCTCAGTCTCGCCTCCCGTCTTTTTGGTTCTTCCAACCTTCTCTCAGTCGAGCGCACAACAAGCAAATGATGGGACACTGAGAAGCTTTGTATTCGATTGCTGTAGCCTGTGCTGATGTTTTCTTTTTGTTCGTGTTTTGTAATTTTTTTCTTTTTTGCCCAACCAAGTCGATGTTGTGCTGCGCCTGAGTCGATGAGGAGTGTTTGCCCGTGACTCGTTTTGCTTCTGCTTTTTTGGTGTTTACGACATGTGAAACGGCGGAGGGGAGTGCACATGCATGAAGTCAGGAAGCAGAAAACATATTCCAATTAACTCGTCTTCTTCTACAATAGTCATACAAGAAAAGAGCAAAACAGTCAAACCAACTCTGCAATCCAACTAAGAGAAACAACTAAACGCAGAACCGCCCAATGTTCCACCTAGATACCCGAATCATCCTGCGGCCAGACCGGGGTCCACGCCTTCCACGACGCGCAGACATTGTCGAACTCCTGCCTGCTGACATCGTCGACCTGGATCTGCGACTGGCTCTCGACGAACTCGAGCGACAGGCCCTGGCTGGCGTGCCAGGCGATGTGGCAGTGCACTAGCCACGCGCCCGGGTTGTCGAGCATGAAGGCGATGGCGAGGTAGCCGTTGGCCGGCAGGGTCGCCACGTCGCGCCGCGACGGGTTGGTGGTGTTGAACTTGGACGTGTCGCCGTCGAACATGCCCACGTCGGCCGCCAGCACCCAGAAGTCGTGCCCGTGGAGGTGGATTGGGTGTGCCAACCTTGGAGGACGTTAGCCCTACGGAACTGGTAAGAGAGGTATTTGGGGGAGGAGGGCTTACCTGAGGTTGCTCATGTCTTGGATGACAAGGATGGCCCATTCTGGCTCGGTACCGGACGCCTAGGATGAGTTGGTCAGCACGGGTGTCTCCCTCCCTCTCTTTCTCTTTCCCCGAGCGGAAGCAGGAAAACTCACATCGACCGGCACGACGTTATACTCGGTCGGGAACAAGTCCTTGCCGTCAAAGATCTGTCCCATGGTAGGGTCCGACCAGTCGAGATACAAGCTACTTGTGTTGATGGTCCACTTGAAGTATTCGTCAAACGTGGTGCCCATCTCCTCGTACACAACACCCCCGCGCGTGTTTAGTACGTTGAGCTCCAGGTACGGCACCGTCTTGGACGGCGGCTCACCGATGCAGTCCGTGGCCGGCTCGACGCTGCTCTCAGTCTCAGGGTCCGCCGTGCTACTCGCATCGTACCGCACGATACCCGTGATGTCGGCCGCGTTGGTGTTGGCGCCGCAGTTGGAATTCCACCCACCCCGCAGCCAGTAGTCGCGGGGATCCGCGTTGGCATGCACAATCACGTCGTACCGCTGACCGATGGTGATCTGAACGCTGTCCGTCGTGTACGGCTTGATCGGCACCAAGTCATGCGCGATCACGGTCAGCGAGTGCCCGTCGATGCTGAACTGGAACGCACCGTCGACGGCCACGTTGACTAGGCGGATGAGGTACTTCTTGTCCTGCTCGAATACCATCTCGAACTTCTTGCCGCCGCCCACGCAGCGGGCGTTGGTCGACCCGCTGCAGTCGAAGGTGTTGGTGCCGTTGATCAGCCCGTTGGGCATGACAGGCGGAGCCCCGAGCTTGGCCACATGCCAGTTGGTGAAGGCCTCGACGTGCGCCCAGTCCTGCAGGAAGAGTACGCCCAGGTCCTCGTCGTAGTTCTCCGTCGCCGGGCCACGGAGAATCATGCCGCCGAACAGCCCCTCGGCATACTGCAGGCTGAAGTGACTGTGGTACCACGTCGAACCGTACTGGGTGACGCGGAAGCGGTAGCTTTGTGTCTGGCCGGGCGCGAGGCCGCACTGCGTCACGCCGGGCACGCCGTCGTTGAGCGAGTTGTTGAGCATGCGCAGACCGTGCCAGTGGATACTCGTGCCGTTGTTGGCCATGTTGTTGGTCACGTGGATGATGACCTCGTCGCCCCAGTCGGCGATGATGGTCGGGCCGGGCACGGTGCCGTTGAACGTCATGCACGAACGGTTGAAGCCATCGAGGGAGCAGGGCCCTTCCTCAACAGAGAGCCAGAACTCCTTAGGAGGGCCCGTCGTCTCGGGGATGACATCGTAGTAATTAGTGTCGATACTGTACTCGCCCCAGCACTTGCGGTTCTCAGGCGTGTTCTCACACGCCTGTCGTGGCTGGAGGAGGCCGGTATCCGGGCTGAGCGGGATGCTGGCCGCGAACGCGCCGGCGAACGTGGCAAGGAGGGAAAAGACAGACTGCCTCATCTTGGAAGTGAGGGTTTCCGGTTCAAGATGACACTGGATGAGGGGAAAGGTCAATGAAGGTGTCCCAAGGTCGGGAGATGTGAGGCTGGTGAGTACGAAAGACCTTCTCAACACCTGTCTGACGTCTCTTACTTATACTTCTCTCCAGTCCCTCTCATCGGGGCTTCCTGGCCGGCAAGACCGGTTGCTCTGACCCTCGAGCCTCGAGGCGAGGCGTTCTCCGAACCGGAAGGGCCTCGCTGGGCATATCGCCGACGTTCCCGCGTCTACACCGATGTGCTGAGTCTTCTGAGTCACGCATCAATAGTCTGACGGCGGTGGAGTTGGGGGTCGTCTGGATGGTAACTAATCTTAGCTGTGCCGCGAAGGAACTTTGAATTCAGGCCAGCAAGCGTGCTGCCCGTTGCTTCGGTACGTCGAGGATGTCGGGAGCGGGCGGGAGGCTTCACACAGAGCCGCCCCCAACCGTCTAGGCTACCAGTGAGATGAGTGAAGGTGTGGAAGCGGAACCCTGCCTCGTATCACCCGAGTCCTTCACGGGCAGTCGCCAGACCGTGACTGGTATCAGAAACCCAATATTTGCTGCACATGGCTGATCCTTCCACCAATCGGGCCCCGAGACGGCTCCTTGGGTCCAAGACCCTGGGCGTACTAATGCACAGAAGCCCTATGGCCATGCAGGGGGAGGATACTATGTAGTATGACACGAACGGGCGAGGGGCGAGGCGGGGTTGAGGTGCGTATTGAGAAATCAGTCACACGTCTGTTGCTACCCCCGAGAGTTCGTGTTGTCGGCAAGACTTGTTCCCGTGAATCAGAGTAACTATTCCTCAACCTGACTAGGTACAGTTGGGAATGCAGTGCGTTTCCGAACGTTGTCAGGTCGGGCGGGCATGTATGTAACAGGGTCAGTGTGCCAATATTCCTCCTATTCGGGTTATTTTTTGTGTCGATTAAAATCGTTTCCCTTCTCTCCATTTAGATACCTTTCCCGCATGCTCACGTAGCATTCCGTCCGCGGGATGGAGGTGGGAGCAACCAGGGCTAGGGGCGGGTGCCAGGGGCTTGCGTCCGCGTTGACGCTGCTGCGTCCACATGAGACTCGCACGCAACAGAGGACGTAAGCTCTACTTAGCGAGAGCCGTAGCGAGAGCCGTAACGAGAACTCGGTGGTGAGGGACTCGGGAAGTGGGCGGACGTGGGGGCACCAAGATATGAACAAATGGGAATAGGCTTGGTTTCAACTTGGTGTCTCCATAAACCTGGGTGGGATTATTGGATCCTCACTCTTCCTTCGTTGATATTGCCAAGGGTGATTGCAGGTTGTCGCCAATGTCACAGGTTATGACCAGGGGTTGGTCGTACAGGTAGCGCCCACCAGCGCCCGCATTGGTAAGACTTCTTGGCTCGGACAAATAAGAAGTACCCGCCCGCCTCGGGGTTTATGTCGCAATCGAAGCCTTCCACACGTGGTCTTGAGATTGACACGCCCGTCGAGTGGTACGAAGATCATTTTGGACCGGTTGGGCCGGCATGGCCCGCCGGGCCCATGATGGCCCCAAGGATTGTGCAGGAACCTTACATGCTGTGGATTGGTACTGTGATACAATACAGAGTTCTGTCCTGTGGAGATTCCTCTTAGATCTTGGATCGAGATTCTGGGGACAGGGCTCGAACGACGACATCGACATCCTCGACAGGACATGTCCGACGGAGCTTTCATGCTCGGCCGTTGCGGGTATACCGCGTAACTCGGAGAATTCTTCGGGATTGAGTTACATTTTTCAAAGTGCCGGCATCTGCTCGGGCCTCTGCTCGGGCCTGTTGACACGGCCTTCGAAAAGAGAGGCAGCCGCGGATGGTTACAGCCGCTCCTTCAGTGAGGCTCAGCCCCTGATTGGTGTTGGTAGCGGGATCGCAGGAAGGACTAGTGGGATGAGGTGCAGGTTTGTGGCTGGAACATCGGGAGTTTGTCCCGAGCGGAATGCCACCCCTGCTTGGTCTGGAAATCACGGGTAGGCCTAATCACGGGGCCCGCGTATGGCCTCCACCTTCATTACAACCTTGTACGTACTTTGTACGTACAGAGGAGCACCGACAGCGGAGATACGGAGAAGCCGGGCGTAACGGCCCAAGGGCACCGCACCAGGCAACCGTGCTTTGCCGAGTTATCCGTCTGCCGGGGCGGCTCGGGGGTCGGCCGTCTACCTACTCCGTAGTAGTTGGGTAGTACGGAGTACACGACACCCCCGATCCCCGGAGCAGGGGTTCACCACGCGAGGACCAGCCCCATGTCCGCACTGACGAGGGGAAAATCTACACTATGTACGAATATGTCCACATATATGGAGGGCGATGAAACAATTCTCGCGCAATCAATAGCTAAGTGAGCCGTCAACAAGCGAAGCTTCTCTAACCAGGTACTCGGTCTCGAGGATGAAACGACGGTGTTAATTAATATATTTCCGTGTGACAACCCTTGCTTAAACGAGCTTCGCGAACCTGTTCTGGAAGGATAGATCCCGGACGCCACCAAAGCATCCTAGTCTCGCGAATCCCATCCATTCGGTTGAGGACGTCAACGATGCGCCCTCGCGGCACAGCCAGTCCTTCTCAGCACACGAAACTAACGGAATACGGCTTCATGTTCCGCCACAAAGGGCGGAGGAGCGCGCTGCACAACCAGATACTCCAAGCAGTTTCCTCTCACCGGCCTGTCAAGAGCTTAAGGCTGCCATGTCATCTCCGGCCGCCGACCTGTTCGCCCGATTTCTCTGTTCACGTCTTGACTCACACGAGCTAGCATTACGCCTTGCAGGGCATTTCCAGCCCCCAAGGCCGATTTCAAGATCATGCGTAGGTAATGATTGGATAACTCACCTCAAGCTCCACGAAAGATTACCTTACCCTGTCAGGTCGACCACCGGATCGGGCAGGGGTTGAGTTTGACCAAAGCAAGTCATCATTCTCCTGAACAGCTAAAACTCAGGGCTTCGGAAAGGGCTGAATGACTTTGTTCTAATAATAGCACGGACTCTACTCTAGGGAGGGAAGGGATTCAAAATCAAAGCATCAACATCAGCTTCTGCCTCCATCACTCCCGAACGGTCTTACCACCCGCACGCCACCAGGGACAACCAATCTTTATGCGTGCATCCAAGATACAACGAATCCCATGCGCAGCTGAGCTCCCAGTCATCCATTTGTAAGACACACCGATACATGAGCCACAGTCAAGTGGAAAAGAAATCGTGGCAGAGCCTCAACGCCGACGTCCCACACCACTCCATTCTCCAACTTCGTATTTTGTCAGCAAAACTAACTTGTGTGTAACACATGGCTGTGCAACTATGTTCGGGACCACTTACTGTGACAAATGAGATCTAAAAAAGACGTAGGCAGCTGCCGCCGAACAGCCCACCCCCGTCTAATTGCCGATAGGAATGCCCCGAGGGAGGAAGAAAAATATTGACCCAACACACCATACCATCCCAACCAAACCCGAGCCGGCCTTAACACGGACGAGAGGCGGTCTCACTCTCAGGCGTAAGCCTGCGTGTAGAACCAGCCCGGCCTTTGCCGCCTCGCACGTCGGGAGCGCCGGGGCCGCGGTTCGCACGTGCAAATCCATGCGTCATCTCCGCAGCGGCGGCAGCTGCTGGTACTACTGTGCCAGTAGTGGCATCGGTAGCTGTAGAAGGTGACGTTCCGTTGGCAGGTGGAACACCAGTCCGTCCACCGCACGAAACCGCGGGGTCTGGTCATGGTTGGCGTGGGAGGTGCTCCGCTCGAAAGTGAAGTGTTTCTGGTTTGTAAAACGAGATGAGGGAGAGAAGAGAGATGTTGGTAGGTTAGATGCCACTATCGGGATTCGAGTTTGACTGGCAAGATTTCAACAACTGAGATTGGTGGTTGGAATTTGCAAAAGGATAGGAAATAAATAAACAGACGTGTCGGTCTCTCCATGTCTCCTCGAGTACCACTTTATATTAACATGTTCAAGACGTGATCTAGGATCCAGTCCTCCTGCCAACGCCTCTTTCAAACAGCTGAGGGCCTCAGGTGCACTTCGTCACTATTGTTTTGTTCACACATTGACTCGGAGCTCGACGCTCGAGACAGCCAAGGCAGGCAGGCATTAAAGAAAGTTTTGCGAATTTTCCTCACCAAAGCCGTTATTACTTGGCTTGCAGGACGCAGCTCGTGAAGGGAGGGGGAGGTATACAGCACGTGGGAGGGGCACATTGAAAGCGCAGGCGACCAATGGTTGGTCTCGCGTCCCTGTCAGCCGATCACTTTCGTCGTCTGGACTCAGCCCCTCACTGGTGATCAGTTATTTCACGAGAACGCAAAACACGCCACAATAGTATCTCGTGGGCCGAAGGAAAAAGAGAAAAATGATATAAACTATTGAACGGTTCGATGTCGGTAAAGTGAGCCCCTGACCCCTAACCCCTTTCCACCCGAGCGAGTCAAGCGACCCCGTGGAATATACCACCACCATCCGCCCAGGCAGCAATCCTCACCACCAAATCCTGCATTCAATACCGATCGCGTTGAGATGGAGTCGCAAACCCCAACGTCCGGTCGACGCCATTCCACACGGTATAGTACGACCTCAGCAAAGGAGTACCGAAGATCCAAGCCGGGCGGCCACGGATCGGCTCGCGTGCGACGCGGTCCGGGTCGGTATAGACACCCTGGCAGATACCAGGCATGCCAGGGTACTCGCCCACATTCACATACTCCTTCCTAACCACCGCATCAACATGACTGCCCGCACTACCCAGCGTAAAAGTCACATCCCGGGCGACGCGATCCAGCACGTCACAGGGCGCGCCCCACGCGCCACGCTCGTCGAGCGGGCGAATGTCGGGCGACATGCGGCCGTACAGCTCCCGCGTCGTCTCGCGGTCCGGCGTGATGATGGTGGCGCCGCCCGTGTCGACCAGCGTCACGGCGTCGGTCGAGTTGGCCAGCGCCGCCGCGTGCCCGTCACGGTCGCCGCCCACCCGCGCCCCGCGCACGTCCACCACCCACCGCCACCGCGACTCCGACAGCGGCCAGTTGAGCGGGATCTTGCGCAGTGTGGAGGGGATGTACTGCGACCGGTCTGTCCCGCCGAGCGTGAGCACACCCGCCCGGCCGCCGCCGCTGCCCCTGTGGTCGGGGGTGAAGGAGAAGCTGAACTCGGGCCCTGGGAGCTGGCCGCTGTTGACGAGGTTCCAGAAGACGGGTTCATACTGGGTGGTGACGCCCTCGATCTCGTTCCAGACCGCGTAAGGGGTCGAGCCCAGGCCGAAGATGCCGTCGGGGGGCTGCTCGCGGAGCCCGGACGAGTAGTTGTCGCAGATGAGGAACTCGCTGGCCACGCCGCGGTCGCCCATGCGCACCGTGTCGGTGATGACGGTGCAGTTCGCGCCTTGCACTTCGGGGGTTGATTTCGTCCCGCCGCCTTGGCTGCCGAAGGTGACTTCGAGTTGGTAGCCCGGCTGCGCGGAGAAGGTTTGGGATTTGGCTGGGTCGTAGAGCGGGTGGCTGCCGCACGTGGTGCAGTTCTTATGGGCGATCAGCATGAGCGAGGCGCCAGTGTCGAAGATGAGTTTGCTAGGGGAGGGGTCAGAAACGGACAGGATGAAGGTGGGTGGACGGGCTGGCACATACAACTTTTGCCGCGGAGTGCCGACGGTGATCTCGCCGTACCATTGCAGTTCGGTTTGGCCTCTTTGCCACACTTCTAGGTCGATGTTGATAGGCCGTCCGCAGTTCTCGTGTTTGCAGTGACCGCCGCTTAGGTGGAATGGAGACAGACCTTGAGGGATCGGGTCCAAAGACGGTATTGCTGCACCCCGTGTTAACCCGAGCTGGAGAGCAAGCCAGAGCAGCATATTCATGACTGCGAAGGGCACACGAGGTGGCAGTGCGAAGGTAGTTTGGTATCGTAGTAAGAGGCAGTTGGAATGTTGGTGCACCAGCGGCTAGATTGGGTGAGGGTTTGGCAACACTTCAAGAAGTGGAATGAGAAGATCTTATTACTTTGAGCAGTTAGTCGCATTTCTAATCAGGCACCAGGTTACGTTTACCATACTTCGTACTAGATCTACGATGATAGATCGCACAATGCTAATGAGAGGCATCCGCCACAGCCTCCGTTCCACCTTAGCGAGATAGAGGGGGGAGCTGAACAATGGCAGCGCATTTGCGCAACAATATTAGTGGTTGGAATGCAAGCCAGACACAGTCCAGATGAAACACAACCCACTGCCTCTTCTCGCTTTTCGGCCCAACTGCAGAAACGATGCATATATTGACAAACCAGTGTATCGGCGTTCCCGGACGGGGTAGGAACCGAAGACGCGGGCCGGCTTTGGACATCCTGCGTTGCGGACCGCATGCTCGGAGAGCCTCGGAGCATGAATGTTCCCCATACACAGCTGCATCTCAAACGCAGTCGTGCGGGCAGTGCGTTGAAGTCCGCAACAAATCAGGGCCTTGTCAAGTCGCCCCTGAAGTTTGCCGTTCCATCCGACGGTGCCCAGCGGTTTCCATCGAGCTCAGCGAGAGTAGGAGCGGTCGGTCCTGTGAACCATGTCTCTTGGGATGGATGTCTAGAACCGAAGGATTCCGCAAAGGGCGAAATCGTAACATTTGCCGCTCCTGTGCTTAGCTGTCCGGCAGCCACGACATCAAGTTCTGATACTGCATCCTTGTCAGACCTATTTTACTCCGATTTCGCATCAGAGTCACGGTTATTCAGACTTACCAGGTGTGATTACTTTCGCTGTTTCACTCGGAGCCGTCCGGCCACAAGGAGACCGCCCGACCCCTCGCAACCGGCCTCCATCCCGACACTTAAAGACCACGAATGCAAGTATGGCAATTGCACCAATTGTGGAAGCAATTGTGATCCCCACAACGGTGCCGGTATCTAATCATCCAGCTCCGCTCCCCGCGGCGCTCGTGTTGTTTTCGGCAGGCCCCGTGTGGGAACTAGAACTGCTTTCAATGTTTGACGTTGCAGCTGTGGAGGTGGGTGTGAATGCCGGAGCGCTTGCCTCCATGACTTCGATAAAGGCTTCGCGCTCGAAGGTGTTGGAACTAAGCCGTGCAGGCACAATGTAGCCTGCCTGGCAACTCCCAGCAATACAAGGATTTGCGTGATGGCAGCAGCCCATGAAGTTGGTCTTATCGTTGGCGCAGATGTACCATTTAGTCTCCATGCTGAGACTGCTACACTCTTGTTCTGGGATATCTTTGTAGCTGTCGCTGTCGCTCCGGAAGGAGGCCGGGCGGAGGTTGTTATGGCCGCATGTCCCCGAGTCGTCGGCGCAGGGATCGAATGTGCAGCACCCAACGAACTCGGTCGCGTTGTTTTCGCATATGTAGAAGCTACCACCACTGGGGCAGCTAACACCGTACTGAGGTGCGTTTGCCATGGCGTGGGACAGTAGGTGTGCGCTGATGGTCTCAAACAAGGGTGGATGGACTAGGAGGGGTGAGATAAAAGTATGTACGTTGTTTCGGAAGTTCTTTGTCGACAAAAGTGCAGCGGCCAAGGCGAGTCCTTGTCGTCAAAAGTGGACAGGCTTTCCCATGACTAGTCTTGTACTGCACTGGCCTTTGTCACAGTTACACATCTGTTACCCCAGATGTTGGACAAGCATCCGCAACTTGGGTATGGCAGGAGAGGGTCGCTGGTTTGGGTTGTCGAGCAGGGCGTGGGCGAGGACCCAACGGCCGTCATAATGGCCCTATGATCAATCGATGATGTGCCTAGGGGGAGCGCAGGTAAGGATTAATCGACGGTTCAAGTTTGACTGTCAGTACAACAAGCTGGAGATGTTGGAGAGAATGATACTCGCTATCCTCGCCTTTTTCGTGGTTCGTGTGCCCCAGCATGTTACGGCGCATGCCAACACACCAGTCGCACGGGGAAGGCAGATCGGAGCGACGGAAGTGCGGACTAAGCCGGGGCAAGTCCACTTGCCCTCTGAACTGGCGAGTCGAGTCCTCAAGTCCTGCTGGACATGCGATGAGGGGGTCGACCAAAATGCGCTTTGCATCCCTCTCGTCTCTTTCGGCTCATGTGTTGGTTGCTTGTCAAGTAACGGTCATGGGGCTGACCCCAGTCGCAAACCTGCAACCTTCAAAGCGCGGAGGCAGTGTTAGCTCGCGAGATGTCAGCATCGAATTGTACCACGATGACGATGCCGCGCGGGCTGCCCGTCAATTCTCATGCGAGGATCTGGTGTACGGACTCAGCGCCCAGGACTGCGAGCACATGGCCTCGATCGGCATGTTTGCGCAGGGCCAAAACGACTATACCGCAAACGGCCGTATCTGGCTCGGTGTGGACGGCCCTAACATCTTCATCTTCGTCAACGCGGCCGGGGTGCCCATCACACTCGTCGTGTGGTACAAGGAGGCAGGCGACGATGCGGCCAGCTTCATGAATGTGCGGCAGCCGTACATCAGTTTCTCGCTCCCCGCGACAGAGGACGCCGTCGGAGTCTCGGTTGCAAATGGGGTCTCCGGAGGCTTCTCCGGCCTGTACAACCGCTCAACCCAGCTGAGTCCGTACGGCCAGGTATCGAACACGCTCGGGGAGTTCACCACCGGGGAATGGGCCACCATCGACGTGTCCCGGCTGGTGAACATGGCGGGCAACGGCATGCTGGTGGAGGTGTTTGGGGAGGCGGCCCAGGGCGAGAGTTCAGAGCCTGACTGCGTGACAGACCTGCAAACGTGCGCGTACACGTGCAGCTCTGCCGGGGCGCAGTCGTGCGGCGCCGCGGGGAGCTACGAGCTGCTGAACTGCGACGGGCCGAACGCGGAGAATAGTGTAGACGAGGATGGTAACCCAATGGGCGGGTGTCATGGCTGGAGCAACGGGGGGTATCTCGAGGTCGCGTTGACGTGGTAGCGGACATGGCGATGAAGCTAGATGCAGTTGTTGTGCGCAGGTGCTGGCTTCAATTTTGATGCCGCGAGAAATTAGAAGTCACGTCTGCCTGGGCGGATTAGGGTTAGGATTTCTACTCGCCCTTGGTCTGGCATGGAATGAAACGGGAAGAATTGCAGAACCTAAAAGAAAAAAAAAAGAACTTCAAAAAATTGGTTGGTACAGTCTGCGAACAGCTGTGCCGTTTGTTTGTTTTAAAGCCCTCGTATGCCCTCTAAGCCCTCAGTGCCCGCAATCCCTCGTGCCCTCAATCCCTCGGTAGGTAGCCGGTAACAACAGGAGGTAGCAGTGCGCTCGAATGAATGCGAGTGGTAATTACCTAGCCACTGGAGAAATCTCCCTCCGGATGCGTGCCTGTTTGATCCTGCCGGGAGTGGAACCCGGAAGCTGTTGGGAACAGCAGCGATAGCGTGTAATAGTTAGATTTGAACTAACTCGCCCAAATTGTTGAAGTAGCAGACTATAGAAAGGGATTATAACCCCTAGGCAGCTAGAGGGAAGTTTCGCGTGCTGTTAGGCGGGGTTCTAGCATCTATCCGATGTTCTGCGAGTACCTACACACTGTGTTCTTACACCACATGGAAGTTGCTTCGCAACCACACAGCGGGAAACAAAGCGATTATTCTCACTTAGCTACGAATAGAATAGAAGTTTCTCCCAGAACAAACTTCTTGAAAGTTCTATGATGAGCCGTTATTATACACTTACAACCAATAAAATCGAGTGCGATTTGACCGGGTTCTGGCCGTTGGGGTTTTGTGTGTTCATGCTTTTTGGCCAGACCAGAGTCGCCCAATCGGGAAATATTTTGGCAGTCGAGCCCGTCCCGTCGGCGCGCGATCTCGTCGGAAAGATCCGGCCGCCACCAATGGCGGGGCACAATTCCGGGCGATTCCGGCCCACTCGTAAGGTCACAAACGACCAGGACCCACAAATTGTCAGCAACTGGATGCTCACGCAATCTCGACTTCCACAAAAGTGCCCCAACTTTCAATCATTGCTGCTTTTACGGCATCGAGTCGTGTGTACCCTTCACTGAGACAAAAGTTGTTGTTTCCAGTGGTCCGAGGCCAACCAAGATGAGCGCCGCCGAGAAGCAACCTGCGGAGCAGCCACCCGCGCCGACCACGGCTGCTCCCGACACCGTCTCCACTCCCGAACCTGCTGCTGCAGACAACGCCACCAGCGCTGCGGCAGCCTCGGAAACCCCGGCCGCCCCAGCCACTCCCGAAGCGCCGGGCGTGCCGGATGCCCCGGCCACTGCCGAAGCTGGCTCGGAGGTCCCCGCCCCCATCGAGACAAAGGAAACCACGGAGACGAAGGAACCTACTGAGACCAAGGAACCCACTGAGACCAAGGAACCCACGACGAAGGAACCCACTGAGACGAAGGAACCCACTGAGACGAAGGAACCCACTGAGACGAAGGAGCCCACCGAGACGAAGGAGCCCCCCACTGAGACGAAGGAACCCACTGAGAAGAAGGAACCCACCGTGGAGAAGACGCCGGTCACCCAGCTGTGGGCCGCCGCAAAGGCCGTCGGCCACCCTGAGATCTGGGGCGTGACTCTCGCCGATCCCGAGAGCCACGTGCCGACCCGGATTGTCCTGCAAAAGTACCTTAATGCCAACGACGGCGACCTGGACAAGGCCAAGGACCAGCTCACCAAGACTCTGGAGTGGCGAGCCAAGACCAAGCCGCTGGAGCTCGTCAAGAAGGCCTTCAGCAAGACCAAGTTTGACGGCCTCGGCTATGTCACCAAGTACCTGCAGGACGGATCCACCGAGCCGGAGGGCAAGGAGGTGTTCACGTGGAACATCTACGGCGGCGTCAAGTCCATTGACGAGACCTTTGGAAACCAGGAAGAGTAAGCACTGCATCGCCCATCGGACCCGTTGAATGACACAGGCCTGTTCGCTAACCCGCCTGCCAGGTTCCTGGACTGGCGAGTCGCGCTGATGGAGCTCGCGCTGCAGGAGCTGGACCTCTCGTCGGCGACCAAGCCGATCACGGCCGAGTATGACCCGTACAAGATCTTCCAGGTGCACGACTACAAGTCCATCAGCTTCCTGCGCCAGTCGCCGCAGGTCAAGTCGGCCAGCGCCGAGACCATCAAGGTGTTCGCCCAGAACTACCCGGAGCTGCTCAAGGAGAAGTTCTTCGTCAACGTCCCTGCCATCATGGGCTTCGTCTACGCCTTCATGAAGCTCTTCGTTGCACCCAAGACGATCAAGAAGTTCCACCCGATGTCCAACGGGGGCAACCTGGCTGTGGAGTTTGGCGAGAGCAAGGTGTCTGCGCTGGGCGAGAAGCTGCCTGTTAACTACGGGGGCAAGGGTGCCGAGCTTGAGGAGCAGGGCAAGGGACCGTTGCTGGAGTAGGCTTTCTGTAGCCAGGCTAACATACCCGCAAAATCAAATCCATCGTGTAGTCTCGTACTAGGCAGAGAAGGATTTATTTGGCAGCCTGAGGCGAGCTCCCACTAGGTTTGCTTTGCTGCCTCCATTGTGGAAGGTGTTGTTGCCATGTGTATACCATACATCATCTACCTACTCATCAGCCTCCCCCAATGCAAATATCCGGCGCAGGAACGTCCAACAGGAATCCCTCTCCTCGCCCAAGGGCACAGCAAAACGCTTGATGCCGTTGGATGTCTGCTCCTGTCGAATGTCCATCGGCCATTGCCCGCAGTAAATCCATTCTAGCCCCTGGAACAAAGTTGCGTACTTGTCCGCTTGCTCAACCATGCGCTTGCGGTGGGCGGGTTCCCAAACATCCGAATTCCATTCCGGGGCATCATCCAAGTCCTCCGGAGTCGGTATTCGGTATTCGTAGTACCCTTCCACGTTGAAATAAGGCGTGCCGCCAGGGACCAAGTACGTATCTCGCGAGAAGGCCAGTTTCTTCAGCCTTGTCAACCCTCCAAGGTTCGACCGCACCACATCATGATCGATCAACCACTGGTGGCGCCACCCGACGGCAATGCCAGCGGTTAGATGTAACTGCTCCAGTGACTTGATGGTTCCAATGGCAGCCAGCGATTCTGCGGAAATGGTTGCAATGTTGGGCCGGGTTGCTTCCTCTATGCCGGGCCCTTCCCACGCCAACGACAGGGACGTGAGATTCGACCATCTGCCATCAGAAAGACAGGGAAGGAGAAATGAATCCATGAGTTCATCCACACCGTGCATGACTGACAGTCTGCAAACGTGCGGATGGCGGGAAATGAAATCCATAACAGCTTGTGCCTCCTCCGAGCCTACGGCGCCGAGACGTGGCACGTCCAGCGTCTCAAGATCGCGGAAAGGCTGACAGTTGGATAAAGCCCATGCGAAGACCGGGTCTTCGTCTTTAGTCAACAAGAAGGGCAAGGCAAGGTGTCTTAGCGGCGCGGACAAGAGTGAAGACCAGGCCATCATATCGAATTTGCCATGGATGGAGGATAGGGAAAGATGCCGGAGACGGGGGAACACTATACGCTCCGGCCCGAAGGAAATCACTATCTCGTCGTGTAAAGCCATATGGCCGAATCTGAGATCCCTGAGAGTCGTGCTGCAACGCTGGAGAAGAGAAGTTATGAGAGATAATGATGCTGTTCTGCGTTTCCAGAAATCGGCGCCGTCGGCCCCTTCTCGGTGAACGTCCTCAATGCAGGTTCGAGCGCCAAACAATAACGATTCCAGCGGCAACGCCGACGGAACTACAGGCTGCTCGATAGAAATTGGTTCCCCTATCGTGACCCTAGACAGTTTGAGATGTCGTACGGGCAGATGTGTGATGGTTCCAAGAGAGTCGTCGTCCAGACACATGGAATCGCACCATGAAAGCGCCTCGAGATTGGGCACTGCTTCTTTCAGGACGGCCAAGACAGGCTCGCGGAATGTTCTCATGTACCGGTCGAGCCCTTTCTTCCGTAGCTTTTCGCGCTGCTTAGCAGAAAAAGAGGCTCTCTCTCTCCAACGAGACGGGGTAAGATCGGGGTGCCGTTGAGCGACATAGTCTGGACGAGGTCGAACTGTAACTCTGCGAATGCAAGTCCCAATAAAAGGTGGGCGGACAGCATGACTCGTGGCTGGTACCTCGCCATCATAGCGGAGGACAACCTCGACCACAAGGTGAGCCAGGAACCGACTTGACACAAACCCGTAGTTAAAGCAGACCTCGGCGAATTGGCAGGAACGAGCCAGCTGCCTGCAATCGCTGTTCACCAAGGCCAAGGAAGCGAGGGTGGTGCGGTCATCTGCGATCAGACCTACTATGTCGCCCAAAATTTCGGGCGGCAGGCGGAAAAGGGGACTGTCCGACACGACGGGCCTGCCGTCCATGACGTTTGGAAGAAGCAGCGGCAGTCTCGCCGCCTTGTTCTGTTTCCCAAATTCATCGCTCTCGTTCCTCCCCAACTTAGGGATCATGTAGATCGAAACGTCGTGAGGTTCGTACATGATAAATAGGTGATGGAAGAATGGCTAATGAGGTGGATACAGCAAGTCAAGAAAATAAACGCATCGCGAACGCAGGCGCCCGAGTGTGGATGGAGTCGACGAGGTCGTTGTGCTGCTCGCCCCACCAGCGTGCTACATTGAGCGCCACGTGAGAGATCACGCGACTGCTCCGGCGGTTTGTATGTGAGGTACCTGTACTTTTTGGGTCGAGAAACCAGGCAGCTTTGCCGGGTTTCTCGCACGCGAATCTCAAAGGCGGAAAAGGCCGCCAAAACCCTGGGTTCCAGGTCTCGGCTTCCCAAAGTGCGCCATAGAACGGGGCGACAACAAAATAATCCCGGAGCCGTCTACACATGGTCAATGTCGCATTTTGAGAGGGTGGGAAACGCGTATTATTACCTACGTTCACACAACCTCGGTGATCTTCCAGGTTTCATCAGGAGCGAATGGCATATTGAGTAATAGAGTATTGACCTGCTTTAGTTAGAATCCAATACGTGACCAAATACTCTCGGATTTCCACCACACGACAAACCCCACTTGAGGATCTTGCCAGTGATGCTCGACCCGGACTGCGTTCAGGATTTAGAGGGCCATTGTGGCTTGAATGTTTGGCTCAACATGAGAAAACTGGGTTGTTCACGCACCTCGTCCCGGAACAAGCGCAAAGTACCTCTGAGTGAGGCTCTGACTAAACAACCATGGAACAATGGGCATCATTTGATGCTGCATAATGCGAAAGGAGGTATACTTTTATACACTTAGGTGGCGCACCCAGACTAAACCATCCCAACCGTTGCTGAAAAGGCAACCACGCATCGAAAATGGCCCCAAACCAACCACCACTACCACGGACACCATACGCCACCACGGGGTTCATCTTTGACCTCAGCACCATCCTGCTAAGCGACAGGGCAGGTAAGCCGGTCCTAGCACAGGGAGCCAAAGGGGTGATTGCCAATCTACAGAAGCACAAGATCCCCTTCGCCATCGTCACCCGAGACATCATCATGGCCGAGGAAGAGATATCCCGCGACCTCACGCAACGTCTCGGCCTCCCCATCAACCCCCAAAGCATCATCCTCCCACACACCCCCTTCCGCACCTTCGCACCCCACTACAAAGACAAACCCATCCTCGTCATCGGCGGCGAACCCACCCGCGCCGTCGCAACTAGCTACGGCTACACCCACGTCCTCACCCCCAAAGACATCATCAACCTCTACCCGCACATCTACCGCACCCACCCCCCGACCTGGTTCACCACCACCAGCACCCCCACTGGTGACGACACCAACACCAACACCAAAACCCCGCCCTGGATCCCCGCCCACCCGGGCGGCGCCCCGATCCGCATCGCCGCCGTCTTCGTCTACTGGATGACGGGCGCCTGGGCGCGCGACATGCGCATCCTAACCGACGTGCTCATGTCGCAGGCGGGGTACGTGGGCACGCACTCGCGCGCCAACCTCGCGCATCTCGAGGACGCGCCCGAGTTGCAGCCGCGGCTGTACGTGTCTGGGGCGGAGCTGACGTCGCGCTATGGGCGGGTGGTGCCGATGCGGGGCGGGTTGGATTGGTTGGGTGCGTTGGAGGAGAGGTGGTTGAGGGTGACGGGGAGGCGGTTGCGGTATGAGGTGCTGTGTGGGCTGGGGTGTGATAAGGTGACGTTGGGGTTTGCGGATGGGGTGTTGGATCGGGTGAATCGGGAGGGGAATCCGGGGTGTTGTCCGTTTCTGGGGACGGTGTATGCGGTGGGGAGGGAGATTTGGTTTGGGGCCGAGAGTGATAAGGAGGAGGTGCTGCTTGATCGGGAGGCGAGGAGGAGGAGTATCCGGGTGGACCCGAAGAGGAGTGGGCAGATGTGGTCGGCGTATAAATTCGAGGCGCAGACCAGGCCGCACCATGTTTCCGGGAGTCTGAAGGAGGCGGTCGAGTATGCGTTGCTCAAGGAGGACAGGTACTGTCGGGAGAGGGGTGTTGAGCCCTTGTTCTCCGGGGCTTTGAGGTCAGTACTACAGTTGATCCGATGATGAGTACCAGTAAGTTGAATTGCAAAAAAGTAATTGATAATAAACATTTGGAAACTGTTGGACAATCGTTATTTTTGTATAAGTGAGTTGATATTCCCTAGTCAGTATTGGTTTATTTGTCATGTACACCTAGGGATGCAGTCGGCCTCCACTGAATCCTCAGGATGATAATAGTGTACTAGCAATACCTGTGACAAGTCCAAATCCGATACTCCCACCTGAATGGGCAGGTGCTCTCAAGGGCCGGCCTCCATTTTGCGGGTTACTTGTATAACAGCTTAGGATATCAAGGTAGTTGGTTGTCACCAAATAGCGCCGTGGCAGCATCACTGGCCCTTGTCCCCAGTGCGGCTTACCAGCGCGACTGGTACAAACGGCGGAACTCCACCGGATCCCTAAGCGGTTGTTTTGTCAGTCTACTATCCCAAGCCCATTCCGAAATCAAGAAAAGAGAAGCGAGGAGATACTCGGTGCTAGAACTAGAAAGCGGGGTTGCTTACCAGTCCGTCACCTCAAGCTCGTGCGGGAACTTGAAGATGTAAACGTCGCCCACCGCCTTGCCGGCGTCGGCGACCTCCCCGCCTCCGAGCCTCTTAAGTAGGTTTACAGTCAGGGGCTTGCGGTCGTACTGGCCGCCCTCATATTTGTCCATCTTCTGTAGGTGCGCTTTGGTGAGGCCCGAAACGAAAGTGCCATAGACCTTGCGATTCCTGGCCGGGATGATGCCCGGGTATTCAACCGCCTTGACGCAGAAGCGCTGGTAGCCGTCGAGGCTGGCCGGCTGGAAAGTATGGAGTTTGCGAGTCGACTCGGGGGGGTTTGTGGTTCCGTATAAGGTTTTGTAGAAGAGTTCGGGCATCATCTATACGGCGGTGGTTAGTCAGTAGCGTCCTGAGTGGGATCTAGGGCGGGGAGCCGTGATTTCCAGGCTTGTGCCAGCCATACCAGTGTACCTATCATATGAAATTCGTTAGCGGCTGGACCCAGGCAGAAAAAAGCACTGAAAACTACATGGACGAAGAGGTGGATAGCTTCTACATACCATAAAGGAAGGCAGAGTTCGTGCCTTCACCGCTTGCGGTGCTGGCTTCGGCCTTGGCTGTGGTGCTAGCTTGGGCCTTGGCTGGCTTTTTAGCTTGGGCCTTGCTGGCTTCGGCCTTGCTGGCTTCGGCCTTTCCGGCTTCGGCCTTTCCGGCTTCGGCCTTTCCGGCTTCGGCCTTTCCGGTGCTAGCTCCGGTGCTGCCTTGAGCGACCTTAGGGTTAGCCGCTTTGCGAGTGCTCTTGGGGGGAGCAGCCGGAGGAGGAGCAGCGGGACGTTGGGTGCGCGACGACATGGTGAGCGATGGTGAGCGTTTGTAGTGAGTGGATGGCTTTTTGTACTATCAAAAGGTGACAGGTAGAGAGGTAGGTAACTATGAGTCAGGAAATGTCAGGTGATCAAAACTTGTAAATGCTGTGTGATGAAAGTGCAACTATCTGGTGAGATTGGGAATCTTTAATATTCAATTTCACTGAGTGTGGTCTATCTATTGGGTTTGCACGGCGCTAAGCGAACCCGGGTCTGAAGGAGACAAGGAGGCACAGCTCAGGCAACAAAACAATGAAACGGCCAGGCCACATTTGTGAATCTTCAATTATGGATACCTACTTAGGTATCCCTTATAGACCGCCCCGGACGGAACTGGAGCCTACCTACACAGGGGGTTAGAAACAAGATGTATTCACCTAGGCGGGTCAGTGACCTGGGGCCAGCCAGGTTCTGGTATGATTGCCTGGGTACCTACCTGGGTACTGGCTGGGCCGTTATCTTGACGGGCTCCACTCCTTGCTTCATCTCTCTGCCCATGTGAAAAAAGGTATCCGTGATCGCGTGATCGCAACGGGTACTAAGGGGGGATATACCCGCTATGTAGGTAGATTATAGGTTTCAGCTTTAGGTAGGTATTTACCCCTACTTAGGTAGGTACTTGGCATCACGCGAGCGGGTGAGCCAAGAGCGGCGAGTGCTCACCCCGGCCCACCCAGCTTACCCGGAGCTCACCCCGGGACCGGCTCACCCCTATTGGCGGGTGAGCCGGAGCCATCCATGATACGCGCGAGGGTGCTATATTCCCACTGCCGCTCCAAGTTCCCCGCCCCCCCCCCCCAACCAATACGTCACATTGTGTGACTGTTCTCGTACCAACGGCCTTGACATGTGCTGCCGCAAAGACAGGTCCCGACAGTTCAATTTTTATGTGCCGTTAAACTCACACTGGCCATCATTTGCCCCGGCCGGGTTGAGCAGGCGGCACACAGCCTCTCTGCATACCTACCTAGGTAAATACAGAAACCGGCGCTCTCACTCCTGTCTTCTCAATCTGGATCGACGGGTGTCGCAGCTGTTACCGGTACGGTGGGGCAGGAACCCTTGCTACACGAACAAGACAAGACGACATACATTAGCGCGGACTGTCCGGGCCAACAAACTGGACGCGGTACCCGAGGGCCCGGTGCTGGGGGGATTGACTTACCTCGGCGAGTTCTCTGGGCCGCATGTTCAGCCGGTCGTTGCAGAACAGGAGTAGCTCGTCTTCTTCGGGTAACCATTGACCGGCGTTCCTACCCTGCATGCGGGGGGTGATAACCTGCAGTAGCCGGTCGATGTTGGCGGCATCGGCGGCATCGAAACGGGAGAGGTCGGGGGGACCAAGGGCTGCGGGTGGACCTAGAACTGCGGGCGCCCGCTGGCCGGCTGGGCGTCGGCGTCGGGCCGCGTGCTCAAAAATAACTTGCTGGACACCGTTCAACATGACCGGGGCCGGGGCCGGGGCCGGGGCCGGAGCCGGGGCGTGGGGCGGCTGGGCCGGCGGCGGCGGCGGCGGCTGCATCGGGGGAGTGGGAAGTCGGCGGGGCGGCGGGCTGTCCACCAGCATCATGTCGAAGTTGGAAGTGTCGTTCTTGACCTTGATCACACCCCCTTCAATACTCGGTAGGATGGAGTTGTTGCCTGCACACAAAAAGGTATTAGCGGCCAAGAGGGAACCATTGGAAGTAATTCATTTGGCCAACCGGGGAAGGGAAATCGGTTTGCTCGCCAAAGTTCTCAGACTGACCTTCCAGGATATCACGTAATGTCTGATCAAACTTCTCTTCCTCGTCTCGGCTGTATTCGCAACCCTCAGTGGAACAATGCCAGTCCCTGAGGTGAGTCATCCGCAGTGGTCGCCGTAGTTCTCGGTTGCTGGAGCATCCTTGCTGTCCGAATCGTGGGCACGACACTCTGCTCAGTTCACCGGATGGAACCTGGCACCGTGGGCATGTGTACTGGATGGTGACACACATGTTGATGGCTGGTTAGTCTGGTGTTGAGTGGTGTGCTTGATGGTGGATGATAGAAGGTGGAATGAATGAGAATGGTTTGAGTAGTAGAGTTAGAAGAAACAGAATTAAAAGGAAGGGGGAAGGAAATGGGCTGGCCAACTAACGCTATGGAGGGCTTTAAAACAAAATGAAACACCGTGTGAATTGTTGTTATGCTGGCTTATCCACCTACTTTTTGTTGTTCTCCGTCCGGTATCTCTTCTGCCCTCGTGTTCTCTTTGCCACGTAGCCAGGCAACGGCTGGTCATGCACAGAATTAAAGCACAAAATTGGAACAGCCACCCTCAAAAGGTTGGGCCACTACTGTTCACACCTACCAAGTTTGCAACCCTTCTGCACCGGAGTCTCAAACAACAACCTCCATGTTCATGGCGGCGAATTGAGGACAGTGGAAGGGAGGCTTGGTCTTTGTTTATTTCTTGTACCAGCTCGAGTTCACTCAGCTTAGCCTCCCTCGCCCGTTTTCTGATCCTCCTCCTTTTCCTCCTCTTCTTCCTCCTCCCTCGGCCGAAGCAGCCCACATCATCGGAGGCTCATCCCGCGCCATCCTCTTGCCTGGACACCAAGATCGGAGCACAGAGGGCGCATCGCTTAACTCTCAGGCCCCGGGCACCTGGCGCTTCTTCATCCCAGCAACGCGCGTCATGCACGCGTTGGCGCTGTGCCGGGTCAGATAATCCTATGAGAGAGGGGTATTGGGTTAGTTTTACCCCGGAAATGCGAGAGTTTTCATGGCAGTCTGGAGTGCTAACTTACCTCTGAGATTTGACGGTGGCTCATGCCGTGGCTGCGGAGCAGTGCTAGGAGCCGGCATTCCTCATCGAGCCACGTTCTGGCGTTGAAGAGCGGCGCGCGGTTTGCGATCTTCTCCTGCAGTTCATCGACGATGGCTACGGTCTGTGGGTCAAGGATCACGCGCCTGTTTGATGAAACGGCAGCCCCAGGGGAGTCTTCAGCAACCATGTCGCCTTCTTGCTCGACGCCAGCAACCGGCCCGGGGTTGCCCAGGCTCGGGTCGATGGCCAAGTTGGCGGCGGCATTCTTGGAGCTATCCATGTCGACATCCATGTTGTCTTGCAGAGTGCCATCTTGGGCGCTGTCACACATGCCCGGGCCGTCATCGACTGTGACGCAAGCGCCAGGAAGGGATTAGTATTGGAAACTTTGGGAATCGGGACGCAGATCGAAGATGGAACCTACCACGACCATCAGACTCATGGCCACTTATGCCTGCGCCAAACTGGCTGTCTAGCGCCTCCATGAGTGTCTTTGCCTCTTCCCTTTGCTCCTCTCGGCTGTAGCCACAGCCGGCTGTTTCGCAGAACCAGTTCTGAAAATGCTCGGCCTTCATGACCTGACGCACATCCACAGAGCCCTCGCAGTGGTCGTCGTGGGTAACCATCAGCCCTGACTTGCCGGATTTGGTCCGGCAAAAGGGGCAGATGTACTTTATGTTGACACACATCGTTTCGATAACTCGTCGCGAAAGGTGTTGAGAAGTCAACGTGAAGGCCAGGAAACGAAGTGTGGGGGATTAATTAGGTCGAGTTTAGCTGCAGTCGCCGGCCTGCAAAATGAAACATTGCGTCCCCCGGGTTGAATCGGAATCGATCATTGTGATCGGACAGAAGCCAAACATGTAACCCCCGCCCCCATCACGAAAACTCAGAAACGATGGCGACGGATGTGTTTGAGGATTCAATCATGGATTTATTCTGATGACATAGTCCAGGCCAATACATGGCGGTATTCCAGGAATCGCCTAGAGTTTATTCATGGCTCTGAATCTGTGTTCGCTGCGTCAACAAACCACCTCAGGGGCAGCGGGCACGATTAATGCTTCGTTAAGTGTTTCCCCGGTTGGCCAGAGCGGGATGTTCCGAACTAACTGATCGGTGGCAGCCCAAGGACCGTCTCGAGATGATAATTGTGTTCTTTTTCGTACTGTATAAAAAATGCCTTCTTACCAAGGCAGGAACAAGGCGTTGAAACCATGCCCCACAGGTGATAGCCCCAGAGATTGAAGAGATTGAATTGCCAGTGTTCCAACTCCAGCCACCGCGCCTTCCCGCTTCACCATCGAGTCATTGACCGTTGTCGTAATCGTCCAATCATAACCCGCTGCCAAAACGAGGCGTGCCGTTCAAGTTCTGCCTGCTCAGTCGACATCTTCCGAGTCCACTTCCACAACCTTGAAATGCTCCAACAACCTTCTAAGCACATGCTTGATTCTTCGGCGCAAACTGGCCGGGTGCTGATTATTCCGGGGTACACTAGTCGTCGTACAGCTCGTTATCCATCAGGTCCCAAGTACTTCCTTCCGAGTCATTCGTCAAACAGGTCTTCTCAGATGGCCGGGTCGATCCAGGTCCAAAACTTCGGCGTGGCTGCGGTGCAGTAGGAGCTGGCATTCCAGCCCACGCGTTCACAACCAAGCCAAGACAACCTCCCCTCCCTTTCCTCCAAGAAATGCAAGCGTCTCCCTCCGTCCCCTCCCAAATCACTCTTGTTGTCTCTCCCGTTGAAGCCGCCTCCTTAGATGGACCATGCGGGTCTCGCACCCGTTGATCGAGTGTCGTGGGATGAACGACTAAAATAAAAGAAACCCGCTGTTAGCATCTTCCACCACGAACACACCCGAAGGCAACCAGGCGCCCTCTTGGACCCAACCCAGGATCAGTTAGTAGGTAGGGAGTCAAGCACTCACGGCAACGTAGTTCCACGGCACGCCACACTCGCGCAGCAGCACGAGCACCTCGTCCTCGCCGCGCTGCCAGCGGTTGTTGGTCAGCGTTCCGGCGACGGCGGCGGTCCACGAGACGAGCGCCTTGATGCGCCGCCACGTCGCCGGGTCGAAGTTGGCCTCGTACTGCGCGATGCCTCCCTTCGCCGTCTCAGACCGCTCCCACGCCGCCGGGTGGTTCGGCTGGTGGGCCGCGTACGGCGGCGGCGCCAGCGTCCCCACCTCCGACCCCCACCGCGCCGGCTGCTGCTGCGGCACCGGCGTCGCTTCCCGGTCGTCGTCCCGGCCTTCCCCGGGCGCGTCGGCGGGTGCCGGGTCGTCGCCGACGTCCGTCATCTCCGTGTCGACGGAGGCGTCTGTCTCCGCATCGGCGACGGGTCCTTGGTCTGGGGGGTGTGGTATTAGAGAGTGATATCTAGGGTGGGTGGTGGTTGGTTGATTCGACTTACGGCTGACGGGGGGTGAGGGGAGTTCCACTGAGTCTTTGAGGGCCGCCGCCCTCTGGGCCTCGAGGGTGGCACGATCTGCCGCATCGGCCTGCCGCTGGCTCTCTTCACTGTACCGGCACACCTGGTTGCTGCAGAACCAGTCCACAAAGTGCGCCGCCTTCATGACGCGCTCCTGCTCGGCGATGTCGGGGCAGTTGCCCTCGCCGTAGGTGGAGAGGGTCTCCGACTGGCCGCAATGGGTGCCACACCAAGGGCAAATATAAAAGGTGGTTAAGCACATCTTGTTCTTGTTGTTGTTGTTGCTGTTGTCGGAAGGGTAGTGTGAAAAGAGGGATGGTGCTTGACAAAGGTTTAGGAGGGAAAGAGACAGTTGTGATGACTGGAAGAGTCTTTGAAGTTGCGAGTGATGAGGTTGTCTGGGAATCGGATGGGGAATGAGAGTCGCGTCGAGAACCTTTACACAATCTTGGGTTTTGTTTCACGGGACTGGTCATTTTTCGGGGTCGGTCAAGTGAAAGTGTGCGTGGAAGCTGTTTACTGTTGAGACGAAAGACTGGTAACGGATCAACATCTCTGTTCACTGGCTTTCGGGCTGCCACAAAACTAGGGCTCACCAATCGTGCCATCTTGTCAACCGCACTGTGGTGACACTCCTGTACATGGCCTTGGATGGGAAGGTACCAAAACCTGGCATCTGCCGTTGGCTATGATGAAAGGAAAAAGGGGAAATGCTGAAAGGGGCCTTTTCTGATTCGCATCAGAAACAGAGCCAGAAAAATATGGTAACCAATTCTCTACATGAAGTGCCTATCAGATATCCAATGTCCTGATTTTCTTCGCTTTTTCTAGCTCTCATGGGGTTTCGTTTATGAGTAGTAGCAGGTGGTCGAGATGGCAGTGATGGCATCTGGGTATATACAAAGCTAGCCCACCCCAACAGTGTAACAATGCCAGTACAATTAGAAAGACGAAGAGAGGTGGGAGGGGGCGTATGGTTGCCCTCGCCCTCAGGTTCCAAATTCGGCACCCCTTATTACCTATGTAAACTATTTGGCCTGGACCGGAAGCGTTGTGCTATACAAGGCGTCCAACGTAAGTTTCGCTATAAACAGCTTCCCAAATTATCCCGAACCTTCAGGTTCTTCTTGTCTAGGTTTGTCTAGGTAGGATGCTGCCAGGGTGGGAATGATAAGTCTTGGCCACCGACCGGTAGGAGGTGACACGGGCCTCAATGTCTAACAAAACTTGATCCCGCGCAATAACAATTAAAGATGTCTAAACCCGAACGGGTGACTTTGATGGTGATGATTGGCTCAGAGCCGATGCATGACAGCCGGGTGCCTGCGTCGATCCGGGGGAAGGGGTTCCAGGACTCGGGCATTGGCATTGTGAGACAAGCAGACGTCCGAGCTCTGGCGTCCCATGTGGCTCCCCATTTGGCTCAACATGTGTCACATATTGTCGGCTTTCTGGTATTACTTCGTCAAGGTAGCCTTGACAAGCTTTTGTTCCCCGGATCTGAGCAGGGAACCGCCCCTTAATCCCTTTTCTTCGCCCGGGCACACACCATCTTCCCGCTTTGCATGGTACCAGTCGCCATGTTACCTGGTTCTTCCAACGGGATCGCTGGTAATCGTCTCGTTCACTCCCGTATATCGGCATTTGAATCGGCACCGGCCGAAGAAGCCAGTCGGGAGAGCCCATGGCCCTGGCTTGTATAATATCTCGATGTCTATGCCGCAGGCTGTTGCGCTTTACACTGTTCGCTTTCTCAGCCCTGCAACCACGCCCACTGCAAATGACACGATCGCCGAGAAGAGCTCCTAGGTTGCCGTCTCCGTCGTCTAGAAAGAGGAGGCTAGAGCCTGCTGGCGGCTTTGCCCCCATCCCCTCATGACGTACCCCGATATCTCGACAGCCGGGCTCCCCACGTCCACCATCTCGTCGACCGCCCTCTCTTCGCCGTTGTGCCAAAATGGGACGGGTTTCCGCAACAACACGGTAGGAATGACCACGAATGTGGCTGGCGAGAAGGACCAGGTCAGCCCCCCCAGACTGCCCGCCTCGACGAATCTTGGCCCGCAGATCAACCTTGTGATATGGTTCTTGACGGCGTTGTCTTCGGCCTTCTTGGCACTGCGCGTGTATTGCAAGTTTTTGAGACACCGGGGGCTGTGGTGGGACGACTATCTTTTGATCGCATCATGGGTGAGTGCTCTAGGTTTTGCGTCCTGCCAGGTCTCCCAGCTCCAGTGGCCTCACACCTTGATGTCTAGGTCGCTCTGGTCGCAGACTGCGCCTTCATCTCGGCCTGCGTCAGCCTCGGCTTTGGCCGACCGTTCAGACAGTTTGACTTCAACAACCTGGACGTGTTCCTTCTGTACTCCAACCTAGCCGGCTCGTTCTCTATCCTTGCCGCGCTATGGAGCAAGACCTCGTTCGCCGTCACCGTGCTACGCATCTCGTCGGGGTGGACCAAGGCCTTTGTCTGGTCCATCATTATTACAGTGAACGCCTGCCTCGCGGTTGCTATTGTTATTACCTGGGCGCAGTGTACGCCGATTGTGAAGGTATGGCGTCCCGTCCTGGAGGGCGTTTGCTGGCCAAAGGAGATACAGATTCGGTATAACATATTTACTGCCGGTGAGTGGGTGGAATGCGTGTGAGCGTGTCCGCGAAGGGTTGGGGATGGTACTGATGAGAAGTAGTGTATTCTGGCGCGATGGATATTGTTCTGGCCGTGGTGCCGTCGAAGATTATCTGGACCTTGACCATGAACCGAAAGGAGAAGGTGGGCGTGATGGTGGCGATGAGCATGGGTGTTTTGTAGGTTGCTTTCGTCCTCACTACCCTTTACCTTTATCCCACCTCCTTTCAACCTCCCGGCCCCCCTCGGGCTTCAACCCACCCCGATCCCTCCAACTCTCCTCCCCACCCCGCCTCCAACGCTAACACCCCCAACCACAGCGCGGGCGTAATCTCCCTCGCAAAAACAAGCCAACTCCCCAGCATCTCCAACGCAACCTTCACCGAGTCCACAACGCAGCTCGTACTGCTGGGCGCGGCCGAGCCCGCCATCACAGTGGTAGCGGCGTCCATCCCGATCCTGCGGGCGCTGGTCCGCGACGCACGCCCCGCGCCGCCGGGGACGGTGGGGTTTTATCACTCGTTTCGGGAGTTGGGGTCTTTGGATGGTAATGGGAGTGGGTATGGGGGTAGGGGTGAGGGTGGTGTGGTTCCTGCTCGGGGAGTGGGAGGGGGATGTATGCGGGAGGGGTTGGCGGTGTTGGGAGGAGCAGTACTATGGTGAGCAGCGCGGGGCGGTATAGTCGGGGGAGCAGTGTGAGTATGGGCTCATCGGCGTCGCGGTGGAGTCGGGAGGTGCAAGTGCATTCGAGTTCTTATCGTTTTGGCCATCATCGAGCGAAATCATCGCAGGACGGGGGATCGGTGGGCGGGCGGAGTCGGACGAGCCGGACGAGCGGGTTAAGCGGGTGGAGTTTGGTGGTTGGAGTGAGTGAGCATGGTGGTGCGGCTACCAGAGACGAGAGGTTAGTATCTCGCGACTCGGACATGCGGGGGAGCTCACTCAGCGTGGATGTGCCGCCGGGCAAGATTGTTGCGACCGATGAGGTGGTCGTGGAGTATGAAGACCGAGTGTATCGATAGCAGGACATGAGCGAGTGGCCGAGTGCTGGGCGGGCGACATAACGGTCTGATGCGGTGTGCTGTTTAGTTTGAGGGCTGGCGTTAATGGTCGGGTACTAATGGAAGCGGCCGGTCATGTTTGGGAAAGGGGAGGTTTGGGAACGCAGTGTAAATCATCAGATAATTACAAGTCCGGATTTGGGTCGCGATAGAAAATTAAGTGAGCGCAACAAAACTACCTGATTACCTATTATAGGAAGCTAACAAAACCTACTCATCTTCGATGCCCAAGCCGTACCGCGTGAAAGAAATCAATTGCTGCCGCCCTTCATGTCTCATCTCGTCGTAAGCTCTATTTATGTGTACACATTAATCGTTTTCCACTTCCCATTAGCATGTCCCATTATTCGTATCATCCCATTTTCATCACTCATCATCGCACATAAATGTCTGGCCCGGGGGTTCCCCGTACAGCGTCTCGTCGGCAAAATAGTTCTCAGGATACGACACCTCGACGCACTTGCCGCCTCCCGACTCCCCGACGTGAGCGCAATGATGCTGTATTGGGTTAGATCAGGTTTGATAAAAGGGCCAAGTGGCAGGATACTCACATCAGGCCGCACCTGGGTAAGCACCAGGTGGATGCTCCGGCACACGATGTTATCGCCCCACGCCTCGTCGTACGAGCCGTATCGCTTCTTCGACAGCGTGGCAACACACTCTTCGATGCTGTGCCACTGGGTGTTGGGCCCACGGCACCGCATTTGGCTCGCAGCGCAGATCTGCTCGATGCTGGCGGCGCGGAAATGCTGGTCGGTGACGTCGGCGCCGACGGTGGCCTCGAACCAGCTGTTGAGGTTGGCGATCAAGGCATCGTACTTGACCACGGCGCCGTGCTCATCGAATCGCCAGAAGGCGATCTGCTTCAGCGGCGGCAGCCGCTTGCCGTGATCAGGGCTGCCGGGGTCCACGACGCTGCAGTAGAGGTACACCACCGAGGCGGCGACGCCGCGGCACTGGGAGCTGAACTCGGTGATCTTGTAGCCCGTAATAGCCGCCTTGGCTGCATTGCCCTGGGGAAAAGGGGACAGGGCGAAGAAGTACTCGATCGAATCCTCAAAGCCGGTAAAGTTGCCGACAGGGTCGACCCGCCCCACCACTTTTTTGCTGAAGAGGCCGTCGGGGACGGCTGCACTACCGTGCTGGAAGATGGGCAGCTGGTTCGGGTAGACGGTGAGGTTGTAGATGCTCGAAACGGTCTTGAAGTTGCGCTTCGCATAATCATCCTGGGGACGCTGGCTCTTGAAGTGTGGGAGCCATTTCGGTGGTGTTGGCCAGGCGTGCGCTTGCGGGATGGTCAATGGTGGGAGGTGGGCCTGTAGCAAAGCCCATGCCAGTGCGAGTATGGTGATGTTTAATCGGAACATGACGTCTGCATGGTGTCTCGGAATCCACCCGGTTCTTCTCGCCGGGGCTGGGCCGGACGCGAGGGCGCGACGAGCATCTTAAGTACCGCCTCGGTCGGTCTGTGCTGTCATCCCGTCGGCATGTCGCAAGAACTGCCAGTGTTAATATTTTTTTTTCTCATGCGAATCCCTGCGCTGGGTCCAGTCCATCGGCTCGGCAACGTGGCGGTCAACCATGGCGTGCAGCACGGCTAACCCAATGGAAGCAGGGTCGCGACATGAACGACGGGGGCTTTTCCATGGCAGCGGCGCACACTAGGCTGAGACGGGACCAAGAGGGTCAAGCAAGACCATCCATCAGTTCTGCATAACGCTACGCATATCGCTCGATGTTACCGATGTGTCGGAAGGGTATTCGTGCTGCCAACGAAGCTGCCTCGGCTGCGTCCGGTTCGAGTAAGTGCATGCAAAAGCCGCAGGCACGAGCGCCCTGGTGACGTGTTCGGGAGTCTTGCTGCGGCGTCTCGATCGTTCTCAGCGAACCAAAAATGCCGGGACCGACGGTGAGGGTCGACCCGGATTGGCGGTTTTGAGGCCTGACATCATGGCAGGCAAAGGCCTCAGGAAAAAAAAAAAGAAGGCATGAGGATCCGTCTCCGAACACGAGGCTGTTGGGGTCGTTGATGCCCGGCCTCAATTGCAGCCACGTGCACCCCGATTGAGTGTTTAAGGTTGTGGTTCAGGTTGCGAGAGCCCTGGAACCCCGAGTCTGCTTTCGGGTGTCGGGCTGAGCTTGGCAAATGCGCATTGTGCCTGCCGTTGTCAGCCGCGGTGGGCAGTGTTGATTCTGGTGAGGGGTTGCTTACCTAATAAATCCTGGGTGGGTCGGCGCGTCCAGCCCATCGCCCGGAACAGGAACAACAAAATTCAGCATTGGGGGCCGCAGGACCTACCTGACCTGGAGCTCATGCCGAGCTGCCCAAGTGGCGTAAAACCGGGCAATTCCCGAGGGGGAAGTCCCAACCGACGCCGGGAACTTGGAAGCGACTCCTCGACATCAACAAGCGAGCTGCGACATGCGAGCTGCGACCTGCGAGCCATGCGATTGCGTGCAGTAGAAGCGGCGATCCTGACTGGGGATGGCTGAAGTCAGCCAGGGCAGACGGATGGCCTGCGATGCCGTTATAACAGCAGCGATTCGACTCTGGAAATAAAAACAATTGCCGCCCATCCCGTGACCAGAACCGCTCCCTCCTGCAGTCCAGGTCCCCTCGACTTGCCATTGGTCTTCGAGTCACTGTGGCGAACATCACCAGGAACCAATGAGAGCCACAATTGTATCACGACGCGGGGGTTCAGCACCGCCCCGGCCATCGAGGCCAACCAACACAACCAGTCAGATGCCATTGCAGGCCACCCCGCAATCTGTGCCGCCAGAATATTGGAGCCCTTCGAGCCTATCGCAACCACCAGATGCTGTGGAAAGGTGTGACGGCGGCAGCCGGGCGCGGGAAGCGGATGGTGTGCACTTTTGTTGGTCGGGACCGGCCCTCTTGGCACTCGATATCCCCTATTGTCCTCGCAAGCGACCCAACGAATTCATGCTCTGAGCACGTATCATGCCATCTCGCAGTGGGACTTCATGGGAGCTCGCTGATCCAGACGAGGGGCCGCGAGGGGTCGCGAGGGGCAAACATGGGTGATGTGATAGTTTATCAACGGCCGGAAACCCCACAGCCGGGGCATGCCATGATCCCGTATATACAAAAGGCACCGTTCTGCCCTACTGGGCTTCGTCCGGGTTCCCTGGTTGAACTCTGAGACCTGACCATCTTGGCCGCCCCCAGACCGTGCCATGCTGCACACCGAGACCAAGACACCCGCGTCCGTGGCCACCGAGACGGGATCGAATCTTGTGTGACCTCGATGGCTTCGACCGACTCCGAGGATGTCGGGGCCCTCTCGCACAAGTCGCTCCTCATCCTCATCTGGGTTTCCTTCTCGGCCGCCTTCCTCCTAGTCACCCTACGCACCGCCATCCGCATCCGCTCTCCTGCGACCCACCAGGTTGCCCCGTTGGAGGACTGCTGGATCTTCCTCGCCCTCGCCGCACTGCTGGCCCTGTGCGTCCTCGAGACCATCCAACTCCCCAGCCAGAACTACATCACGGGCGTGCTGTCGGGTGCCATCCCCCTCACTTCGTTCGAGACCGTCATCGCCCACACCGAACGCTACCTGCTCTTCCAGTTCCCCATCGTCATCCTCTTCTGGACTGTGCTGTGGTCTATCAAGGGGGCCTTCCTCGCCCTATACTGGCGTCTGTTCCGCGACCTCACGTGGTACCGCCGCGTCTGGTTTGTCCTGGCCGTCTTCACCGTGCTCACCTACGGAGGTTGCGTGACCACCCTCGTGCTGTCGTGCGGGCCTGATGTCAGGAATTTCTTCGCCTTCAACAAATGCGCGGGGCCCAAGAATGTGTGGTCCAGCAACTTTAGCGTCTACTTCAGCACCGCCGTCGACGTCTTCACCGATGTCTGCATCATGGCCATGCCGCTGCGTCTGATCTATAACATCAAGGTGTCGCTGAAGCAGAAGATCGGGTTGGTGTGTCTCTTTAGCCTGGGTTTTGTCATGATCGTCTTCGCCATTATCCGCGCGAACCAGAGCTTAGCCCAAGAGGGCTTTGTCGACTTGACGCTGCTCATGATCTGGTCCACCCTTGCGGCCTCGATATGTAAGTCTTCCCTTCCCCAACCCGTTGACCTTAGGTCCCGGCAATCGTCTCATGATATCGGACTAACCCTTTGAAGCCGTTGTCGTCGGCACCCTCCCCACCCTTAAAGTCCTCATCACCACTCGCGTCCGCGCCTCCGAAAACCGCTCCGGCGACGGCTCCCGGGGCACCCAAAGGAAAAACTCCACCTTTACCCACAAGAGCGTAAAAAGCGCCAAAAGCGTCGCCCTCGGCTCGCTTAGGAGAGACAGCCACAAACTCAGGTCAGTGACCGGCTCGAACTCGGACGCCACCGAGTCGCAGGAGGAGATTCTGGTGCAGCGAGACGTGGTCTGTGCCTCTTTGCTCCCCAATACAAAACAAGTACTGATATGTTACGCGGCAGACCGTCTCCTACACCCAAGTCTCACGTCCATCCCCTACCCGCTACCATCAGAGATACCAGGAACCGTAGATAATACAATGGCCCAAAGCCGGGAGAGTCGGGGGTGGGGTCCGCGGTTAGATTCCTTCTTGGTCACCCACTTTTTAATCAGCAATATAATTTTGTTTGTTTAATCATTGTACGATCGCTATCTTTCGTAGCAGTGCGAGTCCAAGCCATTGAACAGTGCGAGGAACCGTCTGGTCTGTGTTGCCCTGCCAAGACCATCACAAGTCCTTGTTCAGGGGCAGTAAACAAACTGTTGTACAAAACGGGTGGCTGAGGATACGGTACGGCGGGTCAACGACAGGGGCTTATTGGGCCCACCAAACTGGGCCCAATGTAGGGTTTTCCGAGGGCACGAGGGCCCTCCTTTTACTTCCAGTTACATCAATCAGACTGTCAGACAATTGCATTACGGATTGAAGCCTCGTATTAGTGACTTCGCTTACACTACGTTGCGCGCCCTGTTTAGAAGTATTACTACTCTGGCTGTTGGATTTCCAACAGTTATGAGCCCGGTTAGCTAAGGCTTCCGGGAAGACAACGAACGAACTCTCAACGGCTAGAGTCGAATTCAATCGAGCGAAGCTATCTAGTATCTACGACTATCAACAATAATGTCGTCGCCTTCGTCCACCGACCCGAAGCTCGCCTCTACAGCCGACTGGAAGGAATGGAACAATTAGTTTATTGAGCGAACCGAAAGGAGCCTTCTCTAGCACAAGATCAACCCCGATAGTATTACGAGAGGCGACTATATAATACCTCCAACGGCCCCAGATCCAGCGGAATACTACTCGATTCCATACGATCCGCCCGCATCAAATACGCGAGGCCAGATAGCCTTAGTTACACCGGGAAGAGAGGAAGCCGTACCAATCATGACCGCTATAGCCGCGTCGAGATACCAAGCGGACAGCAATCACTATCGCCAGCTATACACCGACTATAATATAGAGTTAACCCGTATCGTCGCCCTTAAGGAATAGGTGGAAAAGACTATCTCCACACCTCTACACCAACTATATTGCAAGTCGGCGAAGAGTATAGACATCTGGTATAAAAATCTACGTAATAGAATTGGTACCAACCCGTAACAAGAAATCCAATATATAGAGAAGGTATATACTAGTATCACCAACCCGAGCCAATATAGACCAAAGCTTATCTACGAGTAGGTAATAAAGTAGGAGGTTACCCTCACCGAATACCAGGAAGCTAGGGTCCCGATTCGAGTAGCGATATAGTAGACTCAGCTATCTTCAGTACTTATAAACTAGAGCTACCAAGTATAGGTAGACGCGTACCAGCTAAAGTATAAAGACGAGATTAACGATAGTACCCTATCGACTACGAAGGTATCGGGCCACTTGATCAAGAAGTTCGAGAAGGAATAAGGGGGAGGCAAGCCGAAGCCCATCCTCAAGGGCACGTTTACGATACACACCACTAGCTCTAGAGATAAGTTTCAATTATCAGGAGACGAAGGAGAACGATAACGCTATTGATAACGTAAAAAGGACTATAACGCAAGTCCAGTACCGAGTCGGGCTAGGGTATAATAGTCCTCCCCCTACCGAGACTCGAATAGGCGTAGTCCCAACCACTATACCGTAAGTAAGTAAAGATATATAGGGGAGGCCAAGTCGGGATACCCTCTATACAACCAACTCTATATACTTAAGGATTGTTGGTATACCAACGAAGATAAGCGCCCCGAATAGAGTAAACCTACCAAATTCCACTATAGATAAGTTCAACGCCGCCTCGAAGAAAACGACGAAGTACGAAAGATGGTCGAAGGTCTCCATAAGAAGAGGGTATACGTTATTAACTCTCCAATAGCCAATAAGGAGAGAGATTCGCCGAAGGTAAGCTTCAAGGAGGACTAACTAACCAATATTATGGAGAGGATTACAACCACGTTCAATACTCTCGCCGTAATATCGAGTTTAATATACCCTCTCAAAGACTCAGTTATCCTCGACTCGGGAGCAACTCTCTATATCTTCAATAATCGAGATAGATTTCTCTCTCTACAACTACCTCCAAAGAATGTAGAGATCTGGGCGGGCTATACGCGCCTATCTATCCTAGGATATAGGGAGGTTGAAATTACCGTTAAAACGAAGTACGGTAGTATACGATATATCCGTCTCGACAACGTAGTGTACATTCTAGAGATAGCCACGAACTTAGTCTCCTTAAGGCCGCTACGGGAGAGAGGTATCTACTAGGATAACTAGCCTATAGTTACCAAGTTACGAAATAGGGACGGATCCTATCTCTATATTATAGAAGACTACTTCGAACAATTCGTATTAGAATATATCCCAACTAGTATCGTATTAGCGGCGTTCCCGCTTAGGTACCACGTATTTAACTCCTAGATACCACTACCACCAAGTAAAGCGATAGAGGTACGTTGGTATCTTCGACTAGCCCATCTAGGATATGACCCGATAAAGCATCTATTAACAAGTATACTTGGAGCTAGGATTATTGGAGGTATTAGAGGTATTAAGACTATAGATTACAACGGCTATACCGCGGGCAAGATAAAGCGGCAACCCTCTCGGAAGATACAAGACCTCTCTAAATACTACCTAGGAGAAAGGATCGCGATTAACTTCTACAATTTCGACAACAACGAAGACGGGTATAAGAGAGTTATACTTCTTACCGATAGAGTCTCTCGCTATATATAGGATTACTATATGCTAGACAAGATAGGAGAGAGGAACCTCGAGGCTATTCGGTACTTCGTAGGTACGATGGAACAACAATACGGTATTAAAGTTAAACGCGTTGAATATAACGGCGAACTCGAGACGAAAGCTATTAAGGCGTAGGTGTAAGAGAACAACATCGAATTCGAACCCTCGCTGGCTAATATATAGGCTCTAAATAGCGTCGCCGAGCGCTCGGGGGGTATATTCAAGGAGAGACTCCCTATAGTACGCTACTCCGTTAAACTACTAGAGACGATATAGGGAGAAGTTAGTAGGACGGTAGTATATCTTCTCAACCACATACTACGATAGGGACTCAAATGGAAGATACCGTTTAAAGTCTTCTTCTCCCAAGGCGGTATACGATAACGGCCGAATATCTCGAACCTTAAAGTCTATAGCTACAAGGCGTATACGATAACAACGGTAGCGATAAAGAAGGAGGATAGGCTTAAGAGGTTCGACCTACGTATATAGATTGGATATCTAGTGGGTTATACATCGTCGTCCACGTATCGTATCTAGAACCCCCTAACTAGTACCATCGTCCACACGCGCGAAGTTATCTTTAACGAAGATGAAGTCTATAATGGTTCAATTAAGCAATTAGCCAACGATACTTGGGAGATAACTCGGGCCCAGATTACAGACCTCCTAAGTAAGTATATAACCCTAGAAGAACAAATATAAGATAACCCTATATAGATAACGACGATAGCGAACCTGGAGTTCTATCAACCTCTATATCCTTAGACAGAGGGATAGGTCCATCGCTATCAACTTCTAGTAGCTGTAACCAGATAGTTGGTAGCGCAAAACGTATTTAGAGAGGCTAGTTAAACAACGATAGATAGCTATAACGATACCCTACAATATAGTCCCAAGGAGCTGGTAAGGCCCGGGGTAAGCGTGGAAGTCCTATACGGGGCCCCACTACCAATACAGTTAACCCAGCCGGAGGCTCGTATAGCTTCCTCCAACTTCGTTAAAACTCCTACAAGTCTTCGAGTCGACCTCGGTATTTACAAGTTAGTGGGTATAAGGTACGAGACTAAGGTGTAGTCTCTACTACTCCCCACTCCACCACCTACTCTACCAACAAACTCGCTATTTAGTATAGCGATATTCGGGTCTACTCTCCCTAGTAGTAGGTACTACTAGGGAGATATATCCGTGGGATCTAGGGGGGTAATTACCAACGCACCAACTAATTATCGGGATATAGAAGTAGCTACCCTATTAAACGGCTTAACATTAGAGATACGGGTATAGGCTACCCCTATAGACTCCTAGAAAGGTACCTTCTATACCGGAACGAGGGCGAGTGTAGTAAAGATTAAATATAGCGGCTACTTAACGTAAAGTTAAGTCGAACGAAGGATAAGTCGCTAAGAGTATATCGGCTGGGAGGAGCTCCCGGAGCCCCCGAGTAACAACAACGACCTACGAGACCATCCTATAGGGAGGTTCTTTAAGTAAGCCGAAGAAGAATATCTCGAGAGCTATAGTAAGATAAAGTTATAGTTCGAAGTATAAGCGAATAACCCAACAATTCGGAACTACAAAGTACTAGACTATCGATAGGTCTATATATATAAATTTAACAAGTAGGGCACCTTTATCAAATGTAAGGCGAGACTAGTTGTTAGAGGCGATTAATAGTTGAGAAATACTAACGAAAACAACTATACGGCTACCCTCGCCGGACGGTTATTCCGAACGCTAATGGCTATTATAGCACGATTCGATTTAGACCTCCTTCAATATAACGTGGTTAACGCCTTCGTTAACGCGGATCTAGACGAAGATATCTTTATACGAGGGCCGCCCAGGTACTATAAACAATACTCTATTCTCAAATTGAAGAAGGTACTCTATAGCTTACAAAGATTGCCTTTACTTTAGCAACGGACACTAACCTAGATACTACGAACACTAGGCTTTAAGCTAGTCCTATACGAGATATACGTATTTAAGAGGAAGGGTATTATTATCTTCTTCTATATAGACGATATCGTTATCGTATTCTCTAAGAAGAATAGATAGGAAGCTCTTAAAACGATAATCTAGTTAAAGAAAAGATATTAGCTAATAGGGGGCTACGACCTTTAATGGTTCCTAGGGATAGAGATTATCCAGGATCGCTCCGCACATACGATCTAGCTATCTCAGTCCATATACATTACGAAGATCGCTAAGCTAGTAGAGATAGCCCCCTTCGCTCGAACCCCTATAGGTACCAACAAATTAATACCGTTTAAAGGGGTAGTATCGTAGACCGATATCACGAAGTATACCCGTAAAGTCGGATCCATCTTATACGCTACCATCATTATACGCCCTAACGTTACTTTCGCTATCTCTAGACTAGCGCGATTTATAATAAACCCGGGTCCCAAGTATTAGAAGGCTATAGATAGAGTATTGCGATATCTAGCTAAGATAAGATCGTAGGCGCTACGTTTTGGAGGCGAAGGTCTATACGAAGTTGCTAGCAATTCGTCCTTCACCGATAATACTCTCGATCGCAAGAGTAGTTAAGGATATACAATAAAGCTATTTAGCGGGCTTATCGGATAGCGTACCAGTAAGCAAGAGATAGTAACTATATCGACAATAGAGGCCAAACTTCTCGTACTCTCGTAAGTAACGAAAGAGGCCCTCTATATAAGTTGGTTACTTAAAGAACTAGGTATCGTCTTAGAGGACAATTACATCGCAATTTAATATAACAATAAACAAACGATTCAACTAGTCACTATAGAGACGGCTATACTAAAGACTAGCCTCCACTATATCGATATCTACAACCACTAGTTATAACAAGAGTATCAAGCTTAGAAGATCGTAATCTCTTATATCAAGAGCGCTAATATAATTACCGACGGATTAACGAAGGCTCTAAGTAACAAAGCCTTCGAGTAGTTTAGAACGTAAGTGGGTATTACTAACATCCAGGAGCAACTAGACAAGCGACGGCGCTAGGAGGGCTAGTCGCCAGGGGTTACCGACTAACCACCACGGCTCGGAGCCGCCGACCGGCCGACGGGGTCCACCCCCTTCGCGCCGAAGTCCACGGCCCAGAGCCGCCGAACAGCGACGGGATCTTCCCCCTTCGCGCCGAGTTCACGGCTCGGAGCCGCCGAACGGCTACGGCGTCCTCGCCCTTCTCGCCAACTCCCCGGCTCGAAACCGTAGATCGGTCGGTTGGTCCAGGGGTCTAGACCACCGAGGAACAGGAGATAGTTAACCGTATCGTTAAGGGCATCCGTGAAATAACGGCGGGTCTCAACCGACCGCCATCTATATAGCTCGGCCGATACAATTACCCTTCGCGATACACTATCCAGGATAAGCGTTTGAGAGAGAGACTCTCTCTCTCTCTCTCTCCGCTACGGCGGATCGAATATCTATCGCTTCAAGGAAGCCGGGACGGGGGTTGGCTAACCGCCAAGGAGGATTAACCGCCACCATTGCGAGACTCAGTTACGGTTATAATACAACCACATCTAGGGGGGTGTGTTGTACAAAACGGGTAGCTGAGGATACGGTATAGCGGGTCAACGATAGGGGCTTATTGGGCCCACCAAACTGGGCCCAATACAGGGTTTTCCGAGGGCACGAGGGCCCTCCTTTTACTTCCAGTTACATCAATCAGACTGTCAGACAATTGCATCACGGATTGAAGCCTCGTATCAGTGACTTCGCTTACACTACGTTGCGCGCCCTGTTCAGAAGTATCACTACTCTGGCTGTTGGATTTCCAACACAAACTGGGTGGCAGGCCCACCTGTTGAAATTATGAGCCCTGCAAAGCGACTTTCTTTCCTTTCTTCTAGCAGGTATGATTGGTCATAAATTTACAACCACCGGTCATGTCTGTGAGCCCTTAGCCCATTTCTTCATCATGATCTCAATCCACAACACTCTTTATTCCTGCCGCCTCTCAACAGGTCATGACAAAGACATCATATCGAAAGCGGGTCCATATCTCTAAATCAGATCTTTTACATGTAATTGTGGTTTCAAGAAGCCCCCAGCCTCCTGTGATTTTCTCCTACACTCCAACCTTCCTTCCGGCTACTGGCTGTTACCTGTCCCTTCCCTAGCCCGGCTCCGGCTCCGTGTCACTCACCTCTTTGCCCGGCAAGTCCACAAGCTGTTCTCCACTTCGATTTGGCTGTCGGCAGTAGCTGCATTTTGTAAAATTACAATTATAGGACCGCCATCAGGCGACACTCAGGTCCTTACTTGGGTAGGTAGCTCCTACTTCATACTAGTAACCATCTTAAGAACACGTACCCTCTCCAATTTTTCCGCTTTCACGTTTCTCTACCGACTCCCGCACCTCATCACAACCTTCTTTCACCTTCAATTCTTACGAGCTTACCCCGAATATCGATAGAAACCTACAGAGCGTCCTAAACGATTCTCACACTGCTGAAAACGAGCCAAACATGTTTAGGGAGGACGAGGGCAGGCACTTGGGCACGGGGCTGTCCTAAATAATCCAAAGTATGGTGTCCTAACTCTTGGGTATGGCTGTTCCGAGGGGCACTGACTGGCGGTAAATCCGTTGAGCGAGCCGGCCGATGAGTCGGCGTTGCTTTCCCGCATTGCTAACAAGATCGCCGAGGTCGGGTTAAAAGATACTCAGGACAAATTTGACAACGCCATGCACGCGGTCGCCTCGCAGTCGAAAGTGAGGAAGCTTTGCTTGGAAGCATGCGCCCTCAACTTACCCACCAAGACGAAGGTCGCCCTCGTCTCCGCGGCGGAACTCCTCGACCTCAAGGCGACCCGCAGGGAGCCTACGGAGCTACACCCAAGCGCCCGCTACCTCTCCAACATATACTGCGGGAGGACTGACACCAACGACGACTCCGGGCGCCTTTGGGCGCACCCGACGGTTGCGTACATCGACCGTCTGTGCACCCGTATGTGGCGGCCGGCGAAGCGCGAGCGGCGGGACATTCGCGCGCACAACATCACGACAACGGACGAGCTGACCGATCTGTACGTCGACCGCTTCCCAGACGAGGAGGAGGGCAGAGCCCCAGCAGCCACGCGCAACTGGGAGGTCCTTCTCCCGCGCCTCGTCACCTTTGTTCTGTGCGAGACGGAGCCACCGCCACCGCCGGAACTACTAGCAACCTCATCAGCAGCAGCATCACCATCATCACCATGCCCATCAACACCCCTAACAACAGCGGCACCCAAACCCAACCCCGACCCAGCCAAGCCGCACCGAAACAAACCCAACCCAGCCAAGCGCAAGCCCAAACGGCCCAAGATCTCCCGCAGCGCACTCACTCCAGGTCGCCGACCCCAGCCCGAACCACACCCGCATCCGTCCCCCAACACCCCCAACACCCCCCACGCCCGTAACGCCCATAACGCCCGCAGAACCCATGAAACCCCGCCGCCTCCAAGCAGCGATCCGCTACCTCAAACCGGGGGAACGCGACAGACAGCCACCCGCCGAGTTTGTCCGGGCGCTCACGGCGGCGTTTGCGTGTGAGCGGGTGCGGGCGCCGGATGTGGTGGACCGGTGGGAGCTGCATGGGTCGCATGTGAGGAGGAGGTTTGTGGGGTGGTTTCTTGAGGAGGGGGGGGGGGTGTGGGGGATGGGGTGGGTGGTAGAGGAGAGGGTGGTGAAGGGGAGGGGGTGGTTGAGGGGGGGAGGTTAAGGGGGAGGGAGACGCGGAGCAAAGGGGGGAGGTTCAGGGCGAGGAGGTGGTGGATGGGGTAATAGGGATAGGGGAGGAGGTGAGAAATGAGGGAGGGGAGGATCCTGAACTACTAGTAGATGGGGAGAATGGAAAGGGGAAAGAGATGACAAGGGGCGGATGGACGAGGTGGATGGGTTGGAGGATCACAAGGATGATGAGCAAGAGGAGCAACCGGTGCCAGTTGGGCGGGATAAAAAAGGGAAGGGCAAGGCAGAGGGAAGCTTGGAGCAGATGGGCACGCTGCTTGGCGGGTATGACCTCCCAAAACAGGTGCGCATCCCCATTCCGAACCTCCAGCACACCATGTTGGCGTTCGCGGCTGGTGTGTCCGTCAAGAGTCGAGGTGGTGTAGGCGTGGTGACCAAGGAGACGGTCCATTTCCACGAGGCGTCCGAGTGGAAGAGGGTGCGCGAGGCCGAGAAGCGGCAGTCTGCCGGACCCCGAAAACGGGATCCTAACTCCCTTGAACCACATCGCGACCGCCTAGAACGGCTTCACGAACGAGAAGATCAAGGCATTATGAAACTGTGTGTCGCTGCGCTGGAGAAACGCGGCCGCGGCTACAAACGGAATCTGCACCAAGCTGGGGGCTCTAGACTGGTGAGGTGTTCTTCCCTTGGGGGCGCCTACGGCCTACCACTGGAGTGTCTACCTTTGGACATTGACCGTGGCCGGTTTGGCTTTGTTGACTCTCGGTACCGGCCCGCGTGGAAGACAAAAAAAGATAGGGCGTCGGATGAGCGCCATACCAGAACCGTCAATATGCTTTCTGGGAATGTAGACGATGGGGAGGATGAGGAGGAGGATGACAATGATTATGAGGACGTCGTTGATGGAGATATGGCCAGGGGCGATCCTGAGGGTCTGATGGCTGCAGAGATGAGAAAGCAGGCGACGACTACCGACACCAACAACGGAAACTAGAACCTTCCAGCCGGCCCTCAACAAGCGACCACGAGCCAGAACCGCAAACCCAAGAGGCGCATCCAACCGGCCACTCCCAACCGGGTGGCGGCCCGGGCACTCCTCGCGGCGGTGCAGATTGCGCCGTTTGACTTTGGCCACTGTACACGCTTGGTCATCGCAACCAACTCGGAGCACGCCATCGAGATGGCCACCAATCGGCTGCAGAATATGCTCGAGCAGGGGCTGCCTTTCCGCACGGCGCTGCGCGGCCAGCCCGTCGAGGACGAGGATATCTGGTGGGCTTTTGCGGGAACCGTCAAGGACCTGGCGTATCAGGGAGTCGAGGTTGCCATCATGCGGTGTCGCGAGAGGGAGGGGATCGTGTTGCCGGTGGGCGATGTGCGTTTGGGTTCAGGTTCCCAGGGAGGCGGCGACGAGTGGGTGTTTGGGAGTGACGAGGCCATTCACGCTGCGAGGGATGCTGCGAATAAGGCGGTGCAACGGGATATCGATGCTATGAAGGCTGCGAAGAATGGGAAGAAGAGATGGGTTGATATGTAGTTTGTGAGGTGGGTGGGCCCGTTTGTGTGAGTGTTCTTTCTTTTCCCCTTTTTTTTCTCTCTTTTTTTTGGTTATTTGTTCACTTAGCGTTGCGGTGTTGTGGTGGAATATTGATCAGGGAGGCATCTTAAGTAGAGCGGTAGACAACTAAATAGCAGCGAGACAGGTGCAGGAGCAGAGAAGAAACCGGTACCTTACAGCTGGCAGACAGTCGGGTAAGGGCACATGCATAAAAAGGACCGGTGGTGTAATTGCGAGTGTCTGGGAGGGCTTGTGTGGTCGGTTATGTCACAGACCAACGCCATCAGTGTAAACATACCTTGAACGGCGTTTGTTTATCCGAACATCACCCTGTGACCACTGTAACAGTAAGTACCTATCTGTCCGTACATACCAGGTATTCGGGCAAGCAGAGTTGAGAGGATAAAGGACAGCCCCACTTCTTAGACATGACACGGGCAGCACCCACACTACTAATAAGTCCTGCCTAAGGTCGCTGCCCTGACGACACGATTTCACCTTCTCGCATTTCTCGTTAAAGGACGACATAAGCCCCGCTGCTCAATGCTTCATGCGTTGCGCCGTCCCCATCAGCAGTCGTTTTCGCACATCCAAGACCACGGATACTCTATACTCTTTTGAGTCTTTCCTCCTTTTCGACCCTCTTACCCGAGCCTGGGTCTCGCCATCATGGACCCCGCCGAGACGAACGTCTCGTATTTGAAAGAACTGCATGCAGACCTTCGCCGAAAATACGAGAAGCACGAGGCAGCAATCGATGCCTTCTGGCGGTCGTTTGACGCGAAGCAGCGTGCGAAATGCTTAAAGGCAGGCGCTGCAGAGGGCGTTGTGCTGAAACACCCGACGGATGGATCGCTGGGCAATGTTTACAAGTTCATCCTGGAGTGCAACCTGCGCGACGTCGCAGAATCGGGACCCGACTTCCTCCTCGACCTCACCAAGCACCGCGCGACCACGTCCCTCTTCCAATAGTACTGCGAGGGCGACCGCGGCGGCCCGGGCGACCATGGATTCATCACTGAGATGGAGCGGACAAGAGGGCTCCGCCACGTACGCACATTCGACAGATGCTTCACTGTGTTTTTTGACGAGAATCAATATGGTCAGTCCTTGAGAATGCGGGGCACCGTCAACGAGCTCCCTGCTCCTCTTCTGCCGGCCATCCGCGCCGGCCTTTGTGTCCCCCAGTCAAGGGGAGAGCTCATCCTACAGAGGCAACTGTATTTAACGCAGTGCCTCGTCATTCTTATCGATGACATCTTAGACGAGGGATCTCAAACCAGGGCGAACAACGGGAAGCCCAAAAAGTCCGACAAGGCGGCGTCAGCGGCTCTGGCAAAGCTGGCTATTCAAGACCGGCTCCCCGCAGAGGTTCCTCTATCGGACCTAATCGCCAGCGCCCTGGAGCAAAAGGACACGCTTGACGAGTACTTTAGTCTACTTTGCACCGAGCCTGTCCTACTTGCCCACGCCGTCAACCATTGGTTCTTCACCCGGCCTGAGCTGATCGCCGACGAGCAAGGCCGCCGACTGCCTGCCCACAGCGACCGATACATCAGCGGCGCGATCCTCGAAACGATCCACAGCGCCATACAGGCAGCCGCCATTTGGGACTACATTTGCCGACTTCTCGAACTTCTCAATACCAAAGCCGCCGCCGACGAGATCTACCGCGCCATTACCTTGCAAGAAATCGCCAACGTCTGCCATCTGGAGTTCGCCCGTGCGCAGGCCCTCTTCAGGCGCCATGTTCAGACGGGTACGGGCCCCCAGTTCTTCAAGCGGCAGCCTGGCGCGCACGACAGGGTTGGCAACGCCCGTGTTTTCATCAAATGCAACTTGAAGAAACTCGCAAAGGCCGATGCGCAACTTTATTACATAATGCGCCTTTGCCAGCCCGAGACGACTCCCCACGACGCCGTTGGTTGGCTCAAGAAACTGACGGAATTTCACGACTCGCACCCCACGGCGCGAGATCGGCTTGATGCAGGGGAGACTGATGCGTTGAACGACCTTGCTGTCGTCATTAGCTTCATCCACGACCTTTCGCCCGCCATTTCGATGCCGTCTGTCTCGCGCAACAAGGGGCAAATGTTTGTCTCGCGATCGCAGGACCTCGAAGCCGAAATAGTCCAACTCAAGGACCAAATCGACCTTCTCGATTTCGCTCTCCCGATCGACAATCTCCTAGAGCCGGACATGTCGGAGGGAGCTCTGAAAAAGCTCGACGAGTTCGTCATTGACAAGGTCGGTACCAAGATGGGGTTCCTATACGAGGATTTGGTACGCGAATGCTTCGCCGTCCTCGAGGATCAGTACCAGCTGGCGAAGGCCATGAGAGAGGAACAGGCGAAGACCGCCGCCGTACAGCATCAACAAATGATGGACTGGACGCCCATCCCCGTACCAGCCCTGCAGCCCCAAGAGGAGCGCGTCGAGCAGCGGAGACAGAAGGAAAAGACCCGCCCTGCCCACTCTTCCATCTACGAAATCATCCCGGCTGCCGCGCCCCCTGTTGCAGAAGCGTCTACGGAGGAATCTGCGCAGTCACTCCGAACCTTCGAAGTGAGCGGATCAGCAGCCGATGTATTTTCGGCACTGTTCGACAAAACTCAATCGCGCGGCGCTGTCAGCTGGACGGATTTTGTGGCGGCTATGGGTGGCCTGGGGTTCTCGGTATTACCCAAGTTCGGGTCTGTCTACACATTTTGTCCGCCTAAGAGCATGGGGCTGAAGCAGTCGGTTACGGTTCACCGGCCGCACGGGTCGCAGTTCGAGCAATACCGGCTGCTCATCCTCTCGCGCCGGTTGAAGAGGAAGTATGGATGGGGGGAGAAGACTTTTGTGGTTGCTTGAGCGGTAATGTTGCTGTCCACCACGGTTTCGACTTGGGCCGTTGGTCCCATAATACCTCCCACTCTACCCACACTTCCAGCACCCATTTTCTTATTTACGGGTATCATATGCTCGCCATTATAGGCCTTAAGATTGATGAATGATAAATCCCCTGAAAGTTTTTTGTAAAAGCCGGGATCCCCAGCGATGATTGAACAGACACCGTTTACATCATGTGGTTCATGAATATAAGGGGGATTGGCTGAGTCCGTAAAGTGCCAAGAAAAACAAGAAGAAATATAGGGGTAAGAAAACATCAGTGCAAGCTTTAGGTACCTACCAGGTACCTAGGTAAGCGGGTCTTTTAGACTTGGGATGAAATTAAAAGTGCCCAACAATACCTCGCCTTCTGTTCCTAGGATTATCTTTGGACGTCAAAGTGGTTGCTGCATGATGCGGAGAAGCTTAGCCGAATCACGGCTGCGGTTGAGTCTGAGTCCCACCGTGGACCTGGACCGAGGCTGTTGGGAAGCGACGCGCCAAGACATTGCTGCTTGATAATACCACCTCACGCCTCACACGGGCAGTCACACGTCCCCTTGACCTTCATTTCTGTCTGATAGTTGCACGCTCATTTGTTTTCCCTCTGAACACCTCCTAATACCCTGATAACGCCCCCCCAAACCTCAAAATGCAATTCTTCCGCGTGGTCGAGCACACCATCAATTGCGCCCACTCTAGGGAATATGTCACAGCAACCGCAAATGGCGACGCAGACAGGCCGAGACTCGCCGTGAAGCAGTACATCCCCCTCGACAACCCGAATCCCCAGCCCGGCGATGTGACCATCATCGCCGCCCATGCCAATGGGTTTTCTAAGGTCAGTCATCGCACTCGCTGTTTCGATTATCGATGCTCAATTTTCCCCAATTTTCGATTTTCAGTTCCTAACATTCAAAGATAGGAACTATATGAGCCCCTCTGGGATGAACTCCAGAAGAGGACGGCAGAGACCGGCATCCGCATCCGGTCCATTTGGATCGCCGACATGTGGAACCAGGGGCAGTCGGGGGTGCTCAACGAGAAGATCCTTGGCAACGACCGTGAGCACTTCAGACCACTAAAGAAGGCAGAATTCCGAGCGTTGAAACTGACAATGCCCTATAGCTAGCTGGTGGGACCACACAAGAGACCTGGCCAACCTGATCAACCAGAAGCGCGACGAGATGCCGCAGCCGCTAGTCGGCATGGGCCACAGCATGGGCGGCGCGCAGCTGTAAGCAGGCAACCCTCTCAACCCAACCACCACCAACAGATTAACTGACCACCCACCTTCCCCAGCACGTACCTAGCCCTCTCGCACCCGCGCCTGCTGCACTCCCTCGTCCTGCTCGACCCCGTCATCACCACCGCGCACAGCGGCATCGGCCCCGCCGCCGCCTCCACCAACCGCCGCGACATCTGGGACTCGCGCGCCGCCGCCGCCGCCAAATTCGCTCAATCCCCCTTCTACCGCGCCTGGGACCCGCGCGTGCTCGACCTATGGATCCGCCACGGCCTGCGCGCCCTACCCACCGAGCTGTACCCCACCGCCCCCGGCACCAGCACCAGCAGCAGCAGCAGCAGCAGCAGCACGGGAAGCGACGTCCCCGTCACGCTGGCCACGACCAAGCACCAGGAGCTCTTCACCTTCCTGCGGCCGACGTACCGCGCGGGGCGCGACCTGCGCGACCTGGACACGTCCGCCCTGGGGCTGGGGCCGGCGAAGCACCAGCAGCAGCCCAAGTATGCCTTCTACCGGCCCGAGCCGCTGCAGGCGTTTGCGCGGCTTCCCGAGCTGCGGCCGAGCGTGCTCTACGTGTTTGGGGGGACGTCGGAGATGTCCCGGCCGGAAGAGCGGCGCGCCAAGATGGAGAGGACGGGGAGTGGGGTGGGGGGAGTGGTGGGGTGGCGAAGGGGAGGGTGAGGGAGGTGGTGCTGGATTGTGGGCATCTGGTTGCGATGGAGAGGGTGGGGGAGTGTGCCGAGGCGGCGGGGCGGTTTTTGGGGGGGAGTTGGAGAGGTGGAGGGAGGAGCAGAGGGTGCTGCGGGAGGGGAGGGCGGTGCTGGGGAGGAGGGAGGTGATTATGGTGGATGAGCAGTGGAAGAGGGAGATTAAGGGGAAGATTTAGGATTTGGGATGGCCGCCGGGGGGTGGAGGATATGAACTACGTAAGTAAAATGGAAGGAGAGCCGGAGCCTGCCGGAGCCATGCGCACGGTAACTTCTAATCCCCTTCTTGGAATAGAGAATAGAATATGGAAATGTTTATTTCGTGCTCGATGTGCCCTCGAAGAGCATTGAGTTGCCGTCAGTCCGGATCGGTTCCATACCGTCTTGATACTACTTGCACAACCTCTCACCAGAATTTGATACCGACAACGGCGTTCCCTTTGGACAACCCCAGCTCCAGTTGCCACGAGGCCAACGACCCTGGTCATAGTCGGACATTGGCGGCAGCCGGCTTCACGGGTCTCTTGGCAGAATGATTGCCAGCGGTATGCTCAATCCCACTAGCAGTGCGTACTGCCGTCGGCCCTGCTCTCGGACGACAACAGGAGCTCCCTGTGGCGAGAGATCAGCCAACTGCCGGCACACTACCAGACTAGCGAGGAGGTTTTGCTTCTGGAACTCTACGGTGACGAGATTGCCGACCTGATCGAGCCCGGCATTGTCTTGATCCACCTTGGATCCGGGTGAGCACACCTTTCCCACCGAGCTTCAAGGTTGTGTCGCCTCACCTCACAATTGCGCCACACCCTCGCCCTCCCTCCTCCTCCTCCCCACAACACAGACCTGGTCCAGGGTATGATACACCCCCTTTTCAATCTCTTTGAACGCCTCGTCCTTCAACTCCTGGATCCTCTCCACGGTCCATTCACTCCCGTCTGCACCAACCAAGCTCTCCAAACAGTCGGTAAAGCAAACAATGACGTTCTCCGTCCCCTTCTTCCTCAACTGCAGCTCCGGCTCCTGCAACCGATCTGTCGAAAACACATCCTCATGCACGTCCGCCAAGCCCACCTCCTTCCATATCTCCTCGCGCTTGACATGCTTCCCTTCGCGCATCATCAGTCCAACGACAAGGTCATCGCCCTTTCTCCAAGGCTCCAGCCCGTCATAGATCTCTTGGCACGCCCTGCGTGATGTGCCCGGGGTGGAGTTGTACAAGGCAAAGTTGCACGAGTCGATCCACTGGAGCCAGCCGCCGGGCTTGAGAAGCGTCGCGAGATTTCGGACAGCGTCTGCCCATTCCCTGCGCGAGGTTCCGCTGCTGACAAAGCGGGCTGCGACGATGTCGTACGTGCCGAGCTCCGAGGCGGGGAAGGCCTGGTGCATGTCTTGGGTCTGGAAGGTGACGTTGGGCGGCACTTGGTGCTCGGGCGGGAACGAGGAGGCGGTGGCATCGAAGCCGGTGAGTTGGCATGTCGCGGGGAGAGACTTGGCGACGTCGAGAAGCCATATGCCGGTTCCGCAGCCAACGTCGGCGATTTTGGCGTGTGGGTTTGGGGGTGGGATGTTTGGGTGGATGAGAAAGCCGAGGGTCTTGGTTGTAAAGATGTGTTGCTCGTCAAGCCTGGACGAGTTCTAGTCGTTGACATGACGGAGCATGGGCCTCAAGTCTCATCCATGATGTGAGCGCTTACCGGTCCGTGTCTTCGACGACGTCAGCGACGATGCCCTGGCCCGCTTCCCGACGCTGTGTCATTTCGGCAGAGAAATGGGATCTGTCGGGTGTTTGCAGGAAGGAGATGCTGGTCCCAGGGCTTCCGCTGTGGGTCAAGATGGTGTTTCTTGAGCAGAAGCGGTGACCGCAAATCAAGCGAAAAGCGGAGAAGCGACAAACAGAGAGAATTAAGTTGCGGGAGCCCACACGCAGCCGCTAAATACCTCTCCAGAGGCCCACTTAGGTACGCATGGGCGAGACGATGCTTGGCCTGGGGGGCGGGGAACGCTTGTCTGAGGCCCAGCAAGTGCCTTGTGACGAATCTCTCCTGGACGCAACTCTGAAAGGGTTCAGTCGGATTGAAGGCAAAACTGGAAGGGTGCTAGATTCGGTGGAGCCAAAGGGTGCACAACAATGAAGTCTCAACAGGACTCGGGAGGCTTCTGGGCTTGTAGCGAACTGTACCTAGGTACCTAGGTAGCAGGTAGGTACATACCTAGGTAGGTAGTTATGATTGCTAGCTGGAGAACTCCGAGAGTTCTCTAGAACAAGTGATATATACTATCTAGATATTGAAGTACCTTCGTACCTACGTCGAGTCCTCGAATTGTGGATCATTCCCAATGATCCACGATCCTGTGTGGTGTAGATACAGATGTACATGTACATAAGGTAGGTACCTAATGGATCATTCTCAATGATCTGTGATCCATTTCTTATTGGTTCAATGCGGCCTGCTTGGTTGCTGCGTGCGGCCAGATTTGTGACCTCCATCCGCTGTTCGTGTGCATGAGTTAGGTAGTTTGGACAGCAGGATTGGTCGCCCTACTGTCGCCATGGTGATCGCTTCCGTTGTCAGTTGCTCTCATTGCTTGAATCACTGGACCCCGATGGCTGTGATCTCCGTTTTATGCATGGGCGAAGCCTCTGCGACGAGCTCCGTTTGGGCCGACACCGACACCACTGCACCAGTGACCAGTCTCCGTTTGCGTATCTGTCTGACGTGTAGCCCCCCCTTTTCGGAGATGACTGCGAGTTTAGGTAGACCAACTCAGCCCCAGATTCCGGACCTCATCCAATAGTCTTGGCGGGGAGCTTACCCCCACGCCCCCTTCCCTTCAAAATCCACGACTCGGAGTTCGTATCAGAAGACCCAAAATTTCATTTCTCTTCCTCGTCATTATGTGGGCAAACAAACCCTTGAGCGTCTAGCTTCGCTGTCTATACGCAAAGTTGAAAGTCATGGAAGAGGATACAGTCTATACAGAACCCCCGCCGAGTCCAGCATACCCCGATTGCTATCGCCACCTCTCCCCGGGCTTCATCCGCGTCTTTGAGCTAGAACCCGGATATCCCAATGACCCCATTGTCGGGCGCCTAGTTCCCCAAACCATTCACTCCGGAGACTATGAGGCTGTATCGTACGTCTGGGGTAACCCCCTGAACCGCCGCGACGTCCGAGTCGATGGAGCAACACTGTCAGTGACAGAGAACCTGCACGGGGCCCTCACAGCTTTTCGCCACCCTCCTCGTCAAGGACACCGACAAGTGCGACGGCTTTGGGCCGACGCCCTTTGTATCAACCAGGAGGATGTGTCCGAGCGGACGTCGCAGATCGAGCTGATGGGCGCCATCTTTGCTACCGCGCGCCGGGTGCTTGGCTGGCTCGGGTGGGAGGAGGGAGAAGAGGGCCGCAAACACGCGCTCGATGCCATTCGCTTCATCCACAGCTTCATGGACAATCCTGGAGCTGGGCTCCGGGACGCACGCATTCTCCTCCTGCACCACAATGTCTCCGTCACCGGTTCGGCTTCTCGGCTCGAAGTGCTTTCGAAAGAGGACCAAGTGCTGTTTGAAAATCAGGCGACAAAGTGGGAGGCTGTAAAGATCTTCTTCGAGATCGAGTACTTTCATCGGGCTTGGATTGTGCAAGAACTCGGCCTGGCTCGGGAGGCCATCCTGTACACGGCCCTCAGACCCCGGCTGCCTCCCGAGGTCGGATCGCCAAGCACCGAATACCGCGATCTCGAGCTAGACGCCGTGGACTGGCCGCTGGTGGGCCGCTTTGTCGAGTTCTTGGACTACAAGGGCGCGTCTCTCGTGACGCATCTGGGACTGATGTCGTGGGTGGCGCACCATATCCTCATGGCATGGGAAATGGAGGAAGATGGCACGGCCATGTGCGACTTCCTGACCAGCATGCACTGGGTGCGTATCTTGGGCGTTACGGATGCGCGGGATCGGGTATACTCGATGTTAGGCCACCCGTACGCGACATTGGACGGTGAGCTGGTCGTCAAGCCGAGTTACACCGTGACCCGAGGTGTCGTCTACACGCAACTGGCGGTCAACTTTATCCGCAAGACGCTGGACTTGTACGTTGTGAGTCTCGTTGATCACGAGCACGATCCTTGCGAGCAGCCAAGGAAGTGGGACTCGCGTGACGAAGGCAGGATGCCGAGCTGGGTACCTGACTGGCATGCCATCAACCGCACGACGCCGATGGACTGGCCGGAGCCAGCAGCCGATGCTGGAGCTCGTGACATTCAGATCATGGGGCCGGCAGAGGGGACACAAGGCGGGCCGCTGCCTCATCTCCTGGTCAAAGGATGGGTGGTGGACGAGATCGTGGCCGTGTCGCGTCGGATGGAGACGACCGACTTCCCTGTGACGAACTTGATCCGAGAGCGCGCTAAGGTGAACCCGTTCTGGCTGGACAGGGTGTGGGAGCTTGTCTTTCCGGCGGACCGTACTCCGGGTCGGGATGCGCTGGCTGTGCTAGACGGTCTCTCCTTAGCGCTGCCTCTGGGGACAAGGGAGAAAGGCGAACCAGTAAGCAGGACGGGGTCGCAGCAGACCCGAGCCGAGCACATGCGGTCCTTCGCTGCCTATGTCCTCGACTACCACGAGCTGCGGCAAACAGTGCCAGACGGCGACGACAGCGGGGGTGGCTATGTGCCGGCGCGGTCGCTGTATGACAGCTTGCCAGCGGAAGCGCGAGCCGAGCTGCGGCGGCGGGCCGCAGGGGCGAGCAGCGGAGGATTTCTCGAATGCATGATCTGGCCGTCCATGTGTCGGGTCGTGTACCGAACGGCATCAGGCCATGTGGGAATGGGGTCGCGGGTTACTCGCCCCGGCGATCTCGTCTGCCGCGTGCCGGGCTCGAAGGTGCTGATGACGCTGCGTCGCATCGAGCCTGTCGATGCGGACCCAGGCACAATCTCGTGTGTGTTCATCGCTCCCGCCGTTCTCCCAGCGCGAATGAGGGTGGGTGAACAGGAGGTCGATGGGGAAAATGTCCGGTTCAGAATAGTCTAGGCTGCAGACAGGCAAGGTGGTTTCGGGGCCGTAGAGATGCAGAAATGCAGACTAGCGATCCAATGCAGGAAGGAGGCAAGATGCCATGAACGGCAAATCCAACTTCCCTTTTTGTGCAAGTTCTCCCACTCTTTTATTTCATCAAGGCCTTTGGTGACAATATCAGGGTGTTGACTACATGTAGGATAGCCCCTAACCGCTCCTCCAGTCTACATGCAAGAGCAGGTACGTAATTCACAGTAGCCAATTCTTCCCTCTTATCGCTTGCCACTTACCCCTGACTCTGCCCCCTCCAACTTCCCCATTCCACCCCTCGTTATCCAACCCCAGAAAGGATGGAATCCGCCACATTTGCATCGTGGGGGCTGGCGTTTTTGGCCTGTCGACGGCGTTCCACCTCCGGCGCTCGCACCCGGATCCCAAAGTCTTCCTCATCGACTGCACCCGGCGACCGTGCCAACCAAGGGGCCGCCTCCAGCGACTTCAACAAAACCATCCGCGCCGACTACCCTGACCCATTTTACATGAAGAGGGCTCTCGATGCCCAGGAGTCGTAGCGCACCGACCCGGTCTTCCAGCCCCACTACCACGAGTGCGGCATGCTCTTCGTCGAGGAGATCGGCATGGGCAGGGCGTCCTTTGATAACTATCGGTCCCTGGGCGTGGAGACCCGGTCCGAGATCCTATCCAAGGAAGAGGCGCTTGCGCGTTTCCCTGTCTTCCAGGACGCTAACTGGAGCGGCGTCAAGGAGAACTACTTCAACCCCCAGAGCGGATGGGGCGAGGCCGACGAGGCCATTGCGAGCTTCTTTGCAGCCACGTGCGCTGCCAGCGTGATGTTCATCGAGGGTACTGCTGAGGAGCTGGTCTTAGATCCCGCCAGAAACTGCACCGGCGTCTTGATCTCGGAGGAGAGCGGCCATAAGCGTGAATTCCTTGCCGACCGGACCATCCTGTGTGTCGGGGAGAAGTTCCTCGCGGATACCGCGCCGGAGCGCAGCGAGCTGCAGGTCGATGGTCAGTTGATCGCGGCTGCGGCGATCCAGTGTAAGGCGAGATACCCACCCGAGCAGGGAGAGAAACTCAGCAAAGCCCCCGTTCACTTCCTAGGGTTGTGGCACACCCACGGTTCGTACCGCCATGATCAGGCTATCTCCGTTCCAAGGCTCTGAAGTGTCAGGTGTAACTGACCGTGTGCATGTGCTGTGTTTGTATGAGTAGGAGAGAGCATTCGGGCCTTCAACGGCCGCCTCAAGTTCAACTGCGAAGTCAGCTTCACCAACATGACACGCCACGACGGACTTGGCAAAAATATTTCGATTCCTCCCCCCGCTGAAACCCAAAGGACATGGAGCCAGAATGTGCCTGAGGGACTCAAACAGAAGGTGGCCAATGTCGTCAGAGACACGTACGGGAGGAGCTACGTGCCTGGAATTGAGATTGAGAGCTACAGGATGTGCTGGTATGTTTCCACTGCTGGAGAGCACCCACTAAAGCAGCTTCTAATGCTATGTCTTCGCGACCGTCCAGGGATGCGGTCAGTCCGAACCAGGACTTCATCATCGATTATCACCCCAAGTGCGAGAACCTCGTGATTGCCAGCGCCGGCTCGTTCCACAACTGGAAGTTCCTCCCCAACATTGGCGAGTACGTTGTGAAGCGGATATTCGGCACCCTCGAGGAGAACCTTGTACGCAAGTGGGCGTGGGACCGCAAGAACACCGGCTCGACGTGCGAGATGTACGACCCGACGAGGGACATGAATTCCATCGGGGCCTTTAAGGGATGGCCAAAGACAGCCGGTGCTGAGAGCGGTACCGCGCCATGAAGGAAACGCTTGACGGCTGTTCTCACTTGCCGGGCGACAGCTACGTTTGCCACACAGTTAACATTCGGGGCCCTCATTTGCGAAGAGTTTACCAAAAGTAGAAGAAGAATGATTTTTTAAGTAGCAATTCCACAATGGAATTGAGGCGTCCATATTGAAAAGGAGCCGGACGACGACCTGGGCCTGAGACTGCCAGCACCAAGGGGATGCTGATCCGGCTCGACGGCGTGTTCCCCATGACGAACCCGTGATTGAGTGTAAACCTCAGTTCTTAATTGTCCAGACTGCCCCCTCCATATCAACTTGACGTATCATTGGCTGACGGTGCGGCCCGAAGCCTTACCCGAGAGTATCAAATTCCTTTCCGTGGAGATTTGTCACCGGCGCCTGGACGATGCCTCCTTGAATCATGGCTCTCGAGCGTGAATGCAGCGAGCGCCCTACTTTCTCAAGATCGCCTACATGTAGGTACACCTACGAACACGGTCTCGATGTGGAATGGGAGTCATGAAGGTATTGTTGCATTGGGATCCGACAAATATAATCGAGATAGCTTGGAAATACTTGAAGTTAAGAGTACATAATAATTAATAACTTCCTGATGTCGACGTATAATGTCATTCTCAACAAGATTCTGCAGTCTTTCCAGACATTCCTTCGCTGGACGGACAGTGCAATAGTGTTATCGTCATAAGTGTGGTCACTTCAACTTCATTTCTTTTCCCCGGAAGTGGCACTAGATCCAGTGCTGTGTTGACTCGAACCAGAGGAACCGCCAGTGAAGCCCGAAGAGAAAGTGCCTGATTGCTGGGAAGTTGGGGCAGCCTGCGAAGTACCCGATCGGTCTCCAGCTGACTGTGCCCGAGCTGCGAAGCCGCCGGAACTCATGTCACCGCCACTCTTTGCCTGTTATTGCGTCAGGGAGACAGCGTCGCGGGATAACAAAATACTATTTAGATATGCTCAACCTGTGACGATTGGATTCGCGAGGAATCCGACTTGGTCATGTCGTGTTTGCCCATGTCGAACTGAGGATTTGGACAGCTGGATTTGAGAATATATCGTAGTCGTGTTCCTATTCTTGTAGGAGTCGTAAACCGAAAAGGACTTGGTGAGAGAAAAAGAGTTCCTGTGAAGATGTAACAAGTCAGGCCCCAAATGAGCTTTATACTCTATTACTTCCAATCATCGCAGATCTTATGCGGCAAATTATACGCTGTAATGATCATAGGCGCTCCTGTTTTGTACAATTCTCCCACTCGCGTGACGCCGTCAGCATGCCAGTCCACAACATCGATCGATGACATGACCCAATTATCTGAGTCGTCGGCTCCCACAACTTGCTACTCGGCTCGGTGACATTACGCAGCTGGTGGGGCTTGGTGACGCAGAACACGCAATGCAGATGCACCGAGAACTACCATTCAAGCCGGTCTGGCCGGTCTAGATGGTATCTTAGCGTCACGTCGACGGCTTGTTGATGATGTCAGATAGCTTTGCCTAGATCCGCGTTATGCCCTTCACAACTATATTAGTCTAGGTATCCTAGGTAGTATGAAAGCATCGAGGCCATCTACCTTGGATAGTCCTAGCGTTGTGCGGATGCTAGGTATCTAGGTAGCTCCTTGAGTATATTAAATCGCTATATCTAGGTCCCCTTTAACACAAGTAGGTAGGTACCGAAGTATATCACCACCTCGAGCAGTATCCGGATATTATACGCTCCTAGGCTGCCTCGACCACCGTCTGGAATGCCGGTACCTTTGCTACGATCCTCAAGATTGCAGGCTGCTTGAAGGCACTGCTACCACTTAACGAAGCAGACTTGTTATTAACCCAGCGTTTGGACAACTCGCGTGAATCAACACTCTGGTATCTATGTTCTTGCGCGAGCTAAAACAAGATCATAACATTCCATTGCTAGCTACAACTAGCCCGCACTACCTATCCTCAATCTGAAGCTTGTCACCTCTTCCAACACGTAGAAACCTCATCACCGCCTTCCCACTCCTTTTATTCCCTGCTACTGCTGCAAGTACCGCCTCCGTGATCTTGGCCTCGTCCCGTCCTCGATCAAGTAGAAGCGGCATTATCGCCGCCGCATACCGAGAATTCCCTGCTGCTGCTACAAGGACGGCCTCCGTACTTTTAACCTTATCCCCTCCTCGATCAAGTAGAAGCCTTACTACCACCTCTACATCCACACTCCATTTATTCCCTGCTGCTGCTGCAAGCACGGCCTCCGTGATCTTGACCTGGTCGCCTCTCTGGTCAAGCAGAAGTATCATTACGTCTTCATCAAATGATTTTGCGATCTCGCCCACCTCATGTTCCGTCATCTGTGAATCGCCCTCTCTTCTGCCAAATATCCATATGATCACTCCCGTTTTTTCTTCCCCTGAATTGACTTGAGCTCTGTATATCGATACCAGGGTGGCTCTGCTCCTTGTCGTGTCCGGATGGTCTGTGCCTTGAAGACGCATTCTCGCCTCTATCACCGGCTTAACCCACCGTTTTGCGTTCCACCAGTCCTCTGCTTTCGCGTATATCAGCGCAAGTTCGTCTCTGGCTCTGAGCGTAAGAAGATTTTCTTTCCCAAACTGACTCTCATAGCTTCGTATGATTTGTAGAAGCTCCTTCTCTGCTCCTGCATAATTTCCCGCGTCTTCTAATATCCACGTTATGTTCCACGCGGTCATTCTGTCGAAATGTCCGCCCACGTCTCCGTCCGAATGCCCGGGCAGCCGATCTTTCATCCACAACTTGTATTCCTCTCGGCCTCGATCCCGTGGATTCCCCCGGGATTTCTCCCAGTCCCAGACAAGTAGAAAGTCATGCGAGATATTTGATGTTGGCTGTTCTGACTGCAGATAAGGGGTTGCGATCATTATGACGGAAAAGTGATCCTTCTGTGACCTGACGATCGTGGGGCTTGCACCTGTGCCTAACAAGCAGACGAGGTCACCGACCTCGACAGATTCCGCTGACGGGGGTAGACTCCATTCCTTCTCGGGGCTCAAGTTTCCATACGCATCAACCAAAATGACAGTAACCTTATGACGGCCGTCCTGATCCGCATACCCTGTCGAGGCCGATATGTAACCGAGAACGAGACCCTTGCTCCTGATTATCGCCAACTCCATTTCATGCCATGTCTTCACAGCTACTTGTTCACCAAGTAGGTACCTGACAAGTCGCTCCAAGAGTATCTCCCATGGAATTCCGTAATCCGGCGATAAACCAGCGGCGATCGGGTCGTCAGAGCTCATGCCGAGCAAGGCAAATACCTTGTCGTGGCGTTGAGCTGCCTCGCGAGCACAGTACATGTCGATTAGCTCGCCTAGGGCACGTATGCGGAGGGAGAATCGGCCAGACGACTTCGGTAATCTTTTTGGCCGGAGTCCCGCTCCTCTGACCAGGTAGGTGACCGAACGGACTAGCTGCAAACCGGGAGAATCTTCAGGAAGTAGCGCGAGCGATTTCGAATTCAGAGCCATGGAAAATGCGTATCCATCAATCTCGGTAGATCCGCACTTGATCAAGACATTCCGAGCGGCAGCAACCTCCTGGAGTACCTGAATACACCTCGTTAATTACGTGCAAGAATAGGTAGTAAATACTGGGTGTTTATCTTACCCAAATACGCTTAAACCAGGGCCGTTGAAGAAGTAAGCGGATGGCCCTTGTGGTGGAGTCGTCGAACAAGGCCTCAGAGAACGTCTCAGTAGCGGACCGGGATATTGCTTCGAGCGCTCGCTCGCCATCATCCTCCGCTTCCCCAAGCCAAACGGTGACACGGCTTGCCTTGCTATAAATCTCAGCCATAGACCGAATCTGGTTGCCTTTCTCTTCGTTGTCATCCTGATTGATGCAAATGGCGTCAACCCATACGATGCGTTCGAGAAACCGATCTCGAAGACGTAGAAGTGCGGCGTGGAGGTTGGCTGTGACAAGCAAGTCGTACCCGTCGACAGAGATAGAATGGCGTTGGTGTGGGTCACCCCAAACGTAGGATAAAGCCTCGTACAGATGAGTTCCCTCGCTTGACTGCAGAGGGTAGTCGAAGAGCTGACATTGTAAATCGGCGCTTTCATCTTTATGCGGCATCAGGCGGAGCAAGCGGATATTGCCAGGCCGCAGCGGAGAGTAACGATACTCGTTCTCGAGGTTACCGTCAGATGTATTCCGGCGTGCCTGCCAAGACATGAGGCACACAAGCCAATGGAAGACTTGAAGAAGGAGCAGCAGGACCAGATGTCCATCCTTGCCAGCATGGACAGGCATGGTTGGCGTCGTGGAATCGCTCTCGGCGGGTTTGTTTGACGGTGTCACTTCGTATGTTTTTAGTTGGGATGCTTCATCATCTCCAACATTGTCCGAGGGTCGGCGCTCAGGTGCTTCGCACGGGACGAGCAAGTCATCCGTCCCAACTTTGGTTAAGGGTTCTGGTGTTTGGTTCATTTTCGCTCTCTTCGACGCTGGAGTCTTCGTTTGTAGCTCTTTGGATCCGAGGGCAAATGGGAGGCGTGCTAGATCAGGAAGAGCATAACAGCGAGAGGTTGTCGCAGAGGACGCAAATGCGAGAGGAATCCAGAGCACGAGAACGATCTTACTGCTTAGGCATGAAGCGGACCTGTTGGGCTCATATTGGCGAAGCATTGCAGCCAATTATTTCCGCGGCTTCATTGGGCGGTACTACATACGGAAGACGATAGCCGCCACTGGGACAGAACCAAAAGCTATTACAATAGCAACGCTGGGGGTTAGCCTATTATAATCCCTGCAGCAAAGGCTGCAAAAGCTGGTTATGTCCCAGTGGGGGCTATCGTCTTCCGTAATTACATTCCTTTCCTCGGGACAGATTTGGCACCAGCGCCTGGAAGATGCGTGGCCAAATCATGGCCCTCGAGCCTGACCGTCCACCGCACACCTACTTCCCCTGGGTATACTGCACAACAACCCACCACCCCTTTGGCACCACCCCCTTCAGCTTTTCCCCTGCGATCTTCACGTCCAATCCCTTCTTAACATCGGCTGGCCCCATCACTTTGAACCCCTCGCCCGACTTGACCGTATCCTCCTCCAGATCCGCCCCAAGAGCCTCCACAGCACCGTTCTTCTCCCACCCGTTTTCCCCCGGTTGCACTGTCATCCACACCTTCTGCAACGTCACCTGCTGCCCCACGCTCCAAAACGGCAACATGTCCATCATCCGCGCCAAATTGATCGTCGCGGCGGCCTCGATATTTGCCTCCAACTTCTTCCACTCCTCCGGGAAATCCGCCTTCAGATCCAGCATCAAGAACGCCCCTCCACCACCCCCAACCCCGTCCTGCAACTCGCTCCGGAACGCGCGCACCGCGTCCGACGCGAGCCTCTTCCACGCGGCCCCGCCCTCCAGCGCCGTGTACTGGACGGTGAGGACGACGTCGCCGATGGTGGCGTAGTCGAATTGCCGGAACGGCCCCGGCAGCTCCAGCTTCCACTTGCTGACGACGCCGGCGCCCTCGAAGGGCACGTAGCGGTCCCCCGTGAAGTCAAGCAGGAACGCGCCGCTGTCGTCCTTGCACGTGCTGAGCGCGACGGCCGAGATGGGGATGCGGTCCGTGTGGAAGCGCGCGTCGTTGCCCGAGGCGTCTTGCTGATAGTACTCGCTGCCGGTTGCCTTGCCGGCCTAGAGGCAGTAGCGGTGCTTGAGAAGCCGCAGGGAGCAGTTGATGTTGATGTTTGCGTTGGGGCCGAAGGCGACGCCCGAGATGGTGACCGAGACGGACTGGATGCGCCGGCAGTAGTGGCCGGGGAAGTCGTGGTCGAACAGGACCTCGGGGAGGTCGAACTCGACGACGCCCTTGGCGCGGAGGTCGACCAGGGTGAGGGGGGACACTTGGCGCAGCGAGATGGTCTTGGTCAGCTCGTAGTCGTGGGCTTTGTTTTGCATGCAGAACTTCTCGATGCGGCGCAGCGCTGCCGTGAGCTGGCTCGCCGCCAGCATCCCGTCCCGGGACTCGTCCCAGTACGAGTTCGATAGCATGGATCTGGCCTGGGGCCGTACTCGAACATCATGGCGCGTTCCGCCGTCTTGGCCATGCCGAGCGCCGACAGATAGGTTTGGTAAACCAGCTTGCGGGTTTGCGCCTCGAACCACGAGTACAGCGCCTCCGACGTGTATTTGTGCGCATCCACGCCTCCATCTCGGCCGCGGCGGCTACTTGCTGTTGATGTGCGCGGAGCTCTACCTACGCGATCTCGATCTGCTTCTTCTGAGTGGCGATTTGCCTGTCGGCGCTCTGTATCTCGCGAGCTGCCATGTTGGCCGACAGTTTGCGTTCTTGGAGTTGGCGGGTCAGCTGGCCTTTGCGAGCTGCTTGGGATGCTATCATACCTAGGTAGTCATTCCTTGGGCCCCAACCCGAACCAGGGCGGCATTGGCTAGGTAGGTACTATTGCCTTGCCAATGTTAGCGGGGCCGAACGTTGCGTCCAGTGTCAGCTCCGACGCCCATCCGTTGCGTCTCGATCGTGGCTTTAGGGAACTAGCGAGGATACTGCCCGTATACTCCATTGTACTGGCCACGATGTCGGTGTAGGCTACCGCATCAGACGTTCTCGCTTCCACCGCTTCCTCTGGGCTCATACGCGACTCATCCTTCCCGGGTTCGACGATGGCATAAAGTCTTCCCACTTCTCTGTGGCCGTCCGGATCTTGGCATTCTTTGACTCGCCCATGAGAGCAAGGTAACCTTTCAGCGTCGAGACATGCGACTCAGGGGCCTCCTGAACCGTGGCAATGGCCATGGTTGCCTCCTGGATTTGGAGTTGCTTGATCTCGGTCATGAGGGCCAAGACGCCGACCCCCTGTCCCGCCCGCAGAATGGCCATGGCCTCCGAGTGACGTCGCTCCCAGATCGACAGACACGAATCCTCGAAACCGCATATCTCTCCACACAGCTCCAATGCCTTCTGTAGGGTATCTGGCTCGGTAGTTGCACGAGGGCATGCGGCCCCCGTCCAGTCCCTACCTATGAAAGGCTCGAGGGGCTCGTTCCGGAAACCACGCCACAAATAAGCTGGGCAGGGTCCAGGGGTTGGTCGAACAAGGGGAGAGGGCGAAGGTTGCCGTCGATATCCAGCCCATTCCTGATGTTGACGAGCCGGTTGTCAATCAGATCGCGCAAGGCTTGCATCTTCGGGTTTCCTGGGACACCAAAGTACGTGGACTGCACAAAGCCGATGGTGCCCCAATCCCGACCTGACTGGGGCCCCTGAACGCCATAATCCCTCGGTTGGGGGTTGATCAAGTACGGGAACGCAAGTTCCATGTCCACCGCCACAGTAGCAAGGTCATCACGATGCTTCGAATATCTTCCTAGTTCATGGTGATAGGTTTTGTGGGCGGATCAATCTCAAATTCAATTCTCGACAGGAGCCGGTCCAAACAGCTCAGAAGCCCTGGCCGTGACGCAGCGCCGAGCCGCCAACCCGACCGATTCGGAAGAGTTCTGTAGAGAATATTGATCTCCGCTGGTGATCAAGATTTCGGTGACCTTCATCACGAACCGCTTCATGTAAATCGCCGGCCAGTTTCGCGCAACCGGATGTGGCGAGGAGGGGTGCGCCTCCCAGATGTATGTACATACCTTACTCGTCGGGGCTACAAAATCGCCGATCCGACAACCCGCCAAAGCGGCTTGTCGGGTCAGTTGATTCGGGTCAGGACCATTGATTCAGATCACGGGAGGGAGACTAGCCGCCTTGGCGGGTTGTCGGATCGGCGATTTTGTAGCCCCGACGAGTAGGCAGACACTCGACAATGTCGTGCTCAGGGCATTTGATCGGGCATAGCGCCGGCAATGCCCGCCCCCGCTTCCCCGTTCTCCACCAGTCCCGGCCCCCGAGCATCTCCAAATCCCGACCTATCACCGACATTCGTCGAGCTCATCGACGCATAAGCCGAGCGACATGTGGCCTTGGCACAGCATTTAGAGACTTAATGATGGTGTATTCTTGGCGGCTGCACTCGGCCGAGATTGTCTCCTCTCCATCGCCTACTTCGAAGTTTGTCGCAAGCCAGGATAGTTTGGCGAGATCTTGGCGCCTAGGATAGGGTATAGTGGGCTCTTACGTGAGCCTACAAGCTTCCATTTGTGTATTTAAAGCTTCTCTAGATCCCATCTCCCTTTTAGGGGACAATGCACTTGACCACCCAACTTCCAGTTGTGTAACAAAGTTCGCTGTGCCACACCTGGTTCACCACTATGTTCCTCTCGATTGCAGCTCTCGGGGGTGCGCTGGTTGTAGTCCTGGCAGCCGCCCTTTGGAGAGCCTTCTTCACCACGCTTGCATCTGTGCCCGGACCGGCGATTGCCCGGTTCACAGACGCGTGGTATGCGTACCGCATCTATCGTGGCGGATTCGAAAAAGACAACCTCAGGCTCCATCAGAAGTACGGTAGGTTCTCCGCCCTATCCCATTACCCTCAACTCCTTCATATCGTCCGATCTAATTCGTCATTGGACGATAGGACCAGTTGTGCGCTACGGCGTCAACCGCTTCAGCATCAACGACCCTCTTGCCGCCAATGTCATCTACGGTCCGGCCAGTAAGTTTGCAAAGTCTTCCTGGTACAAGTCGTGGACTGCTCCCTCTCCGCACGCCTGGTCGCTCTTCAGCGACCAGGATGCCAAGCGCCACGCCTTCAACCGCCGCCAGTATCAGAACACATACAGCATGTCCAGCCTCGTCCATTACGAATCCTACGTCGACGAGTGCGCCGACCTGTTCTGCCAGCGACTGTCTGAAATGGCGGCTCGGGAGGACAGCCTCAACCAAGCCGTGGACATGGGCCACTGGCTGCAGTGCTACGCCTTCGACGTCATCGGCATGATCACGTACTCGAAACGGCTCGGCTTCCTGGACTTTGGCGAGGACGTCGGCCATGTGATGCGGAACCTGGGCGACCATCTGGCCTACGCCAGCGTCGTCGGCGTCTATCCGTGGCTGCATCCGGTCCTCTTCCGCGTGCGCAACTGGCTGGCCGGGTCGCGCGGGAAGGGGGGTCAGTTCATTGTCAACTTTACCCAGGAGTCCATGGCCGCGCACCAGGCAAAGCCCAAAGCACAGCCACTACTAGTAGCCGAAGAGCAGCAGCGAGAGACGATCGACTTCCTCACCAAGTTCGTGCACAAGCACTCGCAGGACCCGTCCGTCTTCACCACCTACCACGTCCTCTCGGGCTGCGTGTCCAACATGGTGGCGGGGTCCGACACCACCTCCATCAGCCTCAGCGCCATCCTGTACCACGTCCTGCGCAACCCCGACGTCCTGGAACGGCTGCGCGACGAGGTGGACCGACACTGCCCCCGCCAGAACAGGGCTACTGCTTCGCCGCCCCACGTCACGTTCGCCCAGAGCCAGGGCATGCCGTACCTCCAGGCCGTCATCAAGGAGGCGCTGCGAATGCATCCGGCTACGGGTCTGCCGCTGGAGAGGGTGGTGCCCGAAGGGGGAGTGACGATCAGCGGAGTGTTTTTTCCAGAGGGTGTAAGTTTTTCTTCTCGCGGCGGCTTGTCTTTCTATGAGAGTACCTCTATAGCAATGTTGACTAACTACCTAATTAATACCTTACTCTCAAGACCATCGTGGGAATCAACAGCTGGGTCGAACATAGCAACAAGGCGATATTTGGCGACGACGCAGACACCTTCAACCCGGACAGGTGGCTCCAGGAGGACAAGGAGAGGATAAGCGCCATGAATCGACATTGGATGCCGGTAGGTCCCTCCGAACTATTCACTTTGGGGATATCTATGCGCTCAGGGACGCTAATCCGATGGCTATTAATTATTAAGTTCGGCCTAGGTTCCCGCACCTGCATCGGGCGCCATATATCAATGCTCGAGATGTGCAAGCTGGTGCCGAGGCTGATTCGAGATTTCGATCTGGCATTGTGGGATAAAGGGCAATGGCAGACAACGGATCATTGGTTTGTTAAGCCCGAGCATTTCAGGGTGCTGGTTCGACCAAGGGTCGTCGGGAATGGGCCATGACTGGATAGGTACTGGTGTTGTGGCTTTTGGTACATGTATTAGCGAGACGAGGTCTCGGGGACCGAGTGTAAGTTTTGACCATATAATTTACGTCTTTTGGCATCGGGAATCAACATGACTCGTTCTGTTCTCTCCTTCCGGGATGACCTCAGGGAGTGCATGCTCCGCGCTCCATGGGAGGTGGTCCTCTCGTGAGTCATGGAGCTCAGGGATCTGAATCCCAGGAGCGGTGCTGGCCGGTCCGGGGTATCAGGCAAAGGCAGTTTAGACATCTTCTCTTGAGCCGGCTCCGCCCGCTTCCTTCAACGCCATCCCCCCGGCATAACCTTCAAGTGAACTTACAACAAACAGTCGGCAATCTCGTCAGCGAATCTGCCCGAACATGGCGTCCTTCGGCGTATGCTCACGTCCGTTACCCTCTTGCCAAGCTCCTCGGTCCATGTCGAAGCGAGTTGGCCAAATATCTCCATGGTTTGCAGTGCCCACCCTCCTCCAAAGTCTTGGTGGTTGCATATGTGCGGCCGGGTACACGCCCTCCACCTCACCCGATATCACGGCAAGGGTCACTCGGGCCCCTTGGCAAGGGACCGGGGGAGCCACTGTGGAGAACCTAACACCATGTACCCCAACCGAGCTCAGTTGCAGTTGCGGGGCCCCAGAAAATGCAACCTCATACGGATACCTGTACTTGGTTGAAAATGGGTATGTAATTAGCAGGTAGTTCGGTGTTACGGGACCGAGAAAAAAAAAACACTCATCACAGATGCCATGAGGGTTCAGGAAGAGTGAATAGCTGACGGACTGAAGAAGATAAATCAAAGAAGTCCTCCCGAAATGGTCAGTCGGGGCATCTCCAGCTCGCAGCCATACAACTGACCAACTCTTCTTCTCGACTCAACAGTCCTTCTTCAAGTGTTGCCCCTACATCATGCTTACTCGCCTTGCTGCCCTGTCCCTCTTGGGCGTCCAACACGGGCTCGCCGCCCCGCCGTCATCCTACCTTGACTGGAGAACCTTCACGGCCCGGGGAGTCAACCTCGGGGGCTGGCTCCATCAGGAGGCCGTCATCGACCCCGTCTTCTGGGCCCAGCACGGCGGGACCGCCCTGGACGAGTGGGACTTGTGCGTCAACCTGGGCCCCCGCTGCGGTCCCGTGCTGGAGCAGCGCTACGCCACCTACATCCGGCCCTCGGACATCGACAAGCTCGCCGCCGCGGGCATCAACGTCCTCCGCATTCCCACGGGGTACAACGCCTGGGTCAAGGTCCCCGGCTCCCAGCTGCACACGGGCCGCCAGGTCGAGCACCTCCGGGCCATCTCGAGCTACGCCATCGCCAAGCACGGCATGCACGTCATCGTCGACATCCACTCCCTCCCCGGCGGCGTCAACGGCATGGGCCTCGGCGGGCGCGAAGGCGGCTACGACTGGTTCCAGAACCAAACCGCCCTCGACTACTCGTACCGGGCCGTCGACGCGGCCATCTCCTTCATCCAGACCTCAGACCACCCGCACGGGTACACCCTCGCGCCCATCAACGAGCCCGTCGACAACCGCGACCCGTCCACCTTTGGCACGCCCGCGTCCCTGAGCGAAGGCGGGGCCGCCTGGGTGCTGGCCTACTTCCGGGGCGTGCTGGAGCGGGTGCGGCGCGCCGACCCCCACATCCCCGTCATGCTGCAGGGCGGGTTCCGTGGCGAGGAGTACTGGTCGCCGCACTTCGACTCAGACCCGTCCGAGCAGCTTCCGCCCCTCGTCTTTGACGTGCACAACTACTACTTTGCGGGCCGCCCGACCACGTCGGCCAACGTGCCCCAGTTCATGTGCGCCGACGCCCGCGCCTCGGCCGGCGATGGGAAGTTTCCCGTTTTTGTGGGTGAGTGGTCGGTCCAGGCGGCGAGCAACAACACGCTGGCTAGTCGGGAGGCCAATCTGAACGCGGGCCTGAGGGCGTGGGAGCAGTACACGCGGGGGAGCGCGTACTGGACGTATAGGTTCTCTGGGAATGTTCCTGTTGATGGGGAGGGGGTGCAGGGGGATTATTGGAGCTATGAGACGTTTATCGGCATGGGTATCATCGACCCTTCGCAGGGCGTCAGTTGTATGTAGGGGGCGGTGTGATGAGAGAGATGGACCAGCGTGGGAGGAGTGTGGTACATGTATCTCCACTTGGGCTAGGCTCAAGTAAAAGTTCGCTGCTTTTCTAAGGAACTCTACCTACGAACCTTGAGAGAGTGATTCCTGTCACCCGTGCTTCAAGTCCTGGGAATCTGATGCTAGCTCTCACCCGCAGTACAAGAATATCCGTCTTTGCTCTCAATAGCCGTTCGGTGAGAAAATGCAAACCCGGACATCCAGCTGCCCAAGGTATTCTGTCAGCGATGTGAGATAAATGTCGACTTGCACGGTTATTGACCCCTAAGATAACCAAGGACTGGCCCAACCCCCCCATTCACCTCTTTCAAGTTGGCTTCCCTATTTTAAGCGAGCGATATATACGTAGCATGCTTTGGGCATTCGGCTACCTTGCTGCTGAGAACTATCCAAATTACCTACATAGTATGTCTTGCCTACCACTCGTGTTTCACCACCCCTACTCGACCTCCTGGATAATATCCTTCTTCGCGTCCTTGCTTGCAACTGGATGGTCTCCAAACAGCTCATCCATCTGCTCGAGCGTCCTGCCCATGGTCTCCGGGTAGAAAAAGATGTAGCACAGCATGGCGATTAGGTTAAAGACGAAAAAGACGTAAAAGTACTTGAACTCGATCGCCGTCAGGGCGTCGGGGGTGAACTGGGCAAAGATGAGATTCACCGCGTAGTTGGTGAACGTCGTGATGGCGTTGCCCAGCGCGCGGACCTCGACGGGAAAGATCTCGGCAGGGTAGACCCACGAGATGATGCCCAGCGGGGTGTAGAAGAGCGAGAAGACAAAGTTCATAGCCACCATGCTGCGCAGCTGGTGGCCGTTGCCGGCGTCAAAGTACTGGCCCTGGACCGCGTTGACGAGCAGCGCCGCGGCGAGCCCGGCGGCCGACACGATCAGGGGCTTGACGCGGCCGGCCCGCTCCAGCAGCCATAGGCCGATGGTGCAGTAGACGATGGCCAGCGCGCCGTTGATGCCGATGATCATCAGGGAGGTCTGCGCCGAGATGCCCAGGATGCCGTAAATTCTAGGACCATAGTAATTAATTACGTTGATGCCCGATAGGGGGCCGAACGCCTGCACGCCGCAGCCGAGGAGCAGGCGCTTCCGCCAGGTCGGTCTGGTGAGGATCGACTTCCAGCTGACACCGCCCACAGCGCGGTCTGCGGCGATGGCCTCCCTGATCTCCTGGAGCTCCAGCTCGACGAGGTCCCGGTCCTGGCCCGAGCGGAGTCTGTCCAGGACAGCGCGGGCGTCCTCGTGCCGGTCCTTTTCCATTAACCAGCGAGGCGACTCGTTGAGGAAGAAGATGCCGACGAGCAGGATAACGCTGGGTACGTTCTGGAAGGCAAGGGGGAAGCGCCCTGTTAACATGTCCAACTTAGTACGTGCTACTACTTAAGTTAAAGGGGAGGCGGATGCCGTTGGACTGACATGAGAAAGAGCTCGTCACAAACGAGCACCCGTAACCCAACCACTGCGCCACCAAAAAGCCCCAGCTCAGCATCCACTGCAGCAGGCCCGACAAGATGCCCCTGAATTTGGCCTCGGACAGCTCGCCGGCGTACATGGGGATGGTCGAGGTGAGCATGCCGACGGCGACTCCGCCAATGAAGCGGCCGACGATGATCATGGGGATGCTGACGGCGCCGGCCTGGAGGGACGCGCCGAGACAGGAGATGGCCGAGCCGGCAAAAATGGTTCGCTGGCGGCCGAGGCGGTCGGCGGCGAACATGTTGATGACGGTGCCGAGGATGGCGCCACCTTGGAACGCCGACACGATGCCCCCCGCCGTCGAGTCGGAGGGCTGGCCAAAGTAGTCAACAAATGTCGGGAGGGCGATGGTGGATGCGATGATGCCCGAGTCATAGCCGAAGAGGAAGCCTCCCAGGGCCAGAAACACGGCCGAGAAGATGGTGGTTGCGCGGCCCATTGTGAAGGTAACTACATGTACCTAACTAGGTATCAACTTCGGGGGTCTTGGTCTGTATACGAAACAAACACATGAAAGATTGGGGCGCTGACGGCCCTGGATGAAGCCTTGTGATCGGTTCTTGTACTTCGTGGTTATTCACCTACATGAACCCGCAGACTGCCTCCGACGGCACACGCCGAGATAGCTGCGAGATGGCTGGGTGTTGTCGTGGCCGTCCTGAGTCTCGAAGTCGGACATGACCTCGCCCGAACACTCAGAGATACACCGAGAGACCCTCGGCAAGGGCATACCCCAATTGTGTTCTCGCACTAACCTTCTGTGTTGGAGGTGGCGGTAGTGGGGTATTGTGTGTATGACATTCCGACAGGTCTCCCACCGGGAGCCGGTTTCCGTTTTGAGACCTCCGATACCCTGGAGCTGGAGGTGAACCTCCACATCCCGATCCAGATCGACAGACGACAGCCAACCACACCCGTGTCTCGGTGGGGCAAAGTCAGATGCTTAACTCACTTGCATGATGCTCGGCTTCTATTCCCGGCTAGGGAAGATTTGGGAGACAAGTCTAGAACGGTGTAGCTCGGTGTAAAGAAGCCCGACGGTAGTCAATTTCAAACTCGGGGCCTGGCTCACCCAAGATACAAACTTCCCTAGTGTAGGTCGGTTATTGCGGCCCCATGTAATAGCTTTGATAATCACACAACTTGGGCATGTGCAAAACAATCTTGAATTTCACCAAAGTCCCAACACGACAATGGAGATCGTACGGTGCGGCATCCACGGCTTCCACGAGGTGCTCGGCATTGACGTGGACGAGATCCGCTTCTTCTGGGCGCTTGACTCGCACGTCGAAGGGGCACGGCAGACAGCATACCGCATCACCGTCGCCTTGAGTCCTCAGGGACAGGGGAACGGCATTGACTCGAACCTTTTCTGGGACACCGGCAAGGTGCAGAGCAGCGAGCAGCGGGACATTGTCTGCAAGCCCGAAGATGGCTTCCGATCGGCAACATTCCATTACTGGCAGGTCACGGTGTGGGATCAAGACGACCAGGCGACGACGTCTCGGCCGAACGAGTTCTTCACGGCATACCCGCGGTCCAACCGGCTGCTGCCCCCGTACAGCATGAACCAAGCATACGTGAGTCGAGCACTGGCTTTGATTGACTCGGCTGTGGTGGCCTGACCGAATCAAACATGGACAGATGCCACACTCGAGTCTCATCTTCCGGACATGGTTCGAGGATGAAGCCAACCGCTGGAGGGCCGTGTGGATTGGAAACGGCGGCGACAAGCCCCTGTACCTTCGCAAGTCCTTCACGCTCGCCGAAAAGCCAGTCCGGGCCATCGCCTTTGCATCGGGCCTCGGTCACTTCAACCTCTTCTGCAACGGGACCCCGGCCTCCTCCCACGTCCTCGACCCGGGTTGGACCAACTACCACCGTACCGTGCAGTTCGTCGCCTACGACCTCTTAGACAGACTCGGCCAAGGAGAGAACGTCGTCGGCGCCCATGTGGGCAACGGCTTCTACGCCGGGGACCAGGGCGATCGGTTCTTCTGGCCGACGTACGAGGACAACACGTATGTGCGGTACGGAAACGAGCTGTGCTTCTTTGCCGAGCTACACCTCTTTTACGCCGATGGCCGGCGAGAGACAGTCATCTCGGGCCCGGACTGGAGGGTGAGGGAAAGCGCAACGTCGCTCGCCAACATCTACGCCTCGGAGACGCACGACAAGAGGGTGTACCCCATCGGATGGGATACCGCGGCGTTCGACGATGCGGCGTGGCCTCATGCAAAGCCCCTGACCGGCCCCAGGGGCAAGCTGGCATACCAGAGCCAGCCGCCCGTCACGCTCCACGAGACGGTCCGGCCGGTGTCGACCAAGACCATTGCCCCCGGCGTTGTCAGCTTCGACCTCGGGCAGAACATGTCGACCATGGTGCATATCCAAGTGAGCGGTCCAGCGGGTGCCGAGGTCATTGTCCGCTACTCGGAGACGGTCGACGAGCACGGCGCCGTGCTGATGCCCGACCCGCTGTTTAAGGAGTTCGAGACGGGCGTCTACTCCAAGGTGATCCTCTCGGGCGACGGTGTCGAGAGCTGGGCGCCCGACTTCTCCTTCACGAGCGCCCGCTACGTCCAGGTGGAGGGCGTGGCCGTCGAGCCAGACCAGGGCCTCCCCGTCATCCACGCCGTCTGGGGCCGCCACGTCTCGTCGGCCGCCCGGCGGCTGGGTTCCATGACGACGGATCAGGACGACGTGAACGGCCTCATCAACATGTGCCACTGGTCCATCGCGAGCAACCTTTTTAGTTATCACACCGACTGCCCGCAGATCGAAAAGTTCGCCTGGCTCGAGGTCACGCACCTCCTGGCGCCGGCGACCCAGTACATGCGGGACATGGAGAGCCTCTACTTCAAGATCCTGGCCGACATTGCCGACGCGCAGGAGCCCGACGGCCTAGTGCCCACCATGGCGCCCGAGATGCGCTACATGTGCGGCCCGCTGCACGACACCGTCACCTGGGGCGGCGCCATCGCCCTGCTGCCGGAGCTCATCCAGCGCTACTACGGCTCGACCCACGTCTTCTCCAAGATGTACGCCCCCTGCGCCCGCTACCTCGACTACCTGCGGACCAAGGAGCGCCGGGGCGGGCTGATTGAGCACGGGCTCGGCGACTGGGGCGTCGACATAGCCTTTGGCAACCACCAAGCCAACATCGAAACAGCCATCTACTACCGGTGCCTGCGCAACGCCGAGCTCATGGCCCGCACCCTGGGCCACACGGCCGACGAGGCCAAATACCGCGCCTGGGCCGAGCGCATCCACCGCGTCTACAACACCCACCTCCTCGTCGTCCCCCCCAACAACAACACCGACCCGAAAGAAACCCGCCCCTACGCCTACTACACCTCCCTCGACAACCCTGCCCAACACGACTGCACCGCCGTCGCCCAGGCCATGGCGCTGCAACTCGGCCTCGTCCCGCCCGAACACGTCACCGACATCCAGCACGCCTTCGTCACCGCCCTTTCCTCATCACCATCCCTCCGCGCGGGCTCCATCGGGCTCAAGCACGTGCTGGACACGCTGACCGACCTCGACCGCCCCGACCTCGTGCTCTCGCTGCTCCTGCGCAGGGAGGAGCACCCGTCGTACGGGCGCTTCCTCCGGCGCGGCGAGACGACGCTGCTCGAGTTCTGGCAGGACGAGTGCCGCAGCAAGTGCCACGACATGTTTGCTAGTGTGTTGGCGTGGTGCTATGCAGGCGTGCTGGGCGTGAGGCCCACCGGGGATGGGTATCGCACGTGGACGGTTCGGCCGCCGGTAAGGTGGGTGGGGGAGTTTGGGAGGGTGGAGGGGGTGGTGGAGTGTCCGTATGGGAGGATCGAGGTTGGGTTTGAGAGGGTGGTGGAGGAAAGGAAGGGGAGGTTGAGGGTGAGGGTGCCGGTGGGCACCACGGGGACGGTGTTGCTTCCTTCTGGTGGGGATGGGGATGGGATGGTGGTGTATGTGAGGAGGGAGGGGTGGGAGGAGGGAAGGAGGGAGAGGAGGGAGGGGGATAGAGTTGAGTTGGAGCATGGGGTGTATGAGGTTGAAATTTTGGGGGGGTACCAACAATGATTTTGTCATGGACCTCCCACAGCGGCCTTGTCCAATATTTCTAGGCTTTTTTGACCCAGCGCTCGAGAGTACATCTAGTGTACTGACAGCACTGTGGCGTCGCAAGGTCGTATATAGTGCAGCTCTGACATGCATTGTGAGATTATTACCAGTCCTCGCCAGTCATTCGAAACTGGTTTCGACGGAGAGGGCTGATTATTGTTCTTAATGCGCTGTGCTGAAAACAGTAAAGACTCCCCGCTTCGGCTCATGTCGCTATCAACTCTGAAGCAGGCTTTACGAGACAAGCCATAAGCTTTGCCGACCGTATTGTATTGACTGGCCGTCTCGACAATGCCTCCCGCGTATTTCTGTCACCTGCGGATGAGGGTGTTTGGTCAAGCGACCGAACCACAATCGACGGCCAGGCAGAAGAAAAGCGAGGACGAATACTCATGAACGTAATTTTCAACCGATGGGCTGCGTAGGTACCATGTGCTGAGTGTGATTTTGGTACGGTACCGCCACCTACCGAACATCAGCTCAATCGCGTCGAGTTGCAACTTGAAGGAAGGAAAGAAGCACGAGGGTGGAAAGTGGTATTTATTCTTGCAACTGGCTGGGCATCCCACTTTTACCTGTTTCTTCACCTCAATCCACCCCAAAAATAGGTACCCAATACCAACAACACTCTCTCTTCAAACTGGAAAGTGGAAACGCGGCACTACCTTCACTCATCAACGGGATTATTGGATTTCACTTTATCGCCCGGCCGTCTACTGTTTCTTCCTCGGGACCATGTGATGGGAATTGCCAATATTTGCCATTTCCCGTCATCGACAACTGCGGCCTTTTCTTAAATTCAATTACCCAAGTCTCAACTCGCTTGCCGCTTGCGCTGGCAGGATGCCATACGATCAGCGGAGTGGACTCAAGGGACGGGGAAGAAGACGACGAGACCCTCAGGACGACGAAGCCGAGGACATGGAGGTCGACTTGCCTCGACCACGTCAGAGCAATCCCCCCGTGAGAGATCCTGAAGCGACATCGAGATCCCGTCTACCATTTCCCGGCGCAGCCCCTTGGACTCGGATTGAAGTTGTCCTTTACTCCAGTCCCAGAAGGGTCGATTTCACCGCACCGCCAGATGAGCTCGCAGGCAGCCTTGACGATACAAACCGTGTCACTTCAGACGTCATACCCCAACGAAAAAGAAAACGACCCGAAGAGCTCACAGGAAGGACTCAAGTTGCGCCTTTTCAGGACACACAACCCCCGCCCGCGCCCTCTCCATTCCCAACCCAGCAAGAGTCTGCCGGAGGCGCCGGCGCAGCTAACCCGAGTACTGGCGCCACGCCGCCTGATTCACCAATAAGGCTAGTTTGGCCGCTATTCGATCACCGCGGCTCACCAGAGACATACATAGAACCTCAGCACACACCAGGCTGGAGAGACTGGGCGATCGAGTCAAAGGAATGGGAGGAGTATGAGCGTGAACGGGATCATCGGGAGGCGGCGGAGGCGTTGGGAGAACCGCTCCCAGACACAAACCTCAGAGTTAGCCGTAGCGAGCGCCTTGCTCGGAGAAACGCACGGAAGGGCGAGTGACGGAACCGGTTGAGTCTTCCTTTCTTTTGGCTTGTTGTTGCTGTTTGCGAACTTGCCGCTAGCGGATGGCAAGTTCGAAAGGGAAGTTTGAACTGGGGCGTGCCGAGTCGCAAAGGGACTGGATCTGGCCAAGCCTGCCTATAGGGAGGCTGTCTTTATTTTTGCCGTTTCCGCGTAGCATTTCCTTGTTTTTAAGGCTCCGGGATGGCCCCATCCTTAAATAGACGAGACAATGGAATCACTAGTTTTCCAGATATACACGCGTATTACGATATAAGGCCCAACAGTGCATGAGATTGAGTGTTTCCGTCTGTTTAGAGGGCGCCGATCGTTGTTATTCCCGCTTCACATCTACCTAACTGCTCTCGGCCGCCTTCGCATCCGCCAGAATATCCTCGGCCGCCTTCGCGCTCAACATCATGGTCGGACAGCTCGGGAACGCACCCGGCACCACCGGAAAGGCACTAGCATCCACCACCCTCAGCCCGGCCACCCCCCTGACCCTGAACTTGGAGTCCAGCACCGCCAGCGGCTCATCATCCCCGCCGATCGCACACGTCGACGTCGCATGGTGCGAGTACGCCTGCAGCTTAAAGTACTCGGCCTGCGCAGCGTCATCACACGGCTCCTCCCCCGCGGGACAGGGGTGCTTCTCCTCAAACGGCAGCACGGGCTCGCCCGCGGCCTTCCACGCCTCGCGCAGCAAATTGGCGCCCTCGACGAGCTCGAGCAGGTCCTGCTCACCGTTCTTCTCAAAGAACCGAAAATTGATCTCGGGCTTGTCCTGCGGGTCCGCCGACACCAACCGCACCGACCCGGCCTGCGACTTGGGCGCCATGTGCACCAGCGCGCACGTGTACTGGGTCGGGCCGTGGTAGGTCGGGAAGCCGGGCCAGAAGCCCTCAAACGAAAAGGCGCCGCACCACGTGAAGATGTTACGCTTGGCGCTCGGCGCCGACGGCGTCCGGAACAGCAGCGTGATCAGGCCCGACTCCACGGGCGCCGCCCCCATCGCCAGCAGCGACCCTTCGTAGTTGTCCCCCAGGTTCTCCCCCACCCCGGGCAGGTCTTTCACCACGGGGATCCCGAACTTGCTCAGCTCCGCCGCGGGGCCGATCCCGCTCAGCTTGAGGATCTGCGGCGAGTTGAACGCCCCGCCGGCGACGATCACCTCGCGGCTGGCCAGGATCTGGGAGACGGTCCCCTTGGTCCCCGCCACGTGCTTCGGGTCCGCCCGGTACAGCGACGCGCCCTCCATGACCTCGACCCCGACCGCGCGGGGGACGGTGCCCGTGGCGTTGTTGAAGAGCACGCGCGTGACGAGCGTGTGCAGCTGCACGGTGAGCGGGAACCCGGCCGGGTCGGCCAGCGTCGCGCGCACGTAGTTATTGGGCGAGCTGCGCTTGCCCTGGCTCGAGGCGTGCGTCACCATGTTGTAGAAGGAGGTTGTTTGGTCCCGCGCTGCGCCGCCGGCTTCGTTGATGTCGCGGTTGACGAGCTCGGCGGCCGCGTCGGGGTCTTGCCCGGTTAGTTCGGCGAGCTTGCGCAGGATCTTGGTGCCGGGGAGGCTGGCGTTGGTGGCCCAGGTGTTTTCGGCGACCGAAGTGGCGAGCCAGCCTAGTGCGTGGTGTTAGTGGGGGGATGGATATAAGGGGGTTGGACGGGAGGGTTAAAACGTACCATCATATCCGTGGGTTTCGTCACCCGCAGGCAGGTACTCGTTACGCTCGATCTTTTTAAAGTACTTGCGCATGTTCTCGGCGGACCAGCTCGTGTCGCCCGTCTTGTTGACGATGATATTCCAGTCGTCATCCGCGGGCAGGGAACAGACACCGGCGTTGTGCATGGCGCACCCGCCCAGCACAGCGGCGCGCGGGTACTGGATGCCCAGCAGCTTGGCGCCCTCGGGGGGTCCAGGCCGACGTAGAAGGTGCCGTCGCCCGTGTTCCACGTCGTGTGCTCAAACTTGAGGTCCCGCGCCGGGTCGTCCGAGTGCTTGACCCAAAAGTCCCACCGCGTCAACTCGTCGTTGGCCGCCTCGTTAAAGTTGGGAATGTCGGCGTACGTCGGGTTCTCGCCCTCGTCTCCGCCTGCCTCGATCAGTAGGGTCGAGTACCCGGCTCGCGCAAGGTCTGCTGCCAGCGGCCCACCCCCCGGTCCGCTGCCGACTACGATGTAGTCGTACGATGTAGCGGCCGGCGCGGCGATAGCTGCCGAGGCCGCGAGGGCCGATAGAATATGATAACGCATGTTTGCCTCGTGTTGGGGTCAATGGTTAGCTGACAAAAACCGACTGGCCGTGGGGATGGGTAGCCCTCAGCAATTTGTATTGGTGAGCTCATCGTCGGCATGGTCTGTGAGGGGTCAATCTCCAACAGCAATATACTTTCAATTCCGGATATTGAGGGGCCGCTGACCGTTTCTCCAAATCCCCTCAGGGAACCGCTCATATTTGGTGAGATAACTGTTGCAGTGCCCGCATTTGGGCCTGTCATTGGGTCCGTCATTGGCTCTGGCTAAAGTGAGCACATGTGCGGAGGAAAAAGTAGGAACCATACGGCAATCTGTAGGGGAAAGAAGGTCTGGTCCCGACCGCTATTAGGCGGCGGTTATCATGGATTGCCTTGGCGGTTCCCGGAAGATTGGATACCTAGGTACCTATTCAGTAGTGATTGTCGAGATTCTAATCAACTCACACGCTACCAGCTGGAGAAATAGTCCAGGCACGCTTTGTGATTGGTTCTGTAGTTTACAGATGGTATAATCTTCGAAGCTCTCCCAAGTTTGAGGCGAGCAAAGGCGGGCATCGCTCGGCTTAAGGACCCTCCCGGGCAAGTTCCGGGTGTAACGGTTCTCCTCTTGGGGGTCACATTACGGGATTTGGATATATTACCCAGCCTTCTAGAACAATTCGGCGCCGAGAACCAGGGCTACCGCGCGAGGCAAGCGAGTTCCTACAGTCTGTTGACTTGGCTAAGTGCTTCTGGCTTCCCAGGTATGTGCTCGAAAGTTCAAATTGACCCGAAGGACTATCCGGTCGGTTCTTGGAAACCCGCGCCTCGCTGGAATTATGGCAAGGGGGGGTGCAGTCGCATCCCTTGGCTTGTATAGCCCATAAAAGAACCTACTATCCTCCGTCTTCCATAACGCCTATATTCGTGACTGCTGTTTTGCTCTAGAATTGAAGTACCCTTTTGAAGTCTCTGGATCGGTCACCGGAAGGTAGAAGATACCTAACCATTAGGCTTTATCACACACCAAGTCCACCAGACCTTGTCGAGAATTATGCGCCCGGTGAGTCTAAGTACCGTATCCCAATGTGTTCATGGAATGGGGGTTAAATCCGAGTTAAACCCCGGAAGGATTGTAGCAATGCAGAACTGGCCGCTATCACCGGCATGGTAGGGGTGTAGGGCCGCAAGCGGCAAGCCACAGAGTCGGATCGTCTCACGAGAGCTTACTGAGCCTTGCTGCCACTGGCACCCCGAGGCCGCAACACTTTGCCAGCACAACAATGTCCTTGCTCCAGAAAGGCGGTTTTGCAGCTCGTATTGCTTCCGGGCTCCCGATTAATCGACCCGCCTTGTTACTAGTATTCGGTTGTCTGTGGGTTCCAGTCCTAGTCCGCCGCACCGGGGATGGTTTGGCATATCTCCGACCTTAAGTCCGGCCCCCGGAATCCAGCCCACGAAACGCCATGAGGTTGTTGAAGATGAAAGAGGTCCGGTCTAAAGATGGCCAGGCATAAAGACGGCCGACGCCATGTCCCCATCTGCTCTCTCATGGTCTCTATCAACCGACACAGAAGCAAACTTGAACCTGATATCTTCGCCGATTCCATTCCAACCACCTAGACACCACCAATTCGCCCTCCAACCAACGCCACCATGTCCACCAAGCATCTCGAGCGAGTTGCCATCATCGGCGTAAGTGACACCGTTCTCACACCTCAATAACCACCCAACCTAACCCTGCCAGGCCTCGGGCCGCATCGGCGGCGCCTTCGCCAAAGCCCTCGTCGAGACGGGCAAGCACACGGTAACGGCCCTAACCCGCGCCGGCGGCAGCGGCAAGCTACCCGCGGGCGTCAAGGCCGTCGAGGTCGACTACGACGACGAGGCGGCGCTGGTGGCGGCGTTGCAGGGGCAGCAGTTCCTGGCCATCACGCTGGCCGCGTCCGCGCCGCCAGACCTGCACGGCAAGATCGTGGCGGCCGCGGCCAAGGCCGGCGTGCCCTACGTCATGCCCAACGTCTACGGCTATCCGCTGCCGAGCGAGGCGCGCCCGGGCGACATGTACTCGCAGTACGCGACGGACCGCGTGCGCGAGGTGGTGGACGCCGGGGTGTCGGCGCCCGTCAAGATGGCGTGCGGGTTCTGGTACGAGTGGAGCCTGGCGCTGGGCAACGAGTGGTTTGGGTTCGAGATCCGCGACCGCAAGGTCACCTTCTTTGACGACGGCCGGCGCACCATCACCGTCAGCACGTGGGACCAGTGCGGGCGCGCCTTTGCCGCGCTGCTGAGCCTGCCCGAGACGGGCGCCTCGCCGGCGCTGGCCGACTTCAAGGGCAGGATGCTGGCGGTTGACAGCTTCCGCGTGTCGCAGCGGGATATGCTCGACAGCCTGCACCGCGTGCTCGGGACGACGGACGCGGACTGGGAGATCGCGTACGAGCCGGCCGCCAAGCGCGTGCTGGACGGCATGGCAGAGTTGAAAGGGGGAAAACGGCGGGGCTTTGCCAAGGCGCTGTATAGCGATATCTTTGACGCGACCAATGACGCAAGTGACTTCGCCGCGACCCAGCAGACGGCGACGCAGATCCTGGGGCTGCCAAAGGAGGACCTGGATGAGGCGACTAAGCGGACGGTGGAGATGGTTTTGAACGACTGGAAGCCGTGGGCCGACATGGACAACTTGGCGTAGTGTGTTGAATAGATCCGTGGTAGCATAGGGGTGGTGGGGTGCAGTGGTTCCAAGATACTTAGAGATTCCTACTACACGTACTGACAGTCCCGTCATCACTTGTCCCCTTGCATTCCGCCATAGCCGTGTCGTGTTGTCTTAGGATCGCCGGGCACGTTTATTTCCGCTTTTCTCGTTCGGGGGCGCCAAGGGTGAGATGGTGGTTGTCTTTGCGCCGCCCTGCCGATGGAAGGCTTGCTTACAGCCGACGGTATCCAAAGGCTGGTCGCAGCAGGTCCACGAGAACGCCTCGGGGAACTCTTCCCGCATATCCTCATCATCAACCATCTGCTCAGGGTCGCAGTCTTCCCAAACTTCGCTATCATTGTTGATTACAACGATGCCTAGGTTTGCCAGTGTCGGTACTGGCGGTGTCCTATTACATAGTCGCGGTAAATGATAAGGGTGCTTACCTGGGTGATAATGACAAGCGCCAGCTGTGTTCTGGGCCTCACTGTACGCCCCTTTGCAGTTGAGACATATGTACAGCGCGGGGGGCGGCTGATTGCCTTCCTCAAAGGCTCTGGCGGCCTGCTCGAGACGGCTAAACAACTTCACAGCCTGTTTCCGCGTTGCTTCATCCGCACAGAGTCCCGCAAGCACCGTCCGGAGCTCATGATCGGTGGCATTTTGGATGCGCGCAAAAATGTGGGCGGGCGGTCCCGGCGGTGGAGGGTTGATTGATTCGGACATTGCAATTTTGCAAGATTCAGGTCGGAGTCAGAGTCTCGGGCTTCATTCGGTAAGATTACTAAGGTACAGAATCTCACTGGCACTCAACAAACACCAAATTACAGATTAAATCAGCCAGGACCACACGTTCCTTCTTCAAGTCGGTGGCGCGTCACGTGTTAGAATTAAATCTCGAATGTTCGCTCCAAACACGGAAATCACGCGAGGACACCTGATTGCGGATCTCCAGATGGTTGTGTCGCTCCCACCTTCCATCTTCAACCTAAAATGGTCCAGACCCCGCCAATGCACCAAAAAAGAAGTAACGTGTCAGCACTAATGCCGGCATGGGTGCCCTTCTCGCCCCGCTCATTGGTGGTATCGATCGAAAATCAAGAACTTTCCCAGCCCTTTCACGCCATTTATTGGGTGGCTGTCGGCTGGACCCCCTCAAAATGCACTCTCAATGCTGACAGAGCGGGAGAAGTGCATTTTGCATTTTGGGCAAGTTCGCCGTTTTTGAGAAAGCATCTTCCCTGGAACTCTGACAGGCACGACTCCTCTCTCGTAACTAATCTCGTCTAAGTCGTCCGCTTCGCAACCACGCTAAGAAAGACGGTTCCTGTCTGTCGGGTCTGTTTGCCATCCATCATTCCAATCAATCGTCTCATCCTCCAGACCCGATTGCCGAGGACGGCCCCGCCCGTTCCCGCTCTTGTATCAAATTCCTCTTCCGACCGCCTCCCCTCCCGACCTAGGTTGTTAGGATTCACGATGGGCGAACCTCAACCAACTCGGCGTCGGCCCGCGGCAGGAGCCGCCTGGCCACGGCTTCCCAACCTCGTCCTCATCGCCAGTCTCTTCCTGCACCCCTCCCACGTCTCACCAGCCGGCGCCGCTGCCGTGGGCTACTCTTCACATCCGCTGCACAAGCGTGATGAAGGCGAGCATGTCGTGCTTGCCGACTGCCGCGACCGGAGCGGTGTGGTGTCATCGCAAATCGCCTACTTCCCTGGGGAGCCCGGCCCGACGCCGCAGGACGTCGCCGTGGTGGTGACTACGCCGGGGCAGGCCGCGCTGTGGGTTAACACCAACACGTCCGGCCTCTTTACCGACACCGGCGTGGTCTTCCGGGCCACGCTTGGCCCGCGCGTGGAGGAGGGCCAGTTCGCCGGCACGGGCGAGAACGGCTACGGCAACTTTAGCTGCTACCAGAACTACGTCAAGGACCTCTACACGTATGACTCGTCGACCACGTGCTCGCAGGTCTATTTGTGCGACCACAGCGACCCGCCTCGTGAGTTTTGCGTCTATTTTCTGCTCGATGGACAAAGAGATATCAGCGGGGCGGTGCTAACATCAAGCCAACAGCGGAGGGTATTGTCGGTTCCTCGGGCAGCGGCGGCATGTCCCAGGGCACCATTATCGGCATCGCCGTAGGCGTTGTCGGTGGGCTACTCTTCCTGATCGCCGCCGGCCTAGCGTTTTGGTATTTCCGGCGGTCGCGCGGGACCACTCAGGGCACACGCACCCGGGTTTCCAGCGACAGATCGGGGACGCTATCGGCCGGACCGGTGTCGGAAGCCGGCGAGCCCAAGCCCCAAGACCAACCGCAATACCAGCCGCAAAATCAACTGCAGAACCCGGCAGTTATGCAACAGATGGGCGGCGTCTACGAGGTCGACGGCCGATTGTTCCGCACCGAAATGGCCAACGACACCGGCAAGGTTGAGTTGGATGGGCATGGCCACGACAGCGCCGAGCTCGACACGGCCAAGGGAGAGGCTGCCACTCCCACGGAGACCAAGAGCGTGTCGCCCTTGACCCCCGGCCTGCCAGACTCACCGCTGGAGCACGGCCAACCACCCAAGTCTCCTCCGCCAGAGTACGTCCGGTGATTGCACCGAGATTGCACCGAAAAAGGCAGAGTTGGAGGAAACAAGTACAGTCAGATCTGACAGTGGCCTCAAATCCACCCCATCCACGGGGGTGCAGTTCTCTCATCTCAATTCTTCCGATTTGGGCTTGTGTAGGGATTTCATGAGATATTCTTGTGAGAGCGAGCAATTGGGAGGTGGAATTTGAGTCTTGAGAAGGAAGCGGGAGGATGAGCGGGGGTAACACAGAGAAGCGGGGTTGCGGCACGGGTGGTGGTCTTCACTGCATCTCCAGGGTGCCAAATTAATTTGTTGCCTGTCGCGTGCGCTCCTTCAGCTCACCGCTCCCCAGCTCACAGCTCGGCTCCTGGCACTCGGCAACCGGCAACCGGCAATCCATGGCAGACACCATCACTGCCACCAAACCACACGCTGCTGTCGGCAATGCTGCTCGCATGCTGCATCAAAGGCGCCACTCTCCGGGTGCGCGGCCGAAGCCAATCCCGCCATCGGCTCCGCGCCGCGCCATTCGGCCGCTGTTGCTGCTCGTCGCCCTCGTCAACCTCGCCTGGAGCCTGTACCAGCTCCCCGTGAGTCGCGTTGTCGAGAGTCGCTTATGCGGCCAACATTATGCCGTCCACGATCCCTCAGTCCTGCGCCCAGACGGGTCGGTGCCGGAAGAACTGTGCAAGATTGACGAGGTGCAGCAACAACTGGGCTGGATCCAGGGTGCCACGGAAGCGTCGTGGGTTGCTGGCGGTAGGAGCCTCGCGGATATGTCGATGTCGAGTTGGCCGTAGCGTATGCTAAGATGATGTAATAGATTTTGTCATGACCATCCCGCTTGTGTGCCTCGCAGACCATTATGGCCACCGCTTTGTGCTGTATCTCAACCTCGTCCCGCGCGTCTTCCTGCTCGCCTGGACCTTTGCCGTTGGCTACTTTGACCGCGTGCTCCCGGTCCATGCGATCTTGGCCGCGCCGGTGTTATCTTTCCTCGGCGGTGATTGCGTCTTCAACTCCCTCGTCTACGCCTTGGTCTCGGAACTCACCGACGACCATGTGCTCCGGTGAGCTTCCTGTCTTCTCCCGCCACACACAGGAGAGAGAGACTAACACCGTCCCAAGCGCAACCTTCTTCGGCTACGTCAACGCCGTCTCCTCCATCTTCTCCCTCCAGCTCGGCCCAGCCCTCGCCTCCGCCACCATGACCGCCCTCCTCTGGCTGCCCCTCTGGCTCGGCATCGCCATCCTCCTCCTCGCCGTCCCCGTCATCTCCGCCCTACCCCTACCCCCCGCCCCACGCATCAGCAGCAGCAGCAGCATCCCACCGCGCTCCCGCTCCCCCGACGAAGAAGCCCACCCCACCGCAGCAACAGACTCGTCCCCAGGAGAAGACCTACCCCCAACCCCGGACCACGAAAACGCCCCCCTCATCACCCCGCTGCCCCCAACCGAACCCAGCAACGCAACCACCCGGTCCCGGTCCTGGCAAGCCCTTACCACCGCCCGCCTGCGCTCCATCCTCGCCCTCCTCACGCACCCCTCCCGCAACCTGACCCTGCTCTTCGCCGTCTTCTTCCTCGCCTCCCTCGCGTCGTCAGACACCAAGCTCCTGCCGCTGTATGTGTCCAAGCGGTATGCCTGGCGCTTTGCGAGCGTGGGGTATCTGTTGTCGGCGAAGGCGGTGTTTAATTTTGGGTTGCTTGTGGGGGTGGTGCCGCGGGTGCTGAGGTGGAGGAGGAGGGGGACGAGGGCTGGTTTGGGGGGCGCGGGTCAAGATGCGCAGAATGTGGGGCATGCGTATGTTTGTTTGGTGTTTTCGGTGCTGGGGGCGCTGGCGATCGCCGTGTCGCCGACGGTGTGGGTGCTGGTGCCGGCGTTGTTGATCTATGCGTTGGGGATCGCCCTGCCCATGTTTACGTACTCGCTGCTGAGGGCGCCGGGTATGGTGGTGGGTCATGATGCGGGTGGATTGGGGGCTGGGGATGGGGTGGGGGAGGGAGAGGGGGAGGGTGCTGCTGCGCAGTTGTTTTCCGTCGTCATGCTCGTGCGCACGGTGGGTACGCTGGTTGGGGCCGTCGTGATGCCGGGCTTGTGGGTCACGGGGATGCGGATTGGCGGGTGGGCTTTGGGCCTGCCGTATGTGGTGAGCGGGCTGTGCTATGCAGCTGCCGGCGTGGTGGTGAGGAGGATTGTCGTTTGACATGTTTGACATGTCAGAGGTGGCTTGCGGCCTAGACCCACGATGAATCACTACATGTCTTTCCAGATGGCTGAGATGCAGCAATAGTCCGGCCAAACTGGCTATTTCCGCCACGTCCCTTGAAATGATCGGGCTGACCTGAGACCGCGCTATTGTCGGATATCCTGACGCATTGGCCCCGTTCAGCCGCTAAGGCAAGCCCCATTCCGGACTGGACTATTCGAGATAGGTTGTTCAAAAACGATAGCGTCGCGGGCTGAGATCCGATGTGGAACGCCACCGGCAGTGCCCATTCGCCGAGTCAAGGGGGGCAGGCCGTATTTGAACAACTCACGATGCTAGTCTAGACCCGCCTCATGATTTCAACTCCACAGACTTAGGCTCTTAGCTTTTGGGTACTACATCCGTGCACCCTGGGTCGAATACAAATATCTCAGCGTCCTCGTCTTGTGTACCGACGAGCTTGACCGGCACCAGTCCCTCAACCTCATCCCAAACCATGAAGACTGCCTCCTCTCTCGTCCTCGCCGGCGCCGGCCTCGCGCTCGCTGCCCCCGGGCACTTCTCGTCCCGTAAGCTCCTCAAGCGTACGGGCTACGATGTCTGCGAGAACGACTGCAAGCTCCACGGTGTTGCGTATCCGGATAAGCACACCTTCCAGCTCTCCCTAGAGAACAACTTCTCGGAGCAGTGCCCGCCCATCTACATCGGCGATGCCAACGCGCCCACCGCGTCGTCGAGGGTCTGCCTTGACTTTGTCGGCCCCAACATCCAGTTTAACTTTGAGCCCTTCCCCGGCTATAGCTACAAGAACGGCGCTGTCGCCTGGCAGCTGATGGGCAGCTCGCCATCTGCTCCCACAAACAACCTTGTCTGTGGCCCCAGCGCCAGCGGTGGCGGCCTCCTCTGCACGCTCCCCTTCGCCGACATCCTCGGCACCTCGGCCACCACCCCCATCAAGGACCTGCTCTCGGGCATGTGCCCGAACGGCGATCGCGAGGCTCTAGGTTTCTACCTCCGGTTCTCAGGCGAAGTGTCCACCGCCGGCGGATCCACCACCACCTTCGCCAACCAGCCTCCCTGCACTAGCCGCGACTACTTGAACCATTGTGTGTCCCGTGATACAACCCGCCCCTACATCGGCGTGGTATACCGCTGCTCGACTTGCAACGTCGCGGCCTGCCCGCTAGAGGAGCCCGAAAACCCGCCCGCCACTGGCACGGCCTGCGGCTTCGGCACGGCCTTCGGCTACCAATCTGATGAAGAGTCCACCCCGCTCAACACTCAATCGGGCCAGGGCTGCAACCGGTGGGGCTGGTACTCGACGCCGACGCTGGCGGAGCTGCAGATCGGCGGCATCGGCGGCGGCGTCGGCGGCCCGCTGTACGTGGGCGCGGGCAACAACGACATCTCCAAGGCGACCAACGTCGGCGCGTGGGTGGCCACCGCCGACGCCGCCGGCGCCGTCACCGTCACCTACCTGCTGAACGAGCCCTACGCCCTCGCCGACGCCCATGTCGACCTAGACTGCCTGCCGATTGACAAGTGCGCACCGGGTTCGTATACTTTTGTGGCGGATGGCCTAAAGGATGTGTCGACTTACTCGACCACCCCCTTCCGTTATCCGACCTGCTCGCGCGGTAGCCAGGCCGCGCTGATTGTGCATGCGGCGGTGGATATCCTGGTGGAGGAGGGGACGGCTTGCCCGCCCAAGACGAATTAGGGGCATTTTGGGGTAGCGACATGGAAGCAAGACAGGCACTACAAGTACTGTGTAATTACCTAATTGTGTGTGGATTGGCTGCTCTCCATTTGTAAGCCTCTTGCAGGCAGTACAGTGCAACTTGAGACCGAACTCAGGGGCAGCCGCATCATCAATCTAAATGTTTATAGACCGGAACCTAAAGCGGCGCAGCTGAAATCGCCCAGCCAGCCACGCAGTCCATTGGATGCAAGTGATTGGCGTGTAGCTGAACCCCTGTCGTCTGTTGGTAGCTTAAGAATTTAACTTCACTTCACAAACAAACTTCACCACACTCACCTCCATCTCACCTCAAGTCCCTCTCTCCCGTCAATCCCAGGCTCCCCAACCATAAAAATGCCCAGAATAGCCATGCCCGACACGGAGACCGCCATCCTCGGCGGCCTCGCGGGGATTGGCGCCGGCGTGGTGCTTCTATGCCTCTACTCCGCCGCCCAATTCCTCTCCTTCCACTTCATTACCCCCTCCAAACCTCTCCAGAAATACAAACGCCCCGGCACCGACGCGTACGCCCTCATCACGGGCGCCAGCGCGGGCATCGGGTTCGGCATCGCGCAGGAACTCGTGCGGCAAGGCTTCGGCGTGATCCTCCTCGGCCACCTCCCCGACGAGCTCGCCTCAGCAGCCACCGCCCTCCGCGCCATCCACCCGGACCGCCCCGCCAGCCTGGTGCGCACCCTCACCATGGACGCGCGCACGGCGACCCCGCAGGAAATGGAATCCGCCATCGCCTCGCTCTCCCCGCTCGCCATCACCATCCTGGTCAACAACGTCGGCGGCAACCCCGTCGCCATCCCCCCCTTCCGCACGCACGCCACCTACACCTGCGACGACGTCGACGCCGTCATCAACCAGAACGCGCGCTTCATGGCGCGGCTGACCGCCCTCCTGCTCCCCACCCTCTCCGCCGCGCCAGCGGAGGGCAGTACCAACCAGCGGTCCCTAATCCTGACGCTCTCCTCGGCCGCACACATCGGCCTCCCCTGGCTGGTCATGTACGGCGCGACCAAGGCCTTCAACCGGGCATTTGGGGCCGGGCTGGCGCGGGAATTGACGACCGACCCTTCCACGGCACACGTCGATAGCTTGGTGGTGACGCCGGGGGAGGTGCTCAGCCAGGGCAACTGCCGCGGGGTTCCGGGCAGCGCGCCGACGGCGGAGAGGTTTGGGCGGGATGTGGTGCGCAAGGTGGATGGTGCGGTGAGTCGGGGGTGGCGGGAGATGCACGCGCATTGGTGGCATGGCGTGGAGGAGGTGTTGATGGGGATTGCGCCTGAGGCGGCGCTGACGCAGGGGGTGACGGAGCAAGTGGAGAAGAAGAAGGTGGCGTGGAATGCGTTTTGGGAGAAGAGCCGGTGATGGGGAGTGGTGTTGTTGGGGGGTGATTTGATGGGGGTGGTGGATGGTGGTGGCTAGGGATGGGTATGGGGATGCGTGCACACAATTACAATCATGTACAGTAATGTCAGGTTTTGATCGATATCATAATGGAGGGGTATGTTTTGAGTTCAATAATAGTACTCAGGATGTTGGGCGAATTCCTCTGATTACTTGCTCAGATCCGCTCGCTACATCACGTCTTTGTCATGTCTGTCATTCCCCCAGTCTTGAGCCACACAGCCCTATCTATGCCAAACCCAAACAATACATCCCAAGCGTATGCGGACGTCCAAAGAATGCTAAGTATAATACACACTCAACCAACACGCCACGCCATGCCATGTCTTGCCGACTACAACGCCTACACCTAGCGCTTCCTCGTATCCCTGCCCCTCTTCTTGCCCCTCTTCTTGTCTTTCGGTAACTCCAGCGGCGTGTTCTCGAGCGCCTTGGCCATAAACTGCACCATGTAATCGTCGATAGTGCGCATCCGCTCCCCGAACGCATTATGCTCCACCACCACCTCCTCCTCCTCCACGGCCACCCCATCCTCCGCCGACTCGGCAAACAACCCTAGGCCCGACTTGCCCACGGCCGACATGGGCTCGGTGGTGCTCTCCCTCGGCGTGCCCTGCCCCACGCTCGACATGCCAGACGGGGGCTGCTGCTCGAGGAAGTCGGCATCGTCCTGCTGGATCTCCTTCTCCGCCACGCGCGCCGCCGCGACGTCCTCCTTGTCCTCTGCCTGTTCCAGCACGCGCCCCGCGCTGCGCGGGTTGCTGCTCTCGACGCCGCCGAGGACTCTGTCCATGGCTGCGTTGGCGGCGACGTCGTCTTCGTTGGCCAGCACCTCGCCGTCGGTGCCGATGACGTCGCGCACCGAGAGCTTGTTGAAGTAGTCGGTCGTGAACTCGCCCTCCTGGATGACCACGTCGTCTAGCATCTGCTTCTGGCCGGCCTTGCGCAGGATGTTGGCCTCGATCGTGTGCTCGCTGACCAGTCGGTAGATGTGCACGTCGCGCGTTTGCCCGATGCGGTGGCACCGGTCCTGGCACTGCTTGTCCATGGCCGGGTTCCAGTCCTGGTCGTAAAAGATGACCGTGTCCGCGCCCGTGAGGTTGATGCCGAGACCTCCGGACCGCGTCGAGAGGATGAAGCAGAGGATGCGCGGGTCGTGGTTGAACCGGTCCGTGAGAATCTGCCGTTGCTCGACCTTGGTCGCGCCGTCTAGCCGGAGGTATTTGTGGCCGTGGATGTTGAGGAACTGTTCGAGGATGTCGAGCACCTTGGTCATCTGGGTGAAAATGAGGGCGCGATGTCCTCCGGCTTGGAGCCGGCGAAGGAGCTTGTCGAGGGTTTGCAGTTTGCCGCAATCGTACTGGAGGAGACGCTTGTCAGGAAACTGGATCGACAGCCGCATGCGCGCTTCGTGCCACGGGTCTGCCGGCCGCTCCTTTGGCATGTATGGCGCGTACTTGACAGGGGCCGACAGCTTCAGATCCGTTTCCGCAAATGCCTGCACACCGTCAGGTCCCAACAAGAGTCTGCCCATGTCACCCGTCACCACAGCTGGGGTAACGCAGGCAAACTTGCTGATGGTCGTCTCCATCGAGTCAGCCCGCTGCTGAAGGGTCGGGATGGCGTTATGCAGGAGGTGCGAGTCCTCTTCAAACCAGCTCATGATCTTCTGGGGCACTTTGGGCCGTTGTTTGTAGGGGCGGCGGTGGGTATCTAAGGTGAGGAGCTCAACGAGCCGCTTGCCATAGATGGGTCGCTGCTGGCGACGGAGCGCGTTTAGATAAACGCAGTGTTGCAGCTCCTCGAAGCGACCCCACCGCGCAGCGCTCTCCAGGTACACGAGGTTGGACTTGACCGAGGCCGGGTCTAAGGCATGGTAGGCATTGTTGGCCCGGGTCTTCTGTGCCTCCCTCAGGTCGAGAAGGATGCGGTGGGTGCTCAGCTGCGAGATCCGGTCGGCATCGGTGCTCGACATGCCCTCATATTGAGTGGGAATCATGTTGAGGAAACTGAGGCTCACGACCTCCATCGGCTTAACGGCTAGCAACTTCTTCCTGACGAGCTGGTCGTGGACGTCGAAGTCCGAGGCGACCGACCGCTGCATGCGGAACGACGACATGATGGGTCGGTCGACAAACAGGTCTGGGTGGTTGCACACCTTCCGAAGCTGCATCAGGCAGTTGATGATGGACATGTAATTCCCCGAGCTTAGCGTTTCTCGCGTGTCCGCACGAGACAGGAAGCCATCGTACAGCTCGCGCTGGCGCTTGGATAGCCGGCAAAACTCGACGTGCTCGTACTTTGCCGGCATCTGCTTCTCGACGTCCGCCTTGAGACGGCGAAGCAGGTATGGTCGGAGAACCTTGTGCAGCTTCGAGATGATGGCACGTGCTTCATCGTCAAGCTGCTCCCGCCCGCTCTCAAGAATCTGAGATTCAGGTCTAGAGAACCAGTTGTGGAACTCCTTGAGATCGACAAACCCGCCTTCGCCGTTCTCCGGTGGGGCGAGAAAGTACAACAGCGACCACAACTCGGTGAGGTTGTTCTGCAGCGGTGTACCGGTCAGGAGCAGCCGGGAATGCGTGTTGAAGCCGAGGAGGGTTTGCCACCGTTGCGACTTGAAGTTCTTGATGTTGTGCGCTTCATCAAGGATCATGTAATGCCACCGCCTCCGTCGGAACACCTGCTGATCCTGGAGCACCATTTGGTACGACGTGATGCACACATTCCACACGTCATCGTTAGTCCACCCCTGCCGTTTCCTCTTGCGCTCTTCCTGGTTACCATAGTAGGTGAGGATCTTGAACCCGGGACACCACTTCTTGAACTCCATCTCCCAGTTGAGCATGACGCTCGTGGGTACAATCACCAGGTGAGGGCCCCAGACTTCATGGTGGCAGGCGAGATGTGCCAACAGTGCAATGGTCTGGATGGTCTTTCCAAGACCCATCTCGTCAGCGAGGATGCCGTTCGTGTTGTTAGCATAGAGCGCCGCAAGCCAATCGAGACCGAGATGCTGGTATTCGCGGAGCGTCCCGCGCAGGAGGAAGGGTATCTCCGTTTTGGGCGCTGCGGGTTGGGGCGACGTGGATCTGCTGTCAGTTTTGGGCGCGTTCAGCAGAGAGACCGACGTGGGCGTCTCCGCCTCGGTTGGCTTGGTGTCGTCAGAGGCTCGCGGCGACTGGCTTCCGGATGGGCTGTGCACTCTGGTGATCGGTTCGGTCTCCGGGCTGTGCTGCCTTATTGATGGGACCGGAAGCGTCTCGGCGTTAGTCCCTTCCCCGTTCCCTAGAGCATCCGTCATAGAAATATCCCCCACGGCTGTTGGAGAGGGCGGCGTGCTCTTTATCGACGGTGTGGCCGGCCCCGCCGATCCGCCGTTCACCGTGGGCAGCGGAGATTGCTGTGCTGCAACATCCCTCATGTCAGTTCCTGGAGACGGCTCCTGGGTATGCTTCTTGTCAGTCCGCGTTAGGGGTGCAGGGCCTTGTTTAGGTACTGCCACAACTGCCGGTGCCTGGGCCGCCACTAATTGGTCACCCTCTTTCGAAGCACCCCCATCATGCTGGTTGACGTCTGCTTCCACCTCGGGTGTCGGGACAACATCGGCATCAACCATTTCGACATCTTGTGTCGCGGGTTCTTCGGCAGCAGCCTCATCCTGCAACTTCTTCAGCTCCGACTTTCCGAACAAAAGCCCGAGGAGCCCGCCGGGTTCACCCTCAGACTCTTCGGCCTCGTCGCTGCTCTGCTCATCCCCTTCCTCTCCTGACTCCTCCTCGGACGACCCTAAGTCATCGTCCATGTCAATTGACTCGTCACTGGTGTCGTCGTAATCGGGAGCCGGAGTTGTGGTTTCTTCCCCAGGGATCGCTCCGTCTGAACCGGCTTTGTGTTCGGATGCGGTATCCAGGGCCGGTAGATCAGCGTACTTCTCCCGCAGCTGTTCCTGTGTAAGGCCCTCGTCTGATACCTCAGAATGCTTGTCTTCGTCGTCATCCGAGGACGACATATTATCCTCATCATCCAAATCCACTTCCGGCATGTCATCGGAGCCGTCGGAGTCGCCATCCAAGCCATCTTCGTCGTCGCCATCGGAGATCATGTCGTCGGTCAAATCTTCGTCGGAAAGTTCCTCCGTGTCAAAGCGAGCATGCCTAGCCTGCAGCTTCATCTCCGACATGTTGACAGCTTTGTTTAGCGCAGCCTTCACTCGCCGCTGCTCCGCTGCTTCCCATTCCGCCAATCGCGTGCGGTTCACCTCCGCCTTGACATTTTCCCAAGTGCCCGTAATGACCTTGTTTACTTGTCGCCACCTGGCCTTGCTCTGGTCGATCTGCTCGAGCTCGATTTCTTCTGCTGTCTTCGGTTGCGGGTTTCGTCGTCTCCATTCGGCCTCGCAAGCGATGGCAAGCTTCTTGGCCGTAGCCCGGTGTCGTTGCTGCTCGTTGAGCATCAGTTTCCGGAAATTAGACATGGCCTTGATGAGATGGTCGACGTGCGCCCACTTCCTCGGCGGCTCCTCCTCAGTCTCAGGCTCGAACACTGAGCACCTCTCCTCGGCGAGGATACCACCAGGTTCCACCTCTTTTTCCACGCGCAGAATGAGTCGCGCATCTTGCAATATCGTCTCGTCCGTGTACCGGGGGCCATCGTCGGCCGACACGAAGAGGCCCCCTTCCTCCACTGGTATCTCGGCAGCCCGCTCAAAGAACTCCTCGAAACTGGGCCCGAGCTTAGGACGAAGATTTGCTTGTTCCCGGTGGACAAGAGGGATCGTCGTCAGTGGTGGCCTGACTCGTAGTTTGATACGGGGGTTCGTGCGGGCCCCGCTGGGTGTCTCCTCGCCATCGTCGTCGATTTCCTTAACATGACGCGTCGAACGGCGCGTGCCGAGAGATTGCTTCGCAGGCGTGGCAGGTCGTCTCGGGGAGGGAGACCCTTGGCGGCGTGTGCTTGACTTCGAATCCTGCGCTGCAGATTTTCGTGGAGGTGCCCTGTTAGTTGGCTGTCTAGGCGGCAACTGTTTGCTCGAGGACACGGCGCGCTTAGCGGATGCACTCGTAGCTGATGGAGTATGGTTTGAGCCACGACCGTTACTTTGGCCATTGCGGTTGTTAGGCGGACTAGGCGGTTGATTGTGTGATACTCGCCTCGTTATCCGCTTGTCGCCAGGTTGCAGCTCGAGGGGCACGGTGTTGATACGCCCCGACTTTCGTCGACCGTCGCCACCGAGGAAGCTTGACGGGCCGTCGGCTTCGATCTTTTTCCATGGCGGGGACTCGGGCTTCGGTTTGCGCACCGTGTTGTTCGGTGTTGCGTCGCGTATTCGGCGTCGTTTGGCAGGGGGGCCATCGTCCCCATTCGTCGCCTCACGCGTGTGGCGGGTGCCATTGCTCTGCGGATTCTCGGCCTCAGCCTGCTGCTTGTCGGTGGATTCAAGAACTCGCTCAAGGTTATCTAATCCGTTTGTGGCCTGTGATGGCTTATCGGGCTCCTGTTTGACGGATTTTGTGGTTTCAGGACCCGTTGGGGATGGCGGTTGCTCGTGTTGTTGACCATTCTCGCCGGGAGCTGCAGGCAGATTTGCGTGGGTTGGGCTGGTTGACGCGATCTCTGTCATAGTGACAAGGGACACCGCGACGGGAAAACGGCCGAGATCTCGACGAATCTGGCATCTGGCAGGACGAAAATAGGGTCAGGTGAATGCGAAAACCTCAAGTTATCCTATATCAAAGTTTGGACATGACTGCATCTCCGTGAGGCTGGCTGCGGCGTGATTTGCGTTGAAAATGCTCGTCGTCAGCAAAACTTTGACAGCCGACAAAAAATTCCACCCTTCCTGCAAGCGTAAAGGCAAATCCCGGGGTTGGCAGGTGGCTGCGAGTCGTTGATGCCTGAGGTATGAAACATTGTGAGAACGGAAAGGTGGGGCCGTGCGGCCAATCAGGGCTGCTAGTGTCCAACCACGACCTCAAACCTCCCAAGCTAGCGAGCTGCGCATTCAATCGACATCATCAGCTTCCCCACGACTAATTGGCATTGAGGCACCACTAACGCCAAGGTACGCCCGCTACATATGGAATCGCAACTGTGGAATGTTCAAGCTAACGCGGCCTGCAGATGCTGTCCCGCCACATTGTGCGGGCGTCGCCCTTCCGAGCGGCTGCCCTCCCCGCGGCGCGACGGCTTCCCTTCATCCAACAACGAACCTTCCTCCCCGAGTCCATGGTCGGCAAAAAGAAGATTGACGAGAAGTACCCCGACTCCGACTACCCCACGCTTACGCCAGCGGAGGATCCGGATATGGTGTGTTCAATCGGAGCCAGAGCAGCGGGTACCTTGGGCTGACAATTTCCCGCAGAACGGCGGCTACATCAACCCTCCCCGTATCAAGCGCCAATTCCGTGATCCCCATGCCGACTGGTGGGACAAGCAAGAGCGGAGGAACTTTGGCGAGCCGGTACACGAAGACCACGATATCCTCGGCATGTTCTCGCCGTGGGAGTACACATGGATTGGCACCGGCAAGGGCCTCTTTCAAATCGGCGTCTTCGTTGCTGTCTTCCTCAGCGTGTGCTACGGCGTTAAGTTGACGTACTCCGACCGGAGAAGTTACCCGCGGGAGTTCGAGGGTGGCTTGGAGAGGGAGCTGGGCGGCGCTGGTGCGCTGAGGGTAAGTCGGCCCTCCGCGATTGTGATAACGAATCGCTAACGGTGCTCTCTAGGCCAGAATGGAGGGCGATGAGGACCCGTAGATGACTATGAGGGAACTGTGTATATCCGAGTAGTAGCCAACTAACAATGTCAATCAAGCCCTTTTGTCTCGTGTGGTCCACATTCGCGGGTTATGGCTGTTTACGTTTCAGATTGTGGAAGGGGCATTCTCCACCTAGCTCTCCAGATCGACGAGATGAATGAGACCACCGGTTATTTAGAAACCAAACATTTGAGCAGAGCACCCCAGATCTTCCCGGAGTTCCGCGGCTGTAGGCATCATGCACTTCCAATCCGCACTGTAAACCGGAAGGACCTGGTACCTTCCATCTGGAGTTTGGCCAGCCCAGTCCTCTGTGCCTTCCATTGACATCTCCAAACCCGAAAACCCAACAGCTAAGACGGCCGATGAACAAGCACCGGCCGACAATGACCAATCATCCCACGTTACCAATCTCCATTCGCACAATCGGGTCCGAGAGCGGGACAGCAACCCCATCCATATTAGGCAGTTACGAGGTCATCGAGGGAAGGAGCGGCCTGTGGCTGGCATGTGCTCTGCAAAATAGTACTACTGCCTGGTGCAGTGCTCCCAACTGGCCTCGCTAACACGATCCAATCTGCCAAGTGTGGAGGTCTCCGGCTAACTTTGCTGGCTGCTTCTGGATCGTTGCCCACCACACAACGGATTCGGATGATATTTTGGTTTTCTTGCTTGCCCAGACACCTTGTTGTCTTTGCCTTTCTCCTTGGCATACTATTCCTTCTTCTCTTGGTGCAACTCTCCATTCTCATCGAGCAATTCTTACCCACGTCACCCCTCTAACGTGCCCGGGCGATCAGACCAACGCCGTCGGCCGGAAGGATGCGCTATGACGACTGGGATGTTATCCTCTTCCCCACCGGCCGCGACTCAAAGATACCCTTCAAGGAGTTCAAGGTCGCCTGCCATGCCGTGCCTGACCTAGAGCTAGCCCACATCCATGGCGCGATAGGTTTACCAGCCATGACGTGCTTCGTCCCGAGCCTGGCACCGGGCACTCCGTTCCAAATCTCGATCCACTGTTGGCGCAGGCCCTATCTCAGCCAGTTCACGCGCACCTATAGCAAGCACACGGACCTCGTCAAGTTTGAGGCGCGGATTTTCGTTGATGGACGCCTGGTTGCGTGGGTTGCGGCCGGCCAACTTGACGACATACACTAACCCGACATCTAGGTCCACCGTCCTCGACCGTGAAGTCAACGGGCCGCACCTAATAACCAGCACCTGCGGTTTGCCATTCGTTCCCCGTTAGAGAGTCTTCGACGATGCTGACCGGGTGGGACAGAGTTCACAAAGACCGGCGAGCTAGAGCGACTGAGATTCCCCCACTTCCGCCGCGAACTCCTCTTCCAGAACCATTGGAGGCCGGGCGATGACATTGGCCGCATCAAGGTCGTTATCAGCGAAGGGTTTCCCAGAGATTCGCTGTCTGCTCCGATCGAGAGAGTCAAGAACGTTGTGGCCTTTTCGTTCCAGCATGCGCCGCTAGGTACGCACGCGTTCGCCCCTGCAGCAACATGTTCGCTGACGAGATTTTGCAGAGATACTCGAAAACAATGCCATCGCTTGGCCGAATCAATCTATGTGGCAATGTGCAGCTTTCAATCCGGCGATTCCCGCGCCGACATATCATTTGGACGATGGGCCGAGCTCGCACGCACACTCCCCTCGCAGAAAATCGGTTCCGATGAGACACCTCAAGAACCAAGGGTTTCCAGCCCCAGCGGTGACCAATGCCGTCTTTCACGGCCAAGCAGGGGGTGGTTTGCTCGACGACCCGGCGCTGCAAATGCCCTACCTGGACGACAACACGGTATCCATCAACACACCGTTCCCGGACCCGCTCGCCGATTCAACGTATCTCGAGTGGGTTAACTCGTTGGCGAAGGGACAGCCAGGCGACCCGTGGGATGGGTTGACATTCTGGCCTCAGGGAGGGCGGAACCAAAGGCAAGCCGCTTCGGACACGGTCATGCCCGACTATGTCCCCGGTCAGACACCGGAAGCGATGCATATCTCTGGACCTAGTCTGGAGGACGAGCCCATGAGCATAAAAGTGCCGACTAACACACCTACGGGAGGCACTGATGACGGCCAGGATACCCCACTTGAAATAAATCAGCAAACAATTTTATCTTCGGACTTCGCCTCGTCCCTCACGCGGTCCCTCTTGAACCAACCGTTCCCGCTCCCGGCCCATCACCACAATCCATGTAAGAACAGCCAGCCTGCAATGCTCGGCCGAACCATTACTGTCGACACGACCCCTACGGCCTCGGCGTCTTCGGGACCGTCATGTCCCGAGTTTGGATCCATCATGGCGAGCCTTGGATGCGACAGTAGTGGCTCGTCCTTGGCCACCCCCGGCAATTCCGTACAGACGGAGCCCAGTTCTTCTGGCGGCCAGGGCTCCGCCGATGTCCTCAGCAGTGGCAAGGGGACTAACAAGGTATATAGCGGAATTCCCACAAAACGTTCCAGGAACTTCACGCCTGCTTCGGTAAGGGCGATTGATGAGGAAGACGAGCCACGCCGGGCGAGCCCGTACGTACGGGGTACGGGATTCAGCGGAATAGAATCATCGGTGATGGGCTAGTAAGGGAGTTTTTGCTATGAAGGTGGTAGTATTGCGAGCAGCCCAGGTTCGATTAATTCGTGTTAACACGGTGGTATGGGAGAATATATATTTTGGCCACAGGTTCGTCAGACTTGTTGCAGTAAGAATCAGTTACTACGACCGTGGCAATTTTTGTTAGACCCATTTCTGCTTGACCATACGAACGGTTATTCTTACTTATATGTAGTGTATAATCAAGTCCCAGGAGCACTCGTATCGGCTTACTAAACCCGCTGTTCCTTATTCATTTTAGATTCTCATGGATTTTGAGTTTCTTGTGAGTTTACAATCCAAAAGGAAGTCCAGTGCCATCCCGTTCAACCCGCGTTTTTTTCGTGGCACATTAGTCTGGTTCTGATGCGGGTAGTAGTTGGGTACAGAGTACCTGGTTACTTCATTCGGTAGTCAGGGGTTAGCAATGGAGGTGATTTCGCCAAGCCACGGTGGTTTGCCGATGAGGAATCGGGCCCGATCGGATCGAACCGGAATGGAGCCCGGGCCTTTGCGGCGCGGGTGGATCCTTGTATGTGGGTTTTCTCGGCCGGGAATGCGTAACTGTGACTGTGCAGTCCGAAAATAGCAGCGGGAATATTAGGAGGTCACGTAACACAAGATTTGTCTCTGCTGGGCTGGGCCTGGGTGACCCAGGCATTGGGGGCGGGATGCAATGGTGTAACAAGATCTTTGCCAGATGGTTGGGATTTACAGTGGGGTCGGGTGTAGATGCGCCACTCCCGGCGGAGGGGGCCGGACGTCGCCAAAGTTCCCCAGAGGCTTGGTGCAAAGCGGAGTCGGCTAGGAAAATTCGAAAATGCCCGGGCCCTAGCGATTTCGGGCGGAGACGGAGTTAACAGGGTTCAACTTCAGGCTGGAAAAGGAATGGGCAGAATGTTCCGCTTGTCCTGCCAAGAGCTGGCCATTTGTTTCTTTCCGACTTCTTGCGACATCTGAAAGGTTTTGCGCTGTCAGGAGGTTATTGAGTCATCTTACTAAGACCCGAAAGGTAGCACTCGGGTGTGCCTTCCTTGTCGTGCACCGTCAGCCCTGGGACAGCACGGGCTTTATTCAACGGTTTTTTTTTTTATTTTCTCCCTTCCTCAAACCATGGACACGGCAACGCACGCCATCGAGCGCAACCGGGCTCTTTTTTTTCTAGGCAACGGTGGAACGGGGTTGATTGCAGCAGAAGGCTCCGAGTGCGAGCGGGATGGACTCAAATCTTATTCATTCATCGGAAGTTCGAGAACAAAGACTGGGCGACTCGGTGGGGAATTGGCCCGTACTTTGACGTGCCACAAGGTCGGACAGCCAAGAATGCCGAAGGTCTATCGAGAGAGACGTGTGCCACACTCGGCGCATCCCGGCTCCCGCGTGTCAGATCTAACCACGCTAGCGGTAACTTTAGCGAGATTCTTGGGACGTTGCTTGGTTTGCTTGGGTTGCTTGTTCGGACATCCCAGTCCTAAGGATGGGAGGACTCGGAGACATGCCGACGCCGCAACGCGTCCTAGATTTCGTTGCCCCTTTCGATGGCTTGGCGCTCAGCCGCTCCGTTAGAGAGTTCTCGTTTCTTAAAAGCCCCCGGGTCCAAACCCGTCAACCGAGAATGCCTGGCCCTTCAGTCCTCCCTCAGCTCGTCAAAGTTTACAGAGGAAGCCTAAGGCCCTGTTTAGCCTCCCCTCGCCTAACGACTCCAGATTTAGACAGACACCCCTGATCGACAGAAACCTCAACTACCTACTATGGACACCAAACCGGGCCTCCCAATCCCGCTGCCCGAGTCGGAGGCTGCTACTCTCGCCCCTAGCAAAGTGAGTGTGTCGGACGAGGTCAAAAATGAGAAGAGTGATGCCCTCGCCCGGCAGGCTACGGCCACCTCCAAGACGGGCAAGAAGCTCGAGCAGACCGCGACCCGGGAGGATGGTACCGAGTACCCGAGTGGCTTGACACTGGGCCTGATTGTTCTCGCCCTGTGTCTCAGTGTGTTCACCATGGCGTTGGGTGCGAACCCCTTTCCCTTGCCTCGGCCACCTTTGCGCTCAACCAAACTGACTGGTGTCTCAGACAACTCCATCATCGCAACCGCTATCCCCAAAATCACCGACGAGTTCCAGTCCCTGCCCGACGTAGGGTGGTATGCCTGTTGTATGCCACCCCCACCTCCTGTATCCCCTTCAAGTCCAGCGTGACACTAACATTTCAACCTAGCCTACCTTCTCACCACGGCCGCCCTCCAGCTCCTGTTCGGCCGCTTCTACACATTGTTCTCCATTAAATACGTCTTCCTGATCGCCATTTTCCTGTTCGAAGTCGGATCCCTGATCTGCGGCGTCGCCCAGAACAGCGTGACCCTCATCGTGGGGCGTGCCGTCTCGGGTGTCGGCGCCGCCGGCATCTTCTCGGGCGCGATCACCATCCTAGCCTACTCGGTGCCCCTGTCCAAGCGGCCCATCTACACGGGCGCCATCGGCAGCATGTACGGCGTGGCCAACATCTCGGGCCCGCTGATGGGCGGCGCCTTCACCGACCACGTCACCTGGCGCTGGTGCTTCTTCATCAACCTGCCCGTCGGCGCCGTCACCATGGTCGTCATCTGGTGGTTCTTCCCCGACCCCAAGCGCGAGGTCATCCAGAACGGCGACACCCTCTGGCAGCGCATCATGCGCTTCGACCCCTTCGGCACCCTGGTCTTCATGCCGGGCATCGTCAGCCTGCTGCTGGCCCTGCAGTGGGGCGGCACCACCTACGCCTGGAACAGCTGGCGCGTGATCCTGCTCTTCTGCTTCTTCGGCGTGCTCATCATCGCCTTCGTCTACTTCCAGTTCCGCCAGGGCGACCTAGCCACCGTCCCACCCCGCATCCTCGCCAAGCGCAGCGTCTGGTCCGCGGGCTTCTTCATCATGACGCTGGGCGGCGCGTTCCTCGGATCGATCTACTACTTACCCATCTGGTTCCAAGCCGTCAAGGACGCCAGCGCCGTCGACTCGGGCATCATGAACCTGCCCATGCTGGTCGCGGTCGTGCTGCTGTCCGTCGCCGCCGGCGCTGCCGTCACCATCTGGGGGTACTACACGCCCTTCATGATCGCGGGCAGCGCCGTCGCCGCCATCGGCTACGGCCTGACCACCACCTTCACCCCGGACACGGGCAGCGGCATGTGGATCGGTTACCAGATCCTGATCGGCGCGGGCATCGGCATCGGCTCCCAGCAGCCGCTCATGGCCGTGCAGACGGTGCTCGACATGGCCGACGTGCCCACGGGCACCTCGCTCATCGTCTTCTTGCAGACCCTCGGCGCCGCGCTGTTTGTGGCAGTTTCCCAGAACGTGTTTACCAACAAGCTGGTCGAGTATGTTGCTGAGTATGTGCCGGATCTGCCTGAGCCGGCTGCTATCTTGGCCGTGGGGACCACGAGTGTTAGTGAGGTGTTTGATCCGGCCCAGCTGCCGGGGATTAAGCTGGCGTTTAACGATGCGCTGACGCAGACTTTTGTGGTGTTTACTGCGCTGGCGGCGATTAGTATCCTAGGGGCGGTGGCGGTGGAGTGGCGGAGTGTGAAGGGCAAGCCGGTTGAGATTGGGATGGCTTAGGGTGTGTTGGGTTGGTTAGGAGGGGGGTGTTGGTGTTGATTGGTGTTTTGTCTCGATAGATAGGTACCCGGTTACGATTTGTCATTTATCGGGATAGAGGTTGGATAGATGGCGTTCGGTTGGGAGAGCCGGTTTGAAGGGTCAAAAGGGTTGATATGAAATAATGTTGATAGTCTTGATTGCAAACAATCTCAACTTTGGCGTTGGTGGATGCCAACTAAAGTATTCTCATAGCTCGTTCTCTACCCACATCCGCTCGTGCTATGGGTCTTGGTTATCAACCCTCTTGCCCGTGTGTGTGTGTGTGTGTTGATGCTGCAAGGGTTTCTTCCGATAAAAAGAGGGGATTGGATCAAGTGAGTGATAACGCCCCCCACTTGTCTGCATCTGCGAAGACAAAAAAGCGGTTCGACGGATATCTGCGAGACAAGCTGCGCTGATTTGTCACCGTGAATGCGGGTAGAGGCAAACGGGAACGGAGAACTCATGAAGCAACTAGATTTCATAATGCTTTGAGGCTGCCCGCGCAAACCAAGATGACCTCCCCTGTATCCTAAACGCCAGTCATGTCTATTCTATGTGTGCATGCATGTAGATGCGCCTTTCCCAGCAACACCCTGAACTCCAAGGCCAAATCTAGGTTCCCGTGTATATAATGCGCTGCAGCGAGCATTTGCAACCCTATATCTGCTGCGCGGGGTGGTCTACGGCCAACATGAACTAACTCGGCCGCGGAATCATGATCGTCCTCTCCAAGAACCCTGATCCGCAACGCCTCCCGCTATAAATATGACTCCTGCGACCGGTGGGCTCGAAGTCCTGCTCGATAATTTCGTATCGATGCGCTCCTTATTTGGTGCCGTTCAGGAGTGTGACGGTCTTGAACCGCTCCACCGGATCCTGCTTCAGAACGTCGTCCAGGCAGCCCGCGCTCGCGGCGATGAAGCCGAGGTACGGTCTCTGCTTCAAGTTAGCCTGGGCTTGCTACGCGGTACAGGCGGGGACTTACGCTGGGGCGAACGACTTGCGACTGGTACTCGGCGTGGAACTGCGTCCCTGTTTGAAAATCAGCATGCTTGCGGGTAAGTAGACCTCCAGCTGCCAGTACGCACCAACGAAGAAGGGGTGATCCTTCAGCTCGAAAATCTCCATCCGCTCGCCCGTCTCGTCTTTGCCCACAAAGTGGAGACCAGCCTTCTCAAGCGTCTCGACGAGCTCGGGGTTGATCTCGTACCGGTGGCGGTGCCTCTCCTCAATGACCTCGACGCCGCCGTATAGCGACCGCGCGCGCGACCACTCCGAGTCCTGCTGGAAGATGGTCTTCCGCAGGCCTAGGCGCATGGTGCCACCCATGTTCTGACGGTCGAGCTCCGGCATGTTGACCACCACGCGGTGCTTGGCCTGACCGTCGAATTCCTCCGACGTGGCCTCGGGCATGCCGCACAGGTCGCGCGCAAACTGGATCGCCGCAACCTGGAAGCCGAGGCAGACACCCAGGAAGGGGATGTTGTTCTCCCTGGCCCACTTGGTCACCCTCATCATACCCTCGGTCCCGCGGTGTCCGAACCCGCCCGGAACAATGATGCCGGAGGCCGTGGAGATGTCGTGCCACGCCTTGTGGTACTTGGCCTGCGCGGCCCCGCCCCCGGTCGTCGGCTCGAGATCCTCCGAGTCTATCCACATCAGGTTGAGCTTCCGGCGGATCGTCATGGCCGAGTGCTCCAACGCCTTAACGACGGAAATGTATGCGTCATGGCACGTGACGTACTTGCCGACGAGAGCGATCTTGACCTCTTCCTGGTACGTGGGCGTGACGACCGATGTCCACAAATTCCAGAGCGCTGTGCCTTGCGCGGCCATCTCGGGCGTGATTGTGATTTTATCTAGAGCGAGTTTGGCCCGAAGCTGCGGGATGAGCTTCTGCTCGCGCAGGAGGAGGGGAACTTGATAGATGGTTGGCATGTCGCGGACGACGAGGACCTGATCCGACTCGACCTGGCAGTGGAGGGCGAGCTTGGCAATGGTGGGCTCGGCGAGGGGTGTTTCGCAGCGGCAGGCGACGATGTCGGGGATCAGGCCGTGGCTTCGGATCGACTTGACGGCGTGCTGCGTGGGTTTCGTCTTTTGCTCTCCGTGTACCGTGGGAACATAGGAGACATGGATGCTCAGGAAGTTGCCAGCTCCCGCCTCGTGGCGCACTACAGGGGTCAGCTAAATCAAACATGGTTTTCTGGTGTAAACCTACGTTGGGTGAGAGCCTCGATAAACGGCATCTTTGATGGTGTCAGCCAAGCCATAGCAGAGGGGTCACAAACCGCGTGTTGTTTCAACGCAGCAACAAACTTACACTCTCGATATCACCAACGGTACCGCTGTTTGAAAACAGAGTCAGTAACCGAACCGAGAATCAAGCGAAAGTCCACAGATCAAACTTACCCAAGCTCGATGATGCACACATCAGGCTCCTCGCTTGAGCCGTCGACCGGGATCTTAGACACACGCGTGATCCACTCCTTGATCGAGTCTGTCACATGGGGCACAATCTGCACGGTCTTGCCGAGATAGTCGCCGCGGCGCTCTTTCTGGATGACATTCAAGTAGACCTTGCCGGTGGTGATGTTGTGCTCGCTGGTAAGGCGCACCGAGAGGTACCTCTCGTAGTTGCCGAGGTCGAGATCAACCTCGCCGCCTATGGAAAATCAGCACCCTCACCACGCAGAACAGCGAAACTCATGGATTCACGAACCAGAGGACAGGACGAAACACTCGCCATGCTCGGCGGGGGCCATGAGCCCCGCATCGACCGAGACATACGGGTCAATCTTGATACAGCTGACGCGGAGGCCGAGTGTTTTCAGGAGCTATGGTCGGCCTGGTTAGAGTCAAGAACCCTCTGAAATTGACAATTGACACGTGGGGGCGTCTACGGACCAGGCCCGTGGATGAGGCGATGATGCCCTTCCCAACCCCTGCTCCTCGTTAGCCATCGCATTTCGGATTCGGCAATGTTGCGCGTGCGGGCGTTGGAATACCTGAAATGACACCGCCAGTAACGAGAACGTAACGCATATTGGTTGATCTGTCGAGTTTCGATAGCGGAGAAGGGAGAATCGGGTCGACAGCGATCACGGTCGTTAACTGATTGCGGTGTGAAAATGGGAAAATTTTAACGCGACGCGATGAGAGGCAAAGCCAAAAATCTGAGTGCGGGGCAGAGGGGCTGCCTGGACCCCACCCCAAGGTTCTCTCGCCCTGCCGTCAGCTCTCCCGCTCGTTTCAGCGCCGCCGGCTCGAACAGGGATTTGCCTTTAGTGAAAGGTGAAATGGAAGACCTCGAGCTACTTTGTACAGGACATAAGTGCAATGTAGAGCTTAAACACCAGTTTCACAAATATGGCGTAACAATGCACGGTATGTTCGCAAGATACACAACATATAACGATGTGGAAGTTGTGAATCTGATGAAGAACTTCCATTGCGATACTCTTCAACTTGATAAGATCAGAGGAACACACAGCAAACCCGGCCGAGCATTTGCCCCAGTTACCCCACATTCCTATAAAAAAAAGGAAGACAACGCTAGATTAAGAACGCTTTGATCTCTGAACCTCGAACTCGTGGCCACGACCCACATTTCTCCCCCTCGATATTAGCACCAGTAACCTGATGCATCGGCGAGATGGATGGCGGATCTCGTCAAGGGCTTCCGAAACATCGCTGGTGTCGAGACCTGCATGGTGCCCTTTTAAGTATGTATATTGAGGCGCTGGTTGTGCTACTTTTGCTAAGACGCTCCTTGTCCTTCTTTCACATTGCGGACACTCTGGAATGCACCGACGGTGACGTTGGAAATGCGGGGCCGACTTGAACAAAAAGCATCCCAAAGCCCCATTCTTCAACTTCGGTCCGACAGCATCGACTCCCTCAGCGCGAACACCACCAACTGGCCGCATCATCAACGTCCCCCTTCCCATCCCACACCGCCCGCCGCGGCCAAGCACAAATCGGCCGCTGCCTCTTGACCCCCGACGCCGGATCCGTAGGGACCTCCCACGTCGTCGCAACAATCCGCTCGACCGGCCTCCCCTCCTCCACCCAGTCCACCAGCGCCAGCAGCGCATCGTGTTCCGCATCCTCAAACCCCGGCACCGACCACGTATCATTCCCCAACGCACCCGCCTGCATCGCGCCCCCAATGGCCCACGGCGCGTCCACCGCCGTCCCCGTACAATGCAGCATCCCCGGCACGAGAAACATACGCAAAAAATCATCCACCCCCCCATCCGTTTCATCCCCCCCATCCGTTTCATCCCCCTCATCCGTTTCATCCCCCTCATCACTTTCATCCCCATCATCCCGCTCATCCCCCTCATCCCCCTCACCACTCCCCGCTCCCAACGCCTCCACCGTCCGCTGGTAGTACACCTCCGTCCCCTTGGTCGGGACCAACCCGTCCGCCTGCCCGTGATACATCAGCACCTTGCCACCCCTGCGGCGCACGGCCGCGAGCGCGGCATAGTCGTCGGCGGTGGCGTCCCCCGGGTCGTGGGCGTCGGCGTAGTAGACGACGCTCTCGTTGAAGGTGCGCCAGTCCCAGGTGGTGGCGTTTGTGTCGTCACACTTGGAGGTGTTGGTGTTGTCGAAGAGGAAGTCGCGCGCGTAGCCGACGCCGTAGGGGGATGGCTCCGAGCCGTTGATCAGTACGCCCCATTGGGGCTCGGAGCCGGGGGTTAGGCCCGGGTGGAGGAATTCGTTGGTGGTGGGGGAGCGGTAGTCGCTGTACAAGTTGCGGGCGGTGGTGAGCTGGGCGTGAGAGAGGCATTTTGGGGGGGTGGTTTCGGTGTTTGGGTTGGGTTTGTTGGTGGTGGGGCAGAGGAGGGTCTCGAGATTGGGTTCGCAGAGATCTGGGCTGCTGATGATGCCGTCTTCTACGCCGTCGAGGCCGTCGCATTGGCGGGTGACTTCGTTGGCGATGAGGGCGACGTCATCGTCGTCGAGGTGCTTGGGGTCAGTCTCGGGGAGGTTGTACAGGCCGGCCTGGATGATGTAGGTGTTGAGGTGGGACGTCCACCACGCGGGAGCGGCGATGAGTGCGCCGTCGAAGCTGTCCGGGAAGTTTTGCAGCTCCTTGAGCCCCTGCCGGCCGCCCGTCGAGCAGCCGCTGTAGTACGAGTAGGTGAGCTGTTGTTGGGTGTAGTAGGCGCGCACGAGCTCCTTGCCTAGCACGGTCGAGCCGTGCATGGCGCGCCAGCCCCAGTCGGCCTTCTTCTCGGGTTGGTTATGCGCCCATGTGGTGTTGGTCGACCTGGAGCTGTGGCCGGTGTCGGTTGAGAGCGAGGCTATACCGTAGCGCGGCCCGACTGCCCTACCAGGTTGTGAGCATTTGCCGAGGGATGTAGAGGGTGAGGGAATAGGGTAAGTGACTGCCTACATGTCGAGCCAATTGATTCCCCCTGCGAAACCCCCATTTCCCACGACGAGAAACCTCGAGTTCCACTCCTCTGGGAGAAACAGGCCAAACCTGTAGCTGCTTGTCGGCGAGCTCCTCACCCGGACGGTAACTGCGCACAGCGGTGGGAGATGGGTCGGGTTCTTGGGATACGCGACGTTGGCTTCCCCCTCGCCATAGCTCTCGCCATCCCGCACGGCCGTGACATTTTCAAGGGTTGCGCCATGAGGAAGTACGTGGCCAAAGAATGACGGGTCGCATGGCTGGTGTTTTCCCGTTAGCCGTAGCCCTGGCTTGTGGGAGGGACTAGAAGGGCCGGCAATGGCGTCCAGGGCGAGCAGGACGGCGGTGCCGGCGGTGCCGGCGACGAGGACTGCGAAGGGCCTCATGATCGTCAGTATCGCCATCTAGAGGGTACTATAGGTATATGTGCTGCTGTGATAGGTTGCTCCTTGGCAATGAACTTCAATATACATAATAAATCAGTAATCGCAGCAGCGTCGGCTGGGACATTCCCGGGGGGACGGGCTGTGGGATGGATGGCTATCTAAATTTAAAGCCCGCGCGGGACATGAAGTCGGTAACTGCAGTGGACTTACCGGCTACAACGACCCATGCTGATGGTCCTTGCCGTGTCATTCGGGATCATTTGGCGGCCTTTTCCCCTGGTGGCAGTGGCGTTACATCCTTGACGTCGTCGATCGATGTTGGACCGCCCGCCCGAGATCGGCATCATCCGGTCAGTTGATGACACCTGCCTTAAGTTGTTAGTGGGGAGGTCGGAAGGGGATTGCGGGACCAACAATCGCACGGGCAGGTTAATATGAGACTGGCTGCACCTCTGCACACGGCCCGGGAGTTTGGGTCCTTGGGAGGAATTTCCGAGTGATGATCTGCCGGCCCAATTACAAAGCAGTTGAATTTAATAAGAGAATTAAAAGTGTTGGTCTATCTAGGTACTTTGATATGGAATTTTAGGTACCTCGGGCTTGGGCGGGCATTCTTGAAACGGAAAGAGTGCCCCCCCCCCCCCCCCCCCCAGCGGTCATCCGTGGAGAATTCATGCACCTTCAAAATTGTTTCCCACATCCTCTATTCGTCACGGGTTAATGGTTAAATAAACATCATAGCCACCTACATCAACCCCCCCCCCCCCCCCCCCCCCGGTGATCCCTGTAATCTGTTTTAACGTTATGTCCAAGATCACGGCTGCCAAGCGTAACCCTCTCCCGCTGTCTCCTCGGCCGACAACTGCCGCAAAGCAAGTCGCGGGCAGCTGTTCTACAAGTTTGCCTAGGTACTTGTGGCGTCCGCCTAACTTCCTACCCCGAGCTCGAGCGTAGGCTCTTCAGGCTCTGGTACGACGACTTTCGCCCGGCCGATGTGCTGATCCGTGGGAGCTGGGAGGCAGTCTACTTCTGCGTGGTATACGCGGCGCGCAGGACCTGGGCGGTCGATGGTACATAGGTACCTATCTACTAGTGGGCTTTGGACGAGGGGTTCTTTGAACCAGGGAGGGGATTGGCGGCGCAGTTGGGCCTGCGGCCGCTGGAGTGGGTCGAAGCTGTGGGGGTATGCGCATAGGTACCTAGGCACCTTACCCTTGAGTTACTGTTTCTGCACCATGTTTGAGGGGGGTGGCAACCTGAATGCAAGGCCCCAACGACACCTCCGAGGCTCTGTCCAATCGCCTGGCTGCTTCAAGGCTGCTGCTAACTTCGAGTCGTACATACGCACCTTTGCATCAAAAGACTTGACGAAATCCCCTACATAAACATTCAAACGTCTCCCAAAAAATGGCGGCTCCAGCCTTTCCCCCGGTTCCCAGGTCGCTCTTCTATCCGCGCCGGCCCAAAACGCGCGACAACGAAACCGCCCTCCGCCTCGAGGCCCTTGGAGCTAGCCGCCACACGACCTACGCCCAGCACCTGTGGGGATTCACCATCCTGCGGACAGTCTACACGCACGAATCGGACGCTCTATTCCCCATCGCCATGCGACGGCTGGACGCGTGGGCACGCTATAGCCCCCACCAGGGCAGGTTTCCGAAATACGGACAGGCGTATGAAAGCAAGGCCGTGACCGACGGGGAGCCCATCGAGGAATTGGCAAAGAGGTTCTATTGCGACGTGATAGAGGACAAGGACAGGCTTGCGGGGATTCAGTCGGACGCCGAGGGTTTCGCCAAGCTCAGGGACTACTTCCGGGAGTGGTTGGTTAGCGTGGGCGTGCAGCCAGACCTTCCGCCGAATCATGACGACGACGACAACGACGACGATCCAGATCTTGATCCCGCCCTTGAGCCCAACGAGAGCCATGACGACCCGAGATTTCGCAGTGTCCTTGTGGTTGACGAGGAGTGCTTGCGTTCGCTGATTGAGGAACTACCCGATGAGACGCCCCCGCTGAGGACGGCAGTGGATAGGGAAGAATGGCTCAAATACCTGCGCATGGGTAAGAAAGCGTGGCTTTGGATGCTGGATACGGGGTATATGACCCGAGACGAGAGTCAATTTTCTCCTCCTGGATTTCGAGGCTGGTTCAGGCTCGGTCCCACGGAGCTTCTCTGGGCTTGGTACGAATGGAAGAGTTACCTGCATCGCCAATCCGATCCTTCCTGGAAGGTTCGAGAAAGAGATGGGGTTCCGGGCGTCTGGTGGTATTATTACTAAGACGAACGTTGGCAGCAGCAGCAGCATGGTGGATGAAAAATCAACATGTTATGCACCGACCAATCTTGGAATCCGGCCAACTTGACGACGCTCCGCAATCTGAGCGGGGTCGCCCCCTCTGCTCAAGCTTAGCCAACGTTCCACAGTTGTCAGTTCTTCTGTATCAGCTCCCAGAAAGACCAACACTGTTCCGTCCCCGGGAAGCACTCGCAATCATGCTGCCTTCTTTGTCTCCTTGCAACGCTTGTCCTTGCAATCACGACACACGTGAAACGGGCAGTCCCGACATTCCCAAATGAAACCGAATGTGGGAATGGACAGTACGTGAGGCTGCACGCAAACCACGGGGTTTGTGAGTTGATTGAAAGTGATCCCTACACTCCCTCTAACACCCCGAGAACCATGTAAGCTATCCGCCTCCGCATAATGCCAGGCGCTGCGATACTTGCGCGAGGTGGTCCTTGGAGTGGGTCCCATGTGGCTGCGCGAGATCGTCCCTGGAATAGCGGCTTGGATCCCACGTCCGCAGGTGCCAGCCGTGAGGCGGTCTACAAGGGGCATGGGTCACGGCGGTTAGCCACATCGGCCACCTTGGTATTTCAGGAGACAATGATGCTCAAGTGGCCTGGTCTTGAGCCCTGACTCATCCCCCTTGACTGCTTGGTTCCATTTGTGATCCCAGTGGAGGTGTAGCGGCTTGAGAACTTAGCGCCAGGCCGCCATCGATCAGCTCTGGCTAACCCCGGCGTCAAGCGTGCCCTGATTTAGCAAATCCGTCACGGTTGATTGGCCATACCAGTCAAGGCGATGAGCCAGGCACGGAATTCTAAGTAAACAACGCAACGCGATGCAACGCGGCACTGAGACTTGGGTTGCGTTGAATCTACAGGACACAGACCTCCAAGTACCAGAGAAGCGCTGCCAACACAGGACGTACACCCGAATACGCCAGACTACGATCCCACCACCATCTCCAAACACGAGCACTATCTCTGTGCGTCGAACGGCGGGAAGTTTCGTCCGGTGCATTAAGCGTGGCCGCAGGCGTTGCGCGCATTCTCGAGTGCATTAAGCAGACGAACGACACTAAATGTAGGCGGGCAACCTTCTACTGTTAGTTAAGATAGGTGCTGCAAAGTTGTTATCGCCTGAAGCACGACCAGTCGCACTCGCGTGGGCCAGGCACGTAAGTGCGAAGGCCCCCCTGTACTATGGGTGTGGCCCTGCTGTAGTTCACAAACTATCTTGGGAAATGTATGGTTAAATTGCTATTAGTTGCCCTTTCGGGTTAAGCCCGCCGGGCGGAATAAATTGTGTGTGTGTGTGTGTGTGTGTGGTTCACAAAAATAGGTGTAGAGCGCGACAGTTGTATTCCCAAACGACCCTTCTACTAATTTCGGTCTCTCTTTCACTCCAAATCTATCTACTTTTTATCTTCTGAATACCTGGCGGAGAATTTAGCCTTGTGGCAGATGTCTGGTGCGCCGCACCGCGCTTCAGACGTCATTGACGTCATGAGAGGCGATTCGGGAACTCCGGGGGCGGGTCGCCGCCCCCAGCGCAAGAGGGTGAAGACGAGGAGGGCGATGGAGTCGATGCAACAAGAAGACGATATGGATTGGGAGGAGGAAAATGCCAGTGAGAGACTGTAGAAAAACGACAAGAATCTCACAGTTCGGGCTACAGCCGCCGACACGGCGAGCGAGGCCTACCGGCGGCAGTGTAACAGCTGGCTGCGGAGTGTAAAATATAGCATTAAGGCTCCGGGAGCCATGCAGTCATATGTTCTTTTCCCGGTCTAGAGTCAAGTTTTACACAAAAACGCGTACATGAAGCCAATCCAGCCCCTTTCCTGGTTACCCCTGACGGGTCTCTCCCCAGCGCCACCATCAACGGTAACGCTTGCTGCCGATCAGAGCAGACCTAGACCCAATGCGGCAAGCCCCATAACTACGAGTCCCGGCCCCTGGGTGGGATTCGCGCCCGCGGTTGATGTCGACGTATTGCCGGATGCCCCATTGGCGTTGGCGGCAGTACCTATGTTTGAGTTGTTGATGATGAGTCTGTTTTCCCAGCCGGCTTAGGGGACGTTTGACCTATCTTTATACAATTTTGCTTTGGTCTTCCTCGATACCTTGGTGTTCATGGCATCCACGCTGTTATCGAGAACCCCTGGAGTCCCAAGCCGACAGCGAGCGACTGTTGGGTGTGGTGTTTCACATCTTGTCCGCTGGCGGCGTCGAGGCCATTCCCCAAACTTGGCCATCGGGCGTTGGCCATAGCGACACCGCCGGCGAAAAGCTGTTGACCACAAGGAGTGGCGGATCTAGAATCAGTTTTGGGCTGGGGTCCGTCAGTATCTGCATGGGAATCCATCGCTTACTGCGGGTTGGAGACCAAGGGCCAAGAAAGATGGGACGGCGTAGTTCGTCTGAAAAAGGATAGAAAGGCCCGGCCCGTTTCATCTCGTCTGACCACTTTCTGTGGCACCAAAGCTGTCGACCAGGCCAACTGGCTGTGGTCGCATGGGGCGCAATTGCCAGGTAGGTACCTACGCTCACTGCTCAGCATGGCCATCCCGTTCCATGCGGCTGTGTGGCGTCAGGCCAAATTGTCCCTGTTGGCTTGCCACGGCCTTGAAGGCGCCCCCTGGGTGGCCTTTCTTCCGTGTTCTATACAAGAATAACGGATCTGTGCCTTGTGACACCACCTTGAGCACCCGCAGAGGCGCGACCGTGCCTCACAAAAGCCACCCTGGTTTGGCAGGCGGGACCCTGCCCGGTGGGCCTGGTCAGGGCAACCAACAACCGGGCCTGAGTCTAGGTTGCAAAGCGGCCTGTTGGTCCAAACTGCACCGAGCGGAGCCAACGGACAATAAGCCCTTTCCCCGCATGCCGAGACAACTCACTCACCACCGGAACAGGGTCAGAAACGCATTTAGTTGAAGCTACCTAGGAACAAATTCGCAAGGCATTGTCAGAACCACGCCATGGCAAGGCTGGGGAACGGATTTGGGAAATGGTAAGTTCCGACAAAGTACCTACTTAATTGCTAACTTGAGGAGCGGGCTTGGGCGGCAGACGGATAGAGAGCTGCGGCCCGCAATGCTCGGTAATACATGTACGGGCGCTCACTCACGCCACTTTGATAGAGATAGATGGGCATCCGCGAATGCCAATTTTAACCAAAGCCGGACTCTCAGGTCCAGTTATGTCACAGGTTGTATGGAGTCTGGCCCTCACAGCTTGTACAGCCTCACCGCCTGGTCGCCACTCTCCCTCAACATTTTCCGATTCCTATATCCATACAGCACCCGCAAGCCGAGTGCTCCCACGACCACCACCAGCAGCATGGCCGCATTGACCCAATGGCCCGTCGGGAACCCCGACAATCTCTCCTCGGCCTTGTAGATCCAGACTCCGGGGATCTGGCCTATGCCGGCGCCGAAGCTGACGTTGATGGCGATGGCCAGGCCCACCGACGCCGTGCTGTAGACGTTGGACGTGAGCCAGCCCAGCATGGGCGGGATGCACGCAAAGCTCCCGGCCGAGGCGACAATCAGACAGCCGTAGCGTGGGAGGTAGGCGTCCGGCGGGAGTAGAGCAGACGCTATGAAGCCGACGGCGCCCATCAGGGCAAGTCCCGCGCTGTGCAGGCCGCGCGCGTTGAAGCGGTCGGCCGAGTACGAGGCAACAATTTGGGTGACTGTGTGCCCGTTGTTAGTTAGTCTGCCATGAAAGAGTCGGTCCGGGGAAACCAAAACCACTTACCATAAGCCGCCGCATAAGGGGGCACCGTCATCAGCTGCGCCTGCAGGTCCGCATACCCCAGCCCAGCGGTGATGGACGGCGTGAACAGCGACAGCGAGCTGAACGGCACCGAGATACCAAAGTAGATGATATAATGCCCGTACAGCCTCCAATCCAGCAGCGTCTCCTTCGCATCCTCCCACGTCATACTCCTATGACTGCTCTTGCTCCCCTCCACCGCCAACCTCGCCAGCGCCACCTCCCTCTGGCGCCCCTTCAAAAACTCCTCGGGATAATCCGGCAACAAGAACCACACCAACACCGCCGACGCGCACGACGGCGCCCCCTCAATGATAAACAACCACCGCCACGCCGACAAGCCCTGCGCGCCATTCATATGCCCAATCCCGTACGCAATCGCCCCGCCAAACGCGCCCGCCAGCGTGGCACTGGCCAGGATAATCGCCACCCTCACACTCCGCTCCTCCGTGCGATACCAAAACGTCAGATAATACACCAGCCCGGGAAACAGCCCCGCCTCCGCCGCGCCCAACAAGAACCGCACGCCCGCCGTCGCGGGGAACGACTGCACCCCGCCCAGCCCGATCGTGATCGCGCCCCACGAGAACATCAGAAAGGCCAGCCAGCGCGACGGGCGCAGCTTCTTGAGGAGGATGTTGGAGGGCACCTCGAACAGGGCGTAGGCGACGAGGAAGACCATCAGCGCGATGTTGAACTGGTGCTGGGTCGCGCCGATCTCGGTCTGCATGTCGTTATGTGTGGAGGAGTTGAGGATGCGCGCGTTGCCGATGTTGGAGCGGTCGAGGTAGCAGAGGAAGTAGATGAAGGCCGAGAGCGGGAGGATGGTCAGGTCTTGGTGGCGGAGGAGGGCGCGTTCCTCGGCGGGGGTGTAGGTGGCCTGGGGATGGGTGGTGAGTGATTTGGTTCATGTTGTTGTGGTGGTGGTGGTGGTGGTTTTGGCGGTGATGGTCAATGGGAATATGGGACGGGGGGAGAGACAAACCTCGGTTGTGCCCGTTTCCGAGTCTTTGATTTCATGCTGGCCCGGGCCTGCCTTTTCGGCGTCGGGCTCGTGGATGGAGTCGGACGCCATGGTGTTGGATGGCTGGTGGAAGTCCGTGACACCGCTGGGTTGGGACTGACGGTGTTTATGAGAGAAGCCCACAAAACTCGAGAATAAAGTTGCGGGGACACCCACGATAAGGATGGAAACGCTGGCCCGCTGTCCGGGGGCTGGGAAGCTCTAAATCGGAGGGATCGGCGAACTCGGGTCCTTGACCGCATATATGATCCACATAGGGTTCGACCCGGACTGTAAGCAACGTTGTACACCTATACAGTGGCCCCCAACCAATCCTCCCCTCCCTGTCGTCCCAACGATTCACACCAGCCGAGTGAGACAGCCGAGTGCGGGGCTCGGGATCCCCCGATAATTTTGTGAATTTGTTTCTCTGAGCTGCCCTTGTTGTGTGTGACCCTGTGGGACGTTGACCTGCCTCTTTCGGCTAAAATGGGAGGGTTCAATTGTGGCTGCCCCGTAGTTGGACAACGTTCAGCTCGAAGCAAGCACGGCAAGCTGGAAAAGGCGGAAGCTTGTGAGGTGTCCTAGCCAATGACAGACCGTTCTCGGCATGGTTCCGCGGTAAACTGCGTGTCGTGCAGTCTTGCCCGGGGAACGGTTCCACTGCAGATCCCTAATTCCAGTCGCCAATGAGCGGCTGGTTTCCGCTCTCGGGGCATGGATCGCAACCCTGTGGTCGCCAAAGATCCGGCACTCAATAATCAACAGCACCGGCAGCTGGAGGCTGGAGGAGGTCGAGTTTGTTTCACTCCTGACACTGGACCCTCTCTTCTCAGGCGGAATCTGCCGCAACCGCAGTTATCCGAGAACCCACTGCCTACCTATGCAAAATATCTTTGGAGGTTTGTAATTCCGTGTTTTATCAAACACTGTCTTACGACAGCGAGCTAGAGGAGGAGGAGGTGAGAGTTGGGGAGGGAGAGGAGAGGAGAGATACTAAAGTCGACTGTTCCGAAGAACCGGAATGAAATGAGCCCTTCATAATTATACCAGAAGGAGAGGCCGTCTGACTCGTTCAGGCGCCGCCTTGACGAAACCAGGGATGCTCCAGAGCTTCGCGCGCTGTTATCCGTTTCGCCGGATCCAAGTTTGTCATTTTCACAATCAGATCCCTGAAGTCGGTGTCCACGTTCTCCCACAAGCTGAACGGCTTTCTCGGTTTCACCTCTCCCGCGACGGCAATCAGCCGCTCGAAGTACTCGTTCTTCTCCCCGATATGCTTTAGGAGACCTTGGAAGCCATCCTCATCGGCAAAGTACGAGATGTGCCTGTAGAAAATAGGTCGCCAGGCTTCGCCACCGCCACTGGACGCGGCCTCGTCCGCCCAGAACACCATGTCGCCGAGCATCACATAGATGGCCACGATGGCAAAGGAGTAAATGTCGGAAGGTGTGTTCTGCTTCGCCCGCGTCCAAGCCTCCGGGCTACGCCAGAGTTGGTTTCCGGAGATACAACCTCGCAAGTTCATGCCGGGTTTCAGGATCACTGCGTCCTCCAGGTCGGATATTTGAACACTGTGAACCTTTATCTCTTGGTTGGGCGTCTCCTCATAATCTAGTAAAATGTTGTTCGGTTTGATATCTACGGAGGAATCAGCAATCGGCCGACTCCACGTCCGAGCCCGGGTCAGAAAGCTTCGATAGCGTACGTACCGGAGTGGAGGATGTTTTTGTCGTGCAGCTCCACGAGACCGCTAAGTGCACTCCTCAAAATGGATCTCTTCAAGTCGTCTGACAATGGCTTGGCTGGGAAGCGGAGCAGGCCATCGCCTAGGAAAGGATACACAAAAAGTCCCCCATCTGGGATGGTGTCGACCACGGTCCGGAGGTTGGGATGCGCCGAGACTTGGTTTTGCAGGTTTTGCAGGTATTCAAAACTGTCCTTGATGATATTTTTGATGACGTATGTGTTTCCCTGGGCACTTCCCGGGTGCAGCCTGTCATTAGCTTCGACGGAACACGAAATGTTGAGAAATCGGCCGAGTACATACCTCGCTCGGTAGACACATAGCAGTGGCTTCCGCCGGTCGGCGAGGATCTCTTCAACGTTGTAACTTCGCCCCGAGCTGCCCTGGAGGATGTCTCCTATAGAAAACGGGTCTGCTCTTTGCGCCGATGCTGGGGTGGTTGACATTGTTCTCGAGACGCCGAGTTGACCCGAGGTTTTGCTGTTACCTCGACTTCTGAGGGTTCAGTGTGCCATGCAGGCGGCCCTACGACAGGGACCAAAGCCTTTGCGAAACAGCTGCCACCTTCTGCCCGGGCGCCATTGTGGGAAGAAACAAAAATGGTTGACGTGGAAGTGGCGGGAAGTTGGAACTTGAAGTCTCAAAAAATCTCGACGCGTGTCTAAAAACAATCAAGGCAACAACGGATCACGTGTATGGTAAGAAGTACCCAGTTGGGTCCAGGTCCCGCTCGGTCGTTTTGTTAGCCGCTGACGGCGAGTGACTGTATGATGTGTTGGAAATCTAATAGCTAGAGTACCTAGGTACCTAGCGATACTTCTGAATAGGAGGTGTGAAGTAGTACGAGTGAAGTTGCTGATATGAAGGCTTAATTGAACTTATAATATAATTGTCTGATAGTCTGATTGATATAACTAGAAGAAACGGAGGGTATTTATCCTCTTAGAAAACCCTATACTAGGCCTAATTTAATAGGCCTTATAAACCTCTAATGATAGATCTACAATGCGTTGATATGTGTGTCCTTGGCGAGGTTTATGTTGGAGATCCAGTTAGATACCTCGAAGGACGCCGTGTTCCCAACCTAAATTAAAGGTTAACTAATATAAAGATAACTAGATATTATGATCCGCGTTGAGGAGAAAGAGTTACAATAAAGTGCGCGAAGACTGCCCTGGCTGCCAGGGCATGGCGCAACCAGCGCCGCCAGAATGCTGGCCAGCTTCATATTGCGTCGAGGTTGATGACAAAACGGCCTATGGAGGAAATAAAGGGAACTAACTGCTGGATTCAGTCTGCGACAGAAATGTCAGCGAAAAGGAGAGCACCATGTTGGGTACTTTATATCTCTGGGCACAACGCTTTGCATGATCTTTCGTCCTGCACAGTCTGTGGTCCCGCGCTGGGTCATTCAGGGGTAAGGGGGTTCTCCTCTCCGAAGACGGCCGCCGCGCTCTCTGAAAGACCTATTCGGGATCTAGAATGCAGCCAACTCATGGTTGCACTGCTACCGAGTTAGCTGATTCACATCCCATAGTTTGCTGAATGAGCTATTTTCTCATTTCCCCTGAACGCTCTTGCAGGGGAACGGTCTCGACTCCCCCGTCTTCGACTCTTCCCACTAATGACTCTGAAAATTCTATTCTAGGGTCCAGAATGTAACCAACCCATGGTTGCGCTGCTGTTGAGGTGGTTGTTCTCCTCCTCTGATTCCTTGAATGAGCCATTTTTCTCGTTATCCATTAACAACATTCCTACAGGGAAAGCGTCTCGGCGTTTGCCACCGATGACCGACATCGTTAGGTTGGTTGAGATATGCTCCCGGCATGAGTCAGGTTCCGAACCCCATCATTCCACCGCCCGGACTGAAGAATCCCCAATAGTGCCTCCTCTCATCATGTAGGTCTAAGGCAAGGTCTCGCTAGTGCCGGAGGAATGGATACTCGTTTCACTTTCCCGTGTCACCTTCCTGTATCTACATGTACTCGGCAAAGATGAGGGGCTTAGAGATGGAAAACCATACTCCCATCAATACATACCTGGCAACAAACGACTTGTTCTGACCTTTGATTTTGCTAGAACTTAGAGTTTTGGTGATATTTTTGGTCATGATACCCGTCTCTTTGCAAGCTCCTGAGTTCGCCGTTGCCGCCTTGGGAGCGTGATACCGAACGGCATCATATGTGCTTGACGAAGGTGCTTAGACTCGACCGGAACCAACTGGCAGGATCAAGAATGTCAAGGATGCCTGCGATTCACAACCCCTGGTCCCCTGATTCTTCTCAGCTACCTATCTTTGGATATGCGCCTCTCGGGGAAGACGCCCTGGTCATCCGTGCTCTCATCAGTACCTACCTACTTGTAGGTAGGGGAGTCCACCCATGAAATCCGGGATCATGCCGATCAAGCCGATGTGACCGACGAGGGCCTCTCAACGACTGTCTTCAACGGCACCGCAAATTAGGCACAGATAGATCACAGCCTCGGTTCTCCACTTCACTGCAGGAGATCATGGCTGTTGGGCCGTCGCTCCCATCACGCTCCTTGGCATTGCAACCCCCCGGGCCGTCCTTGTCCCTCGCTGTTCCTCAGTAACAGACAATTTTCCCCCCGAAAACATTGTGAGACCCTATCAGGCAATCACGTTTTTCATCAGCAGATAAAGACAGTTCGCCAGTCACTCAAACATACTTTAGCGGATTCTTTTCTTCAAGGACAGGCGCCGAATACGGATTCTTTCTTCTTCGGCTTTTTTTTTTCTTTTCAGGCTTCACGCGAGCGCGCCACGCACAAAACATGGAACTGCCGAGTTGGCTCAGGGTGTAGGTTCTCATTTCCCTCATGCCCATTCTGTCTCGAGCTAGCTGACACGGCGATTTGTCGTCGTTTTTCACCAGTGTCCTCCTCCTGCTGAGCTTTGTCTCCTTCCTTCCCCAGCTTCGGTTGCATTACTTGCGGAAGGACAGTTCCGGCATCTCTCTCTTCTACATTCTCTTCAACCTCATCGTCGCAACCGAGCTCTTCACGTTTTCCTTCTTCTACCTCGTCAGCCACAGCTTTGAGGAGCACCTCGCCCAAGTTTTCGTTCGGGACCCTCCTGATATCGGAGATTTCATCAATCTGGCCCAGTTTGCGTTGGTCTGGGTGTTATGGCTGGTGAGGTATGTGTTTAGAACCGACTCAGTGCCACTGCATCATGCTGACCGCACCTCCACGCAGCTTCATTGCATGCCTCACCTGCCGTTCCAACCCCGACTATGGCCGCCGTATCACTGTCTCGGCCATGTATATCTTCTTCCTGCTGATGTCGGTCATCCCCGTCTTCGTTGATGCGCTCACGGAGAGCGCGCGCGACCCGTACCATGAATGGGGAATAGCTCTCTTCGGCGGTGTACACATCATGTTCGTCAACCCTATCGTCAACATTCTCGGCTTCGCAGCCCTCTACGCCCAAGCCCGCAGTATTCTTGCCAGGCCGGCAGGCTCCGGGCTCGGCGCGCTTAGCCTGGGGAGCCTGGCCGCGCAGACCATCGTGTTTGCTCTGCTCGCCCCCGCATGGCTGGGCCGGCTATACTTCCCATGGGATGAGCTCGAGGCGGAAGCTGGAAATTGGGCGGCAGTACTCAAAGTATGGTTTCAGCTTGTTGGTTTTGTGCCTTTTGATCATGCCGTCTTTGCCGTTGCACAGTTCGTGTTGTTCTGGCTGGCCGTCTGGCGTGGGCTTCATCATGGGGACAATTTGGGGGTGCTTACTGGCGAGACAGAGCCGTTGCTGGGGAATTAACAAATGCTATAGTTAACCCTGTCTCAACTTGATGATTCCAATTGTCTTGCATTTCAAGGGACGAACAAACGCTCAAAATACACTATCTATTCCACCACCCTGAACTCGACAGGTTCCGACTCAGGTACGACTAGCCTGGGCCGCCCGCCATTGTCACGCGGGTTGACAACCCTGCCCGCAATCCAGGACGGTAGCATGACCACTGTATTAGTATGTTCCTGAACGCCGCCCCAATCCCACCATTCCACCTCAGCACCGCTGAATCCATAGAGAAACACGTCGCCGGGGGCAATATCGTCTGGGAGGCCGCCCCAAGTATCCGTGTCGAGCCAGGTAGCCTGCGTCCATGACTCTCCCGGCCGCAGACTCGTGAATTGATCATCTTGAGCCACATAAACGGCTACGTCGGGGGCGTCGTAGAGTCTGAACCCTTGTTTGTCTTCGTCGAAACTGCAGAATTCCCAGGACGTGTCTGTGTCGTTGCCGTTGCCGTTGGGGTTGCCGCTAGCCCCACGCTGGCGACGGAGCCAGAAACCCTCAGTCAAACCAAGATCACCCAGGATGGACCATACGCGGAAGGTAATAGGCCGCGTTGTTGTTGATGACTGGCCATCAGGTCCGCAGATTTGCCCAGTGTAGGTGACCTTGATTGTGATGCCGAAAGGGCCTCGGCCGGTTACGGTTGGTGCACACTCCAGCGTTAACGTGAGAATGGGTGCCCCTGGGCTGTGAAGGATGTTAATAAAGGTTTGTGAACAGAGAGAAAACAAGACATTTGCACTCGATCGTGGGGCTCAACACCAGGGGGTATCCTCCGTCTCTTTCGGTCCTGCTCTCGCTGCCACTGCTGCTCGGCAAGATTTGCCGCGTCGGACCCGTTGTGGGCTTCATTTCCAGGTCTAATAGCAGAGAAACAAATGGTGAGCCCTCTAGGAAAATGAAACACCGTTGTCTTTCACAGGTTGTATTTACGTCAAGTCATTGTTTCCGACTTTGATGAAAGGCGACAAGCTATTTGCTTTACTCATGTTGTGTCTTTCGATAATGGGGCGAAAGTGAGAGGAGAGGGGGGGTCGGAGGTGGAAACTTTGGAGGGATATTGTGGCAGGGAAGTGGGAGGACCGCGGCTGCGACGATTAGGGAGGGGTTTGGTCAGACACTCGAGTTCGAGGGACCGTATCACAATTCGCCCTGCCTCGCTTAAATGGTGTTACATTACGTCACATGGGTGACTCATTCATCTTCTTCGAGGCTGCTGGGCTGTTCCTTCACCGCAACTGGTGGGCGCGGTGAGGAACTGGAAGAGGAGGGTGAAGGTGGTGGTGAAGATCCGGAGCACCATTGCGAAGGGTTGAGAAAGAGCAAAGCTCTAGAGCGGGGAGGGGAAGGGTCCTGGCAGCTTCTCGGTGACACTCGCGCTCGGAAAGTGTCAAGAAGGTACCTTCGTGAAGGCTAAGATGCCTAGGTAACCAGCCTGCCCCGTTTCCCACTATGGTAGGTAGGTACTAAAGGCGCCCGTCTCTGCTTTCAACTTGCTTCTGCGGCTGCTCTCCCTAAAACCCATGCGCTCAAACTACCTACCTAACCTTGAAACCCTCCACGGCAGGCCCCGGGAGCTCAATGACCATCAACTCCATGTCCGTAGCGCGATCTGGGCCAAACAGTACCAGAGTACCCGAGTAATGCTACCCGAACTTTGACGTGCCCTTGAAGCCTGGCGTCTCACATGACGCTGCAACCTCCCAGCATCGCCGCCCCAGTAAGTGCAGCCCCCGTCGCCAATCCCACTCCGGCGCCGACCGCTGCGCCACCCGCAGAGCCCTCGTACGACTGCGAAGACGAACCATGGTTCGGAAACTGTGCGCCAGGGTACGGAAACTGTCCGCCATGGTAACTGGGCTGTTGATACGCCGGCTGATGCTGAGGATAAACCGGAAGCTCCTGATACGGCGGCGGGGGCTGCTGAGGGTCTGGGCTTGGCCTCCCCATCATCTGCTGCTGCTGCTGCATGGCCACGAACAGCTGCTGCTGCTGCAGGAGCTTCAGCTGGTGCTGTCTCAGATCCTCCATGGTCTGGTTGTCGTACGTCATCTGGCTTTGCCTCTCCAGCAGTGTGGTCTGGACCGCGAGCGCGTTCCTCATCTGGGCCTCCTTCCGGCCCCACTCGGCCGTCATCTTAGCGAGCATCTCCTCTTTCTCCTTGTCAGCGTCCTTTGCCTGCTCCTGCAGCGCCTCCAGGGCCCCGAGGACGATTTGGATCTTGTCGAGATCGGCATCATACGCGTGTTGCTTGGCGGCCTCGAGCTCCTCCTCGCGCGTCTTCTTCTCGGCCTCGTCCTGCTTCCGCTGACGCTCAGCCTGCTCCTTGTACTTCTCCCACTCGTCCGCCTGCTTCTTGGTCTCGAGCTGCGCGGCCGTCAGCTGCTCGTTGACCTTGGCCAGCTCTTCCTCGTGCCGCTTCTGCTTCTCGGCGATCAAGGCCTCCATGCTGATGCGGAGCTCTTCCCTCCCCTGCTGGATGGCGGCCAGCTTGCTCTCAAACCTCTCCTGTTCCTGCATGATCTCCTTGATGTGCTGGTCATCCTTGGCGGCGATTGCCGCTTCGAGATCATTCCGAGTGTCCTCGAGGCGCCTCTCAAACAGCTCGCGCTGCTGATTCATCTCCTTGTCGACCTCGCGCCCGGCCTCGGTGTCCTCGAGCGATCTCTTTTGGTCGACCATCTCGGCCTGCAGTCCGAGAATGGTCTTGGTGTCGCGATCCGTCAGGAACGAGATGATGTTCATGGCCGAGTTGTGGTCGTCGGCGTGCCGGTAGACAGTCGAGCCCTCGCGGATCATGTCGCCCCAGAACTCGGCGGTTTCCTTGAGCTCAAGCTCCCTGGCATTCCCCACGTCTGGCGACACATCGGACCACATGGTTGTTGCCAGAACGGTGGACGACATGCTTTGCGTCCCGCAGAGTTTGCGGAACGTCCGCAGGTTCTTGAACGCGGTGCCCGTCATCCGGTTGTGGGTGATGGGGTGGAGGTAGATGATGCCACTGAGCTTGTAGCCGTTGCCGTATGACGAGGTCAGGTAGAAGGCGAGGTCCCGCAGGACGTCACTGTCGCTACGATACGTATCGTCAAAGCCCGGCGTGTCGAGGAGGTGGATCACTTTGCCGTTGTGGGTGAAGGTGTACGCTGTAACATCCTGGGTACCTGAGAAGTATTAGCCTGTGTGTGTGTGTGTGTGTGTGTGTGTGTGTGTGCTGAGGCGTTCCTCGGCCTCGCAGCGGCAGATATGTGGGACGACGAACATGACTTCATCCCGTCAGAGGCCGCTCCGACAGCAGCAGAGCAGCACCTTGAGATAAACGTGCTTTTCCCGGCACCTGTAACGCCCATGACTGCGATGAAAGTGTCGGATTGACTTTAAGACGGTTAGTCTTTCATGTGCCAGGGGAGCAAACGAAACAGGCTTCATGTTCGCAGCCTTACAGGTAAGTTTGAGCCGGGTTTCCGAGTCCCGCGCCGCCCATGCTTGCTTGCGCAACTTGAATCGAGGTCGACGCCATCGTTAGAGGTTGGAATTTGGACTCGGAATTGACGATGAAGGCAGGAACCAAACGCAAAACGCCGCGGGGACGAGGCTCGCAGGGAGGATGGATGACGGGAGGAAGGATTTCAGCGGGGGCGAGGTCCGAAATACTTTACCTTAATTATACCAACAGAGCCACGCAGAACAGACTTCAACGCCAACCAACGAAAGGCCCGAGAGCCGGCAAGCGAAGGTACCTAAGGTATTGCAGGCGTCGTCCAGTTCGTGTCAGTACCTAGGTACCTAGGTACTTAGTACAGGTACCGACATGAGGCGCGGGCCTCCGTGGCAGCCTCGCGGCGCGCCATGGACGGGCATTTCTGCAAGGCGAGGACGGTGCTAAGGTAGCTAGCTGGAATAGGCTCGCAGATACCAGGGAGATAGGTACCTAGTGAATGTTACCCCTTGCAGGGGTTACCTAACAGAACCCACAGCCGCAGTGTGATGTGGCTGCCGCTGAGCGCGAGTTATTGACGCTGGCAATCAATAATAGTGGTCTTGGCACTGTTAGCAGCGCGCCCCCGAGGCATCATGCGCTGATGCACCGAAGATGCGCGAGGCAGACCAGACGATCCAGACCCGACGGTCCAGACCATCACAGCCGAGCTGCGCCTCGTTCCTCGTTCACCCTAGTTAGCCTCTGCCGTTTGACGCAGACGGCCTTGAATCTCGAATCCTCGACAGTGCCAGCCACGATCCAGGGCGGCGGATTGCTTTTCCGTCTCAAGCAGCGCCACCGACCCGCTGAGAACCTGGAGTTGAGAAGTTGAGTAGTTGCACAGACGCGCTTCTCGTCCTCGGCTTCGATGCTCTCGTCCAGTCCTTGATGGCTATTGCCCAACGAACCACACCACGGACAGCCACAGCCCCGGTCTCAAAATGCCCCTGCCTGCGCATAACACCGTGATCGCCGTGATGGGCGTCACCGGCTCGGGGAAGAGTAGCTTTATTCGAGGAATAACAGGGAATGGCGATGTCAAAGTCGGGGTCGGCTTGAGATCGGGTTTGTCCCCCCTCCCCAAATGCATGTGCCCAACCATGTGGAACTGAACTCATTGAACCACGAGGTATTGTGACCAGAAACCTCCGAGATCCAGAGTTTCAGCCTCCGCACTCCGTCAGGGGCCATTGGCCTTGTCGATACGCCTGGTTTTGACGACACTGAAAGGCCCGACTTTGAGATTCTGAAGCAGCTCGCCAGCTGGCTGCAGAGAAGGCCTGCCGAAGAGCAAAGCCTAGCCGGGATTCTCTTCTTGCATCCGATTATCCACAATAGGCTCCAGGGTTCCAGTCGCCGCATGTTGTCCATGTTCAATAAGCTTCTCGGTGAAGACTACTTCCGAAAGGTCCTCTTGATAACAACATTCTGGAACGATGTGGCACCCGACGTCGGAGAACAGCGGGAACGGGAGTTGACAGAATCATGCGACGCGTGGAAGCCCATGATTAGCGCCGGTGCGCGGGTCGAACGAATGGGGAGAGATTACGTCCGGTTCATCCCGCTGCTGGAGGGCATGGCGGCACGTTCGGCACCGAGTCAGCTACTGATTCAAACCGAACTGAATCGAGGCGTGTCCCTCGAGCAGACAATGGCAGGCCTCTTGCTCAACAGCGCACACCGCGAGCAAAGTCGCCGCCTCCAAGAACTCAAAGACCTCACGGCAGCTGTTCAGGGGCCAGACCCGGGAGCTCCGTCGTCGCAGCATGAAGACGCCGGGCAGGCACGGCTGGCGGCATACCGCCGTCGTTATGAAGAAGAGGTCCGGAACCAGCAACTCGAGAATGACCGGATTCTGGCCGAGATGCGGGAACGAGAGAGTCGGCAAACAGCACTGCGCCAGCAGAGGAGACGAGAATTAGAGGAGCAGATTCGAGTCGAGGGAGAGATTCGGAGAGCACGAGAACGAGACCAGAAGAATGAAGAGGCGCGAAGGCTCAAAGCTACGTACGAAGCGATTGCGGACTTGCAGGCTCGGGCGTCCCGCCATCTCGAGGCGCACGCTTGCGAAGTCATCGACTCAATCAGGGCCTACAGCGCGACCGAAACGCTGCCTGTTTCCGTGCATGGGATCCAACAGGAGGGTATTGGATTCTTTGGCGCCAACGGACCCGGGGCAGGAACGAAAGCGCTTACAGCGTGACCCGGTCCGGGCTCAACATCTGGTGCGACGCTTGCCGCACCCCAATCGGGGCCAAGGTTCGATTCGGTGAGCTTCTTGATTCCGTTTACACGAGCGGGCGCGTGTGCTGATCCGGCCTTTACCGTGTAGTATGTTGCGTTTGTGGGACCGGCTATTGCGAAACGTGCAAGAATATCGGTAGGGGATGCTTGGAGAGGGACCACACCCTCGTCCGCGACGGCTCCCTCGAGAATGCCACAGCGGCGTGCAGACGACTCCGTTGGCCAACTGTCTCTCTGGTGTGCGACGGAGTGGACTGCGGTGCGCCCATTGAAGGGCTCTACTTTCGTAAGTGAGCGTTTCCCCGGCGAACCATCTCCATTGCCATCCAGTCCTGACTCACTGTTACTGCCCAGATTGTTGCTGTGATGGCCAAGAGGTGGACCTCTGCCGCAATTGCGTACTCCTGAAAGAGCGAACATGTTACGACGATGACCACTTGTTGGCATGGGGCATCCGTCCAATCCCCATGTCTGGATTTTCCATCGAGAGACTTGAAAAACAGCTATCAGCAGATTTGCCCCAGAATATCGTCATAGGAAACAGTGCCTGGATGAGTTCCGTTGAGAATCCTTCCAGGCTGTCGATTTCCGCATCGCGTTTCCACCAGGCCATGTCTGAACGGCAGAAGGTCCAGGCCGCTTTGGAGAAGGGCGAGGTGACGGTAAAAGTCGACTGTGAGAGCTCCCACCAACTACGCCGCCATAACATAAATATGTCAAGGGTTAACCAATGGACAAACAGTGGATGTCCCGGGGTACTGCGATTTCTGTCTCCGAACGGTGCAGCATATTAAACATTACGTGAGTCAGTTTCCTTTCTCACTTCAAGTTGAATCAGATCGTGAGCCTTGACTGTGATGTTATTGCACTCAGTTGGCCACTGACGCATATTTCTTTGGTTTAGATTGCATGTCTCACCATCCCGAGACGGGCTTTTCCGGATTGGCATTGTGCGGGGAGTGCTGGGAAGCTGGACTATCGTGCCCGTCCGGGCATGACATGTTCGTTACAGATGCCATCCCTAGCAAGTGCGCGAGAGCAGATGCCGATCCCGATAGTCTCAACCTCGTCTGTGATGGGTGCGAAACACGAATTGTAGGGGCCTACTTCCGTAAGTCAGGCTGCCGATCCCCCTGCCCAGTACACGGTTTCTGACTATGGCCTTTGCATCCAACAGACTGCTGTGGCTGTAATGAGGACTACGATCTCTGTGTGAATTGCGTGGTTGTGGGAATGGGCTGCGAGGGGTCTTACGAATGGAAGCACACGATGAAGATGCTGTTTCTGCCCTAATTACTTCGTACATGTAAATCAGGGGCTACTAGAGTAGCGGAGTCGGGGATTGTCACCCCTATCAACTGAAACTGAACTCGGATGTCCAGGCGGCCCTCGGGATCCCAGAGGACGCTGGCCAGGGCTGGATTGCACGAAAAGGTGTGATGGAGAAGTGGGTTGGAACAGATAACCTAAGTGCCTAGGTGCGAAAGCACAACCAAAGATGTATGCAGCAGCCATCCCAGGAGTGCGTCTGCCTGGTAGGTAGGTATATATTGGGGCACAGAATTGTACCCAACCGCTTTGGCTGCAAGACCCTTGCATATGCACCGTACCCATTATTATCCACTGTGACGGCAATGTACCCGTTCAACCCCTGGATGGCCTACTGTTCCAATAGTATGAACGGATCGAACCAACACAACCTGCTCAAAACCCAACACGAACATGAAGGAGAAGCGGATGGTGGTGCGATAAAATGATGGAGAGCAAGGCCGCCGACAGGACGAGTTTCGAACCAAAGATGCTATAATAGTATATAGTACAGTACAAACAGCTCAACCCTTGGACCTATGTGTCTAGACAGCCCCCCTACCGCCCGCCGCGATATCCTCCGACACAATATCCATCGCCTTGTCCGTGCCCGAGTACACAACCCGCCACTTCCGCTTAGGGTCCCTCGGACGCAGCTCGACTGGGATATCCTCATCGATAACAGGAAAGCCCGCCTGGGCAGGTGAATTCTCCCACGTCGGCTCGACCCAGCGACCGGCTACAGGCACTACATCAAACTGCAGGACCAGCAACGCCACCAGCGAGAGGATTTCAGTACTGGCAAAGTGGCGCCCGGGGCACAGCACATGGCCGCCCCCAAACGCGCGGAACGCAACCCGGTTCGGCTTTCTCCTCTTCTGCGCCCCCTCCCCCGACGCAGGCACAAACCGCAGATGGTCAAACACCCGCGCATCATCCCCCCACGCCGCCGTATCCGTGTGCTGCACCGGCGCGGGGATCATCAGCATGCCGCCCTTCTTCAACAACACACGCCCATCGTCCACAACCACATCCTCCAACAGCACGCGCGGGCCCGGGTTAACCGCCCGGAACCGCAGCGTCTCCTGGAAGGTACTCAGCAGTACGGGACAGGCCTCCCTCACCGCAGCCAGGTCGACGACGCTAACCGGCCCACTGTCCTCCCCCTCCCCCTCCCCCTCCTCCTCCCGCACCAACCCCTGCAACTCACGCCGCACATCCGCCAGCACGCGCTCGTCCGCCAGCACATGGTACAGCACCCACAGCGCGCAGGGTGTGGTATTCCCCAGCACGGCAAACGCATTACCCAGCTCGCCACGGCCCACGTCGTCAAGGCTCAGGCCGAACAGCTCCGCGTGGTGCTCGACGCGCTTGCGCACCAGCGCCGAGCCCGTCTTGTACGCCCCCACGCGCATGTAGTCCGCCATGGCGGCGGCCGCGACCTCGCGCGCGCGGTGGAGTTTGGGGAAGAGGAGCCACGCGAAGGGGAACATGGATAGCGTTAGAAAGCCGGATTCAAAGGTTTGCCAGGCGGCTGCCACCGCCGCGTCGCGGAAGGGGTTTGCGGGTCCCCAGACTGCTTCGGATGTTGATGTCACCATCATGTGGCGCGACCAGGCGGCGAGGCCGACTTTGGTGGTTCCCTGGGTGCGCAGCTTGGCTAGTTCGGCGGTGTAGACCTCGATGGCGCGGCGGTTGATGGCGTCGAGGTCTGGGCCGGGAGCCATGCACGGCATGATGTACTTGGGCCAGCTGGGGCTGAAGCCGTGCTCTCTGGTGAGGTTGTCTTTCATGATGGCGACGGCGGGCGGGCTCATGCCGACGACGGTGCCGGCGTCGGCGGCGACGGCTGCGAAGCTGATGACGCGCCATTGTTTTTGGAGGGTGGGGATTAGTGAGGTGGCGTTGACGACGTAGATGCGTTGGAAGGGTAGGCGTAGCGTGTAGATGGGTAGCTGGGTGGTATCTCTTGTGTGTGTTAGACGAGGTGGGTTGAGAGGCAGCAGAGTGGGACGAACCTCAGGCGGATGTAGAAACGTGACTTCTCCCGGATCATGCCAATCAGGGGCTCGACAAAGGGAATACCCGTGAGGATGGCGGGCGGCTCCTTCGCGTCTTGGGTGAGGCTGAGCAACACGCGGAGAAAAATGTAGGTAGCGGCGAGACCGCCCAGTACGAGGGTGGCAATGGGGGTCATGGTCATTAGACGATTGGAACTTGCCTGCGGGACTGAGGCGGGGATGGAAACAGGGGGCACGGCACAGAGCTTAAGGGGCGGCGGCGGGGAGCTCTCGAAACAAGCGCGGTGAGAAAAGAGGGAGAAACGATTTGGATGAGGAGGAAATACACGTTTGTAGTTGATTGGTTGTGTCTCAGCCATGTTCAATGGTGCGGGATAACCAGCATTCCGGTTCGTTGTCATGGAGAGAAGAACCAATAACCAAGATGGAAAGCCTCCAAGGTGACAGGGTTCCGGTTGTTAGAGCCAACAGCTCTTCCGCCATGCGCAAGATGTTTTGGCCCCCAACCTTGGACAATGATAGAGCTGCCAACAACATATTAATGGCCCCAATGCAGCATCGATCTCGGCCTTATAGGGGGGGAGGGCTGGACTACCATTGGACAAAACGACTTGACGGTTCTTTACTGCAGGTACGTACCGTGCCGCGCACATCCACTTGGCGTCTGTAGTACCAGAATCCTGCGCCATGTCTGGGGGTGGTGGGACGCTGATGGTATTGGTGTGCGGGTGAATACGCCGCTGGATAAAGCGGCTCAGCTTCTGGAGGGATCAAGTATGGGTTGCACGACGTGTCGCGGCGCCGCCCCGGAGCTTGATAAAATAAAGGAAAGGAAAGCAGATCCCGTCGAGGCTCCCGTTCTTTAGCTGAGCAGCTCCATGCTCCCCGTAGCGCCGGGATTCCACCCCATTTGTTGGCGAACGTCCATGGCACGTTCGACACTTCGACTCACAGACACGAGTCGTTATTTGATGTCTTCTTTTCATCACTAGAGCAGAGAACACTGCCGCTAGCCAACTGGAGCTAGGGTTTCACCATGTCGTCTACCGATAATCCTTCCGATGCGCAGACGGGCAACGATAACTTCGCTCTCTATACGGTGGGCAACGACAACATTGCTGCCGGGCCATTTTATGTGTGTAGACCTATCCATTATCCGCATGTCAGCCGTAGCCCTCTCCCTAACAGAGAAATAGGTTCTGAACTGGGTCTTCCTCAGCCTATGCATTGTTGCCTTCTCCGTCCGCGCTTACATCCGCTTTGTCTGCTTCGGGAAATTGGTAGTCGAGGACTACCTTATGCTTGTGGCTCTGACCTTGCACAGCGCCCAGGCCGTCTTGATCCAGCTCTATGTCGGGTACATGTACGATGTTGAAGCCGTCGAGAAGGGCAACCTCTCCAAGATCGGCCCCGACTTCCTCGCAAACTCCAACAAGGCCTTCATAGCCATAGGCGCCGGCATCAACATCACCGTCATCAGCGTGCTGATCGTCAAGCTAAACTTTCTGCTTTTCTTCAAGCGGCTGGGTGCCCACATCCGCAAGTTCAATATTGCGTGGTGGATTGTCACCGCTTTCACTGTGGGCGGCGCCATCGTGTTGATTGGCTTCCAGGAGTTCCGATGTTTCTTTGGGGGCATCGAGCACATCTTCAGCAATCACTGCGTGGCCGAGCCGGTGCTAAGGCGTATTTTCATCAAATGCATCTTCTCAGCCGTTGTGGATGCTGTGTCGGATATGTTGAGTTAGTCCCTTAACCCCTGACCCCTGAATCCTTGACCCCTGACCGATCCCGACTGACCGCTTCCCATAGTCCTCTGCTTCCCGATATGGATCCTCTGGGGCAGCGGCATCAGCATGCGCAAGAAGCTCGCCCTCACCTTCGTCTTCAGCTTGGTGTGGTTCACCATCGCCATCACCATCGTGCGCGGCAGCGTCTTCCACGAGCAGTACAGCATGGCGGGGGTCCAGAGCCAGAGCGCCACCTTTACGTGGTTTTGGTTCCACGTCGAGCTCAGCGTGGCCTTCCTGGTCGCCTGCATCGTCTCCTTCCGCTCGCTGTTTGTGCGGCGGGCCAAGGAGAGTGCCCTACGCCAGGAACAGCAGGAGCGGCGCGAAGACGCCTATCACAGTGCCATCCGCCACGGCCGGGGCTGGCGCGCGAAGTGGCAGCAGATGCACGAGAGCGTGCTCGACAAGTGCAAAACGCTTGAGGGCTGGTCGGACAGCGACGCCAGGACCCGTCGTGGACTCCCCACCGTGCCCTCGGGTCTAATGACGGTCGACTTCCATGACGATGCCAATTGGAAGAGGGCGGCGGGGGGACTGTTGAGATGACTGCCGTGACTACCATTCGGGAAGATACTGAGTACTATCAGCATCCTCAGTATCGTCAGTATCACCAGAGTCCCGCACCCACGGGCTCGATGCACAGTGAGGAGACGCTGCTCCAGAACCCGGAAGCGGCGTACGTGAGGAAGAATGGGCGTGTGGTAGGGATAGCACTGTAGGACGGGAGGGATAGTAACAAAACGCGAACGATATCACGAAGCATAGTTTTTATTTATCCTTGTCGGACCATGTTGGCGGTAGCAGAACTACGTAGTACCAAACCTTGATCTTTTCTAGGTTTGGATGGATACCTCTTGGTTCTACTGGTCTTTTGTGTGAATGGGGCATACTGTTATTGCAGTGTGCCAGTGGGTGTCTATCGGGTAGGGGTAGGGGCTAGGAGGATTGAAAGGATAAGGGATGAGAGGTTGGACGGGGTTGTTAGAGAGGAGGGCTAGGGCGAGGGGAAGGCGAATCAGTGCTGAAATATATTCGAGGGGGTTATCAAGGTTGGTCTTCCTCGTCGTGGGTACCCATCTGGGAAAGCATCCATGTTGTGTAACGTGGACAAAACGGAGAAAGCTGGCCGATGTATTCGGGGGTGAATGTTGATTCGTTCACTGGGACACTGCGCGGGACGTACAAAGTAACATTGAAGTGGACATGGTATTAACATTCGCAGCACAGTTGATTGGGCTGTGCCAGAGGCCTGCAGAGCGACGCGCTAACTGAGTGGCCGAGAATGGGGACGGATGGCCGGGGGTTCTCTCAGCTGAAAACTTCCTTCGGCATTTCATTTTAAAAGACTTTCTTCGCAACTACGCCTAGACTGCGGTTCTAGTTGTGGCTATGACCCCGGATTGCAACAGTTTCCCATTTTACCCATGACATGTCCTAGTCCACCTTCTCCTCAATGACTGTCTTCTTGTCGTTTGGCGCCGTCGTGCTGTTCCCCCGCGCGGCGGCGGCCCTGTCGAGCGCGGAGGAGTGGTCCGACTTTGCCGACAACTTCGCGACGGATCTCGCGCCCCTGATTACTCTGTTTGGCGAGCAAGTCACCAAGCAGTTCCTCAGCGAGAGCATCGGCATCCTCGACAATATCATTTTTGGCTTGGCTCCATTGGGCATCCTAACAGCCCTTGTATCAGCCATTAGGCTCTACGGTCGGGCCTCGCTCAAGTCCTTCATTGGCCGCGCCCAGGAGGCCCACGGGGTCGCCGAGGCCGAACTGTGCTCCTCTACCAGCCACGACGTGTGCGAGTTGTGGTCCAACGGCGGCATCTGCCGCGTGTTTGGCCGGCCCAAGATCCTGGAATTCATCTATGTCAAGGGAGATGAAAACGTCTACCCGGGGGAAACTTGGTATGGCACCCCAGGCAATGAACCCCCACTCTGTGGCATATATCTTCCAAACGGCTATCTGGTCTCCCCAGCACTGCCCGACTCAGAACGCTGGACCGAGGTTGGCGAGCGTCGCAGGCGCTGGCGTCGCTGGGGCCGGCGGCGGCGACCCTCGAATGATCTCTTCGCCCCATTCCCGAACCTCTCACTGAACGTGGGGACCCGCCGCACGAGCAAGAAGTTTCTGCTGGCCGCTGTCGCCGCCGGGCTGCTTCTCGAGACTAGCTTCTTTGTGTACGCCACATGGGCGACCTTCTACAACCCCGGTTTCTATACTGAGGATGACGAGCCGCAGCTTTGGTCTTTCGTCCTCGCCATGGCCGGGACAGTAGCCCTCATGTGTGGCATGAGCCTATGCGCCATCCTTGTTGAACGCCGCTCCACCGAAAGACGCTTCATAGCGCCCAAGAAGCCCGACGGTTCTAGGCCTCGCATCTTCTGGCTCCAGTGCGGCGACCAGAGGGTCGGCGACCAGCAGTTTCGTTCTTTTGCCTATTCGGCCGAGAAGGACGAGTACATGACATCCTACATCCATGACCCGGATTTCGTCCCGATCTTTGGTCTCCCGCCTCGCATCGTCCTGTGGGCCGCCATCGTGTTATCACTTCTGGGGTTTGTGTGCCAGTTCGTGGGCCTCCGTGGACTGCACGGCTCCATCATCCTCTACCAGTTGGCTTGTACCCTGGTTATGTCCGTTATCCGCGCACTGCTTCGCAGCAGACGTCTTGGGAGAGAGCAAAACCGTCTCGAGGGGCTCAAGCGGTCATCCGACAGCGATGAACTTGACTGGCAAGCGTTGGCTATCGTCAGCGACGATTATCCAATCAAGAATGGTGAGTCCGATTGGGTCCTCGGCATCAAGTCAAGGAAACTTGTCATTTCTGACCAGCATGTGGCTTTAATTACTTAGAATTGGCCGGCAGTTCTCCGCGCAGAGATACCTGGAGCTTGGTGAACTCGCATCTCGACACGGGATTAATCCATTCCTTATTGTCTAAGACAGCGCAGGCTGAGCTCATGTCCTCTAAGGTGGACATGTTGTTATCCAAAGGAGACGTTGGCAGTGGCGTTGTCGGCTTCCGGCCTGTTGGAGATCCGCCAGGGGAAATCGAAGAACATCTCTGTCGCGAGGGCGCCGTCAAGTTTATCCGGATGATGGTAGGTGATATGGGCCCCGACAATCTCGCCGCTAAACCTTTGGAAATCTCGGGTGCCCGAGACGTGCTCCCTGACTTTGGTTTGTTGAATCCCGCCGCTCGAATCGTGAACATCAGAGCGCGCCTAGGTTCTCTCACCGGAGAGGAGTGTCAACCCACAGGCATGCAATGGGATCCTGAGCTGCAAGCCACTGCAAGGCGGTTGCAGAAGGCCCTGGGGGAAGCTGTGGGCTACATATTTCGCAAGGCGCCCCTTCAAAGTGGCTGGAAAGGGGCAGGGGCTCTCGCGTGGTCCGCCGCCTGCGAATACAAGGTGGCTGCCATAGACGTGGAGAAGGTATACTTGACCTTCCCCGTCCAGTTCCTAGCGCTTCGAAAGGGGCAACAATGGATTATAAACGAGTATCACCTCGCGGCGGTCATGAGCTTGTGGAGGAACGCCATCCTCCGCTTGTACGGCCCTCCAGGTGTTACTAGAGCGCTTTTAGAGAAGCGAAAAATCATGCAAGCCACAGGCGGCCCCGAGAGCGCAGCGGCAATTATCCGGCTCTGGGTTGCAAAGGAACGCCCTCTCGAACAAAGGGTTGCCGGCTCAGACGAGGATAAGCCTGCCAGCCTCGTACCGTTCAGACTGTCGGTGCCGGAAGTTTTCCGCGCAATCCGCACCGTGGAGCAGGAATGGAAACCCTATGAAGATGAGGCGGCTGTGTCAGACGATCTTGGCTCTAATCCTATTTGGCTGCTGTCCCTGTTGTCAACATCAGGAAGCCTCCTCGACATGATTGCCCAAGATATCTTCACCATCTTCATGTTCGAGATAGCATCCATCATGGAGCAGCTTACCGAAGTCTCAGTCCGCCAGCCCGGGGACAATACAACTTTGCGCAACGCCAACACGACATCGAGCGAGCTCAGCAATACGCACATCGACGAGCTGGCCAGAATTCTATGCGACGCCGGACTGGCCACCGAGGAAGCTGCCCTGATGTGTATTATCCCGGCCCTCTTTCATCACGGCAAGCTACCCTCCCTGGATGATTCAGTTGCTCGGTTGCTAGACGACGGCAGGAAGTTGAGGACCGACAGGCAGTACGAGAAAGGGGCGGCCCACTTGAAGAGTCTGCTCAGCATCTGCTCGCCCCAGCACCACGAAAATGTGTTACGTGCGCTGGGCGAGCTGTTCCGCCACGCGCTTAGGTCACCGAGCGCAGTGCACCGGGACTTTGGCCTTCAAGCTATGGAGTCTCTCGGGAAGGACATGGTTCGTCAGGGAGCTCCAACCTTGTTAGACACTGCCATGGTAGCACTCTCCGACTACGAAAGTCTCGCCGAATTCTTGAATGGTGGCTCGAGGGGGCCCGGAAACCTCTGGAACTCGAAAGCTCGACCGAATCTAGGAATCTCGCAGGTCCTCGAACTACACAAAGGGCTGGACCAGCCGGAAGAACGGTCACACTTGAAAACATTACTCCTGCTAGAGAAATACGACATGACGGGGCACAACAACTCCGCCATTCACGAACTCCTGTTTGTGGCCATCGCCCTTGGACATCTCGAGGTCCTTGAGGACCTTCGTGCCCTGAATCATGACCTCATTTTCGAGGTACCGTCACTGGCTCCTTTGCCAGAGGATCCACCATGTTCAAGCGCCTCCATCGCGTCTAAATTTAACGCCAACCACCTCGCCCAGGCGGAGAGGTCCATCACGTCTGGATTTAACGCCAACCACCTCGCCCAGGCGGAGAGCCGTGTCCGGCCGGCCAGCACGGTTGGATTTCTCGCTACAGCCTGGGCTGCAAGTCAGTTGGAGCATGAAGAAGGCGTACCCGGTCAGGCCGAAGCCGTCCTCAGAATGATGCTGGATTGGGCTTCTGTAACCAAGGATTTCACCGACGGTTACAACAATACGCCTCTCATCTACGCGGTCAGCTCAGGGAACATCAAAGCCGTGGACATCTTGCTCGAATACGGCGCCGACTTCCAGATCCGGAACACCACTGGCGAGACGGCCTTGTCGAGGGCCGTTAAGGTCGGCCACCTTTCCATCGCTGAGCGGATTCTCAAAGAAGGCCAGGAGCGCGCCAACCTTCCTCACGTGTACCTCCACCACGCGCTGGTCGCGGCGCTCATCGATCACAAGCGAGACTTTATTGAACTCCTGCTTCGAAACGGTACCATCATCGACGATCCAGGCGACCTGGGTGAAACGCTGTTGTCTAAAGCCCTCCGGCCGTTCTGGAACGAGGAGGGCGGGTTTAGACGGGATCCCGTGCTCGTCTCATTACTGCTCGAGCACGGAGCAACGGTCGGCGACCGCCTCTCTGATATCCTCCAGGCGGCTGTTGACAACTTGGAGGCGGAATGGATACGGCATCTCCACGCCCGGGGACACGACGTGGTCGGGTCACCAATCCTGAAACGCGGTCTGGCGGCAGTGCTCGAGTTGGACAAACCAAACGAACGGGATCTGGACCGAGACTGCTCGTACGCACCAAAGAAGAGACACCAGACCGACGCACTGATCAGGGTGCTGTTTGACATCGGAATGCCTGTTCAGCCAGGGGACTTACACCAAGCAGTGCGCCTGCGGCCCTCGGACGACGTTCTCGCCGTGGTGCTGGAAAAGGGCACAGGTAACAACACGGTTCTGGAAGACTACGGGACGCCGCTCCAGACGCTGCTGAACCACGATTTATGGGACGGGCCCGGGGCGGAGCAGGAAAGTTTTCTGGATATGATGCTCCAGGCCGGATGCGATCCCAACCTCGATTCTCCCGCCTGGAAGGCCACTCCACTGCAGATAGCCTGCTCGTGTTCAGAAGCTTCAGCGAGGACCACAATGATATATCCGCGAGAACCATTCACCAGATACAGCGACAGTGACAACATCGCCATGATCTTAGTACGCACGGGGGCCAATGTGAACCTCACTGCTGCCGACATCCCCGGGGACGGACAGCGGCTCATCAGGAGCACTCCGCTGGAGCTCGCATGTCTCACTGGCAAGACCGAGGTTGTGAAGGCGCTCATCAAAGCCGGCGCCAATGTGAACACGCCAGGCGGAGAGTTCGGCCCCCCGCTGCAGGCCGCGTGTCTCCACTTTGGCCAGCGGAGGCTGCGGCACAGCGACGCCGTCGAGATAGTCCGCGCGCTGATCAAGGCCGGGGCCGACGCCAACGCCGTTACGGAACCTTGCAGAACTGCCCTCGCCGCGGCGGCACTCTCGCTGCTGCCGGAACTAGTCCACGTCCTGCTCTCGGAGGCCGGCGCCGACCCACGCTTGCGCCTACCCTCCAAACCGCCCAACAGCCTTTTTCCGGAGCTGCTATCCACCTTCGGCGACATACAGACGGGAAGATTCGAGCCCGGAACCATGTACCGAAACACAGCGGCGTGCAGGCAAGCCGCGGACCAAATCGTAGGGTTGTACGCTGACCACGGCGTCACCCTCTCCCCGGACGCGCTGATAGACCCCGAGAACCGCTTCCAGTACCAGCACATCTGCTTCCAACACGAGTTCTCGGCGCGGTCGCCCGAGGAGATCAGGCTGGCGGACTACACGGACGGCCCGCACTACGGCCCTGAAACTCCCCCTGTCATGGAACGCGACACTGGTTCCATGATGATGTCGTCAGGCGGCACTTTCAACTTGTTGGGTCCGGTCGAGCCACCGTTTCCGTTTCGGGGCCTTGGGGGCGGTGGTGCTGACCGAGGTCTTGCTTTTGGAAGGGGTCCCTGGTTCGCGGATCCCGGGACAAGTATCGTAGGCACGGGGTTTGGGCGTGAAGGATCGGTTGCGTCAACATCAAATCCAAGAGGGTTCGGGAGTTTTGGATCTAGCTCTTCTACACCAGGAGGGGGGCTCTTTGGATTACGCGCGGACCAAGCGGGTCTTTTTGGGTATAATTCAAGGGGAAGCGGGGATGGCGGGTTGTTTGGATCGAATTCGACAGCACAGGGAGGGAGTTTGTTTGGATCGCGTTCGACAACACAAGGAGGGGGACTGTTTGGATCCAGTCCGACACAGGGAGGGAGTTTGTTTGGATCAAGTTCAGGTCTTTTCGGGTCTAATTCAGGGGGGGGCGGGAATGGAGGATTTGGCTCGCCTACACAAGGAGGGGGGTTATTTGGATCCAGTCCGACACAGGGAGGGGGTTTGTTCGGGTCGAGTTCGACAACACAGGGAGGGGGCTTGTTTGGATCAAATTCAAGCGGAGGAGGCTTCGGGGCTTTTGGGTCCAGTTCAAGTTTCGGCACAGGAGGACTTTTCGGATCAAACTCAGCACAAGGCGGCTTCGGGTTGAACTCTCTCTCACAAGGAAGCTTGTTTGGTTCAAACGCACAAGCCTTTGGCTCAAATACATTACTACCTCCTCAATCGAGTCCAGAGGAAGGTGGAGACACAGGGCCGTTTGGATCGGGCCCAACAGAAGGAGGGTTTCTTTGGGAAAAGACTGAGGGTAACGGCCTTGGGGCAGCCGTAACACCGGGAGATGTTATTGATACAAATGAAGGGAAACCGGAATCTGGGACGAATTCAAGTGAAGGGGGAGTGGCAGAATCAAACCCGGAGCAAGAGGCAACCTCGGGAAACAATTCCGGACTGGACTCCTTCACCGGCGAACCACAGCCAGCAAAGGTCACAGAGGAGACACGCGAGCCTACAAATAGCTCGTGAAGATGGCAACTTACCAAGAGTTTTATATCTGCACTACTGCAACCACTGTCCTATCTCCAACCTCCGTGACATATATACTGTTCCTCGTCCCGCAGTAGAGGGTAACTTCCCATCTCCAAGGGGCCTTTAATGACGGGTATCCATCTACCCAGCTCACTCCGGCTTTTCCAGCCACTCCCGCAGCTTCTTGATCGAGTAGGTGTCATGCTTTGCCTCGGAGGTGTTAAACTGCTCCTCATACCAGCCGGGCGTGCCCGTGGACTGCAAACCCTCGCCAAACGGCCGGCAGGACCCAAAGTCAACGAAGACGGGCATGCCATCCCTGACCATGATGTTGCCCGGATTGATGTCATTGTGCGCGCGTCCCAGTGAATGGAGGTATGCCACGGCCGACTGGAGCGCATCCACAAACTTGGTCTTGCCCAGGTGCACAAAGCCGGGCTCGTGGATGTACTGCGTCAGCATTTGGTCGAGACGCTCCACGAGCAGAGCCGTGATCCGGCCACGGTGCACGCGGCAGCCGAGGTAGCGGATGAGGTGGGGATGAGGCGTTTTGGAGATTAGTTCCATGGCGATTGTCTCCCCGAGGGCTTCCTTTGGGATATCATCAGACCCCTTCGCGTCCTCATACCAATGGAAACCAGGTCGCTTGACGAAAGCAGAGACGTCGTCCAAGTCGTTGGGCGCGATTATCAGCGGAATGTCCACGGGGGCTTCCGGCTTCGGGGTAGAGGTCGCTGTCAGGGACATGTTCTAGTGCGGCATTATACTCTGACAGAGTGATGTCTTTTTTGTTCTTGAACAACTGGCCGAAGTACACCTCATCCTCCGGGGTAACCCAGTAGAACGTGACGTACCCCCGCTCCCGCGCCTCAAGAATTGTCAAGTCCCGCAATGATAGTGCTGGGGGTTTCTTCGCGGGATTATTGACTGTACTAGAAAATACAGCCATGGTGAGACGCGTGGGGGATAATGGGTCAGATCGGGAAGACGGGGGTTCATGTGTTTTTAGGGTCGGGATTGTTGGTGTTGAGAGGAACGGCGAGCTGAGGAACTTGGACTCGATTTAGGCATCCCGTTCCCTGGCCCACTTCTTCGGAGGGGATGACCACCAACGCCACCAAAATCGTGACCAAGGCTGTGGATGGCGACCAACCCCACCTCCCGGCTGTGTTATGACACGACATGTAGGGTAGAAAAGCGCGGTCTATGCAACGCTTAACTGGACCTGCTTTTAGAATCATTGCTAAAATGTAAGGTAAATCCACTATATTCTAAGCCGGACTTTTTCTCCATGTTCAACATATAAGCATAAAGGAAGGGTTCGAGGTGGACGCAGAGATACGACCGCGCTCTGACCTGTCTAGGTAGCTAGTAGAAGAAGGGGAACCCCTAACCTTTCAAGATAGGAGTATAGTCGGCGTGTCTTCAATATCACGTTCTGGTTCATTTATGTCGATGCTAGCAGCGGTCTGTGAACGGTCAAGGGCCGTGTGGTTGACTGGACCCATTGTTGGTGTGGTCTTTCATATATATTTTGTTTAACAATCAGGATGACTACTTAGGTAGGTACCTACGTTGTGGTGGCAACAAAGATAGGGTAATACGAATCGTTTGAAATGTAGTGACAATCCTTTCGGCACGCCACACACGACGCAGGGAGTGTTGGACTGTTGTCGAAAGCTCATCACCTGGGGCAACTTTCCACTGGCTGTCGGACTCGAATGGCAACATATAAGTCCCACCGGCAGTGACGAATGTTGAGATAACAATAACCTTACAAGGAGCGAGCTTGTTCTGTAGCCCCCTGAGCGAGCCGCCCACCTGTTTAAAGAAAAACCGTTCAAACTTCTAGCTCCTTGTAAGCATTGGGATACGTAGCAAAGAAAGGGCCAAACGACAAGGTGTACTTGCCGGCCAGTGCTGAAAGTACTCGTACTGCATCGTATACTTTCTTCCCCGCATGTCCGTAAAGTTGATGCTGTCTTCTGCCAGCAGATATGGCTCCCGTCGTATGGTATTTGTTAGACTCTCGACGGCCGACAGGATGAACGGGAGGAGCAGTCCGGCTTTTGTTAACAAGTCACCTATTGACTTTGAAATGGCGCGGAGCCTGCAACTGTGTTAGGTTACGGCTTATTCAGCTTTTGCTCTTACTCACAAGCGAAACAGCAGGACGAGGACCTCATCTTGGTTATCCGGATGGCGAGACTTGGATACGGCATGGAGAATGAGATCCGACTTCCTCGACAAGATTTCTATCCCTTCCTGGGCACGCTGATGGCTTTCCTGCACGCGGTTTCCAATTGCGTAGTGGTATTCTCGAACATCTTGACTCAAGAGAGCGATTTGTTGAGTCTGGGAGTTTATGCTCGTGCTGAGTGTTGCAACGCGAGCGTGCCCCTGTTGGATATCGTCACGCGCGGCTTCAAACCGGGCAAGAACAACTGAGTGTTGCCGGTCAAGAATAGCCCCCTGCGAGGTGCCGAGGCTTTGGATTTGCGAGCCTAAGTTGTCGAAATTGGTCGAGGTTTCCTGTTTCCAGGCCAGAATCTGCCTATCTTGTGCTTGTATGGCTGGAGGAACGTTGGCTAACGTCGTTGCAAGTGCCTCAACCCTAGTTTAGTGTTAGCTTAGCCATTGACTTCGCTGGTGCCGTCTGGGTTCAACACGGGTAGGTAGGATATACACACCTCGTGCTCATGTAAAGCTGAAGCAGTACGTTCAATTCGGCCAAATGCGTTGCAACCTTCACCCGCAATTTCTCAACCTCCTTGGCATAAGCCACGGCCCATTGTGTTTTTCTCCCGACACCATGGTGCCATCCGGAGGCCGCTTGTGGTCCCAGCTTTGCATCGAACTTGGATATAGTCTGGAGAAAGCTGCTGAGGGTGTCTAGGGTCAGGTCGGTCTGCTGCGTGATGTCTGCCGAGAAGACGGCCTGTGTCCCTTGCCTGAGGTGCGGTTGTTTGAGGACGCGCTCTAGCAGGCGCAGCTCCCGTACTAGGCTGCGGTATTCATCAGATGCCCCGCCAGCGTCTTTGAGGGCGTTGGTCACATTGACGAGGAGGCCGACCGCAGCAATAAAGTCGCCGGCCGAGAACCCGAACGCTGGGCCGGACATGCCGTGGTCATCGGGACAATGGTCGATGTCTTGTCACTGTATAGATGGGTGTTGAGCAGGAGCACAGCCTTAGGTATGCGGGCGGGGGCACATGCGCGACTGAAGCCGTTCAGTCCAACCAGCGGTCCGGTCCGCCGCCCCCCTGCAGATGCCGGCCCGAAACGCTGGATTTGAGCCAGTCAAATATGCGTCCAATAAGACAGGGGTGACTCCAAGGCCCCCCCATCGACACCGAGGTCGGTATGTCGGTACCTACCAACCTACCTAGGTATGTTTTCGCTTCAATCTTCAAAGCGGGGTTTGACCAAGGCACCGGAAGTTGAGGGTAGAATGGGTTTCGAGTTGAGCGTCACATAGTGATGGTGTTCCGTCTGATTTTTATGCATTTTTCCTTCAGTTCCTTCCCGTAACCTGCCTTACCTTGGTGGTCGCTGTTGGCCTCGCTCCTTCCTGCTCTGATTAATGCCAAGGACTGCTTCATGCACAACAACTGCTCGTCTTTTCCCCGTTCAGAACTTAAGCGCTGGTGGCTGCGCAACTGAAACTCAAAGTTGGCTGTTGGCTCTCTCAATGCAACCTTGAAGCAGACGGTCGCCGGGGGCAGACACACGCCAAATACGAATTACTCCGAGAAATCCGCCCTCTTTATTTCACTCTTTTTTCTCATTACCTAGTACTCGCCGTTGATAGCCGAACCAGATGAGCGATGGATCCCCCGCCAGATGTCGTCCTCGAAACGGACTCGCTTTCGCAGTTGAACACATCGGACGCGAGGTCTCTGCTCAACACTATCGACGGCCTGCGGGCCCTCGGCGTTGGCGACTTCGTTCATCTCCCGCAAATCATCGTAGTCGGCGACCAGTCGTCAGGTAAGAGTTCGGTCCTCGAGGCCATCTCGCGTGTCCGATTCCCCGTCGATGGCGACCTGTGCACTCGCTTCGCCACAGAGTTCGTTCTCCGCAGAGCACCCGTACCGTCCATCAATGTCAGCATCCAGTTCGCAGATGCCGCGGCTCAGAATGCGACTGGTAACTCGCCTAACCCGCCGCCTGCGCCCTTCGAGAAGAATAGCTTCGACAAGGACGCCCTTCCAGATATTATCCGGGAGGCTAAGGAACGTATGGGCATTAGCAACAACGGCGCGAAGCGCTTCTCCAAGGATATCTTGCACATCGAGGTAGCCAGTCCCGATGTGTACCCCCTGACTCTCGTCGACCTTCCGGGAATGTTCCACAGCTCAACAGAAGAGCAAAACGACGAGGACAGGCAGCTTGTCAATGGGCTTATCGACAGCTACATGGAGCTGGACAAGAGCATCATCCTGCTCGTCGTCGCGGCGAACCACCCGCTCGCGAACCAGGCCGTACTCTCCACCGCAGCGAGGCACGACCCGGACCGGAAGCGCACCATCGGCGTCATCACCAAGCCCGACATGGCCGGGCGGGGGTCCGCTAACGAGAAGAAGTACCTGGACCTCGCCAAAGGACGCGAGAGCATGCACCGCCTCGCCCTCGGCTGGTACGTGCTGCGGAACCGGTCCGAAGAGGAACGGTCCTCCGAGGCCGAGGTGCGCGACACCGTCGAGGAGCGCTTCTTCAGAACTAGCGAGTGGAATTCCATCAGCTCCGCGAACAGGGGCATCGAGAGCCTGCGCAAGCAGCTTAGCGAAGTGCTGCTCGAACATATCAAGAAGAATATCCCCAGTCTCATCGGCGACATTGAGACGAGGCTCAGGGCCCGCCAACAGGACTTGACACACGCTGGGAAGCCTAGATCCACCCCGGAGGAGCTGCGTAGCTACCTGCTCGGCATTGCCGAAGAGTTTCAGCGGCTGGCACGCGATGCTGTCGAGGGGAGGTATAACGACCCATTTTTCGGGGGGTTCGACCAAGACGACACGCGGCTGTTAAAGTTTCGGGCGCTGTTGAGAAACATGAACAGCGCCTTTGTCTGTGTCATGAAGAGAAAAGGGAGTTCCTACAAGATCGAGTGGGAGGATGCGGAAGTCAACGAGAGCGCAAATCAAGAGAGCTGCGGCGAAATTGCTGAGTATCTTCAGCCGCTATATGAACTTTACAACGTCCCGGACCCCGAACCAAAGCCCGAGTCGGACCTCAACGCCATGTTACAGCCCCTGGCATTCTCCAGCCGCGGCAGAGAGTTCCCCGGCGACACCAACCCGGAGCTCGTCTTTTCGCTCTTCAAGAAGCAGTCAGCACCATGGGAAGGTATTGCGCAGGAGCACCTCGACCATGTCATCTCAGCAGCCAGGGGATTCGTGCACCGCGTGTTCCGACACGTCACTGGCGCGGACGACGCTACTCTCAACTCCCTCCTCCATGACTGCGTGGACCCGTTCTTTGACGACAAGGAAGAGACGCTCCGGGTTAAGCTACGCGAGATCATCACACCATACAAAGATAGTTATGGGCCGCCACTCGACGCAGCCTTCTATGCGAGAATGGAGGAGAAGACATCTCATAGATTCGCCAGCCAGTTTGCCACGCGCTTGGAGAGACAGTGCCCCGAGTTGTTTCGGTCCGGGTCTGGTGCCGGGGCGCGCTTAACCCGGCAGATGATTTTGAACGCCATTGACGAGTCTAGCAGGGCAGAAAGTAACATGTTCGACACGAAGAAGGTGATTCACAGGATGGTGGTGTACTACGAGGTTTGTCATTTCCGTCCCACAGTCCGCCATTTAATATAAGCGTGGCGCTGATCTGAGAAATAGATGTCACAAAAAACATTTGTAGACAATATCATCAACCTAGCCATCGAGAGCTGCCTCGTCCACGACCTGACGACCATCCTGACCCCGACAAAGGTCGACGGAATGGATTCCGAGAGACTGCGATATCTAGCTTCGGAGACTGAGGATCTTCAAAGGCAGCGGCAAGAGCTTGAACAAGAGGTTACCATACTGCGGGAAGGGTTGCGCAAGTGTCAGAGGCACAGGCCGCGACAGGATGACGGTATGTTGTGAGGAAGTACGACTTATTCACAGTTCTGACATCCTATACTAGTGCTGCCCTCCGCCTTGTTGCGTCTGTCTACTGGTGTGCCAGGGGAGGCCTCGTCCAGTAAGCCATTCTCCCACCTTCGTAAGGGAAGTGAGTCTAAATGATATAGGGGCTGTCACCCCAGAGCCGTCCGTCACACCGGCCGGGGACCCAACACCGTCGCCAGCACCTGAGCCGTCAGCCACCCCAGCAGCAGCAGTCCCGCACAGGACACAACCTGCCAGCGTGCAACCTCCGCCTCGTGTGAGCCAGGGTTTCGGCCAACCTGGCTCAAACAATAATCCACCAAAGGGTACGAGCCCCTGGGTCTTCAATAGCAAACCCAGCGGTACCGCTGAAATGCCGCCTCGTTCTGGTTTTGACGCCTGGTTCGGTGCATCGGGCACACCATTTGGAACCTCATCGTTGAGCGGCGGCTCAGGCGGCTTCTCTAGTACCAACACAGCCCCTGGCACAACCCCGTTCGGTTCTGGTGTTGGTTCTAGCGGCTCCTCCTTTGCAAACAAACCCTTTGGAACAACCTCCTTCTCCAGTTCTAGCTTCGTGCTCGGTTCTAACAGCACCAACACCAACACCAACACCAACACGGACAGCACCCGCAAAGCAAACGAAAACCCTAGTACGTAATAACCCCCCCCTCCCCCCCAACAACAATGCAAAGCACCCACATAGACGCAGCTCAATACCAACACCACTCTAACGCGGTAGGCAAACTCGCCGGGGACCAGCCCCAATCTGGAACCTAGCCCTGAGAGCACGACACGACAGCAAGAGGCCCCGGGATCTGGCAGGGGCATGCGGGTATCCCGGCATGGCGCTGGTCCCGCTTCCCGACCCGGACAAGGTGTATGGAGGTGTCGTGATGTTCCTGAGTGCGGGGCAGGGTGGGGTTCAGAACATCGACCGGGGGATGCATATTTGTTTGGAGGAGGGGATGAGGCGGTTTTCAGTAGAGGAGATAAGGCTGAGGTGGGTTGTGGAGCATTCGCGATGAAGTGGGAGATCAGTTCAGGGGTTGGGTTTTGGTGTGTCTGGGTGATGGGATTTGTGTTGTGTACTGATTAGAGTTATGTGTACGTTTGGGCCAGATATAGTTCTGTCGTTGTGTGTGCGATGGTAGGTAGTGTAGTTGAGTTAATAATGTTCGCCTACTCGGAGACTGTAAACTCCACGTCATCACACGTGCAGTCCTTTATCCCTCGGTGTTGTCCGTTATGAACCAGATTCAACACCTGCAGGTGTGTACTCTCTCGAGAGTGAAATCAAGAAAAAGGGACACATAGAAACAACCAGCAGGAAAAAGTCAAAAAGCTCACCACCAAGCCCCATTCGCCGGTCGAATGGAGGTTGGTGGCTACGAAAACCTTCTTTTTTAGGGTTTTTCGCCGCGAGGGGGAGTCGAACCGGTCCTCTTTCGATTGGTGTCCAGCCGGTCCTCCTCCCAATACCGCTAAGCCAAACCGGTGTTTAACTTCAATTGGGAGGAGGCGGTGACAGTGTGGGTGTCGGTCTGGTATATATGGTGCGGGAAGGACGTGCAGGAAGGTGCCGGGTGGTGTATAGTTGAGTTTACTTCAGATAAAAACTGTTTCACCTCGGGTGTGTTAACGCGAACTGGATCCGGTTGGAAGACCGCATTTGGTACCAACACGTAATATTAGCCTCACAATTAGATTCCAGACGTTCTTCTCATTATTATACCTGTCCTTCCCCGGAATCTTCACCCGGAAATCATTAGCCTATTCGCCAGTCCATAAGATGGATCGGGAACAGTCATTACCTACCTACCTACCTAAGGCAACTAACTCATGCCCTCCTTATTGTCATTACAGAGTCATCAGATCACTTAAAGTAAAGTAAGCAGCCGTCAAATCACGACTCAACTCTAGAGAATTACTAACGAAACATACACATACCACTATGAGAAATATTTGAAGGAAATCTAAGAATTTATCTCATAATGTCTAGTCCTAGCAAATATCAAACCAAGTCTAAGTCTATCAACTAACACACCCTCTCTCTCAACACACACACCCCGGCTCTCTTACTTCTTACTCCGCCGCCTGATGCCTCTCCACCAACCCCCCCTTCTCACCACCCTCCTCACCACAGAACCAATTCCCCACCTCCCACACCTCCTTCCCCAACCCATCCCCCTCCACCCCTTTCCCCTCATACCCCGCCAGCACCACCCTCTCCGCCGGATTCCACCGCGCCGTCAGCAGAGCCAACCTCGTCTCCTGCCTCTGCCCCACCCTATGAATCCGATAATACGCCTGCTGATTCTCCCGCTTCGTCCACGCCGGCCCCGTCACCGTGCTGTACCGCGCCCGCTGCAGGTTCAGCCCCGTGCCGGCCAGCGCCAGCGGCGCGACAAGCACGTTAGGTGGGGCATGGCCCTCAGTAAGGAAGCTGTCGAGGACGCGTTGGCGTTCCGTTTGGGTGAGTGTGCTGTGGAGAAGGATGGGCTTGAGGCCGCGGAAGGAGGGGTGCGTGCGCTTGAGGAGGAGGTAGCTTTGCAGGAGGACTGCTTCGGCTTCGAGGGGGGTGAAGATGCAGAGTTTTTTGGAGGTGGTGGGCGAGCCGGGGATGGGGGTCTTGTCGGTTAGCATGGTGGTGATGGTTTGGGAGAGGGTTTCCAGCTTGGGGCTTGCGGCCGACCAGGCGGGGATGTGCGCGTGGTAGGGGGTTTTGGTCACGTCGCCTTTGCTGGCGGTGAGGTGGGCGTTGACTTCGGCGGGGGTGAAGGCGAAGGTGAAGGCGCTGGCTGCGGCGATGCTGGGGAAGGTGGAGGCCAGCCGGAGCCGGAGGAAGAGGGCCTCGCCCGCCTTGCTGCGCAGGAGGCGCGTCAGGGGGATCCCCTGCTCGGCGGCCATCGCCACGGCGAGGTCGCGGGTGCTGTTGGCGAGTGCCTGCATGCTGTCCGTCAGCGGGAACGGGAGGTTGTGGTCGGTGATGTTTACCTTGAGCGGCCCAATGTCGGTCAGGTTGCGGCCCTGGAACTGGTCGGTTCCCCGTCGGCGCACCATAGTGTGCTTGAGGACGCGGTCCAGCCGGCGGCGGTAGTCGACAATGTCCGAAGTAGCGAGTGTCTCTCCACCGGCTTGGATCTTTGTGAGCTTGTCGAAGGTGTCGACAAGCTCGTCGAATGAAGCAAGGGTGGCGCCGCTCAACGGATGGGTCTCGTCCTTCCAGGCCTCCTTCTCGAGGAGAGCGATGGTTGGGCGAATGTCGGCTGGTGTCTCACCAATAGGGGTGCCCGAGACAAAGTACGTCAACGGGGTCGGCTGTTCCGAGTCGAGGCAGCACTTCTTGAGATGTTGAAGCCACGCCACGGTCCGGCTCATCTCGCCTTCCTTGGCAATGGCATACTCGTGGAACTCGTCCATGAGGATCATGCCGGGCATCAGCGCGCTCTTCTTGCTCTTCGCCCCAGGCACCTCGATGCCGAACTGGCTGTTGAGACGGGGGATGAACTCGGGCGACACCACAATGATGTAGTCGCTCTGCCCGGTGCCGGCCTGGTACTTGTAGTCGCCATCGGCCCCAGTAATGGTAGCACGCAACGTCTTGATCTCGGCCGGCGTCAGCTTGTTCTCCTTGTCGCCGCCCTCGTGGAAACCGCGAATCTTGAACACCTTAGTATCTAACTTCTTCTTCGCATCCCTGACCATGGACGCGCAGCTCCTCGCCGGCGCCACCACCACATTCGGCCCCACGGGCAACCGGTCCGCCAGCTCCCGCGTCAGCTCCGAGTAGCAGTAGCACCTAAACCCATACCGCTCATCGAACGGACAAGTCCTCGCGCCCACCGCCCCAGGAGCATTATGCTGGCCAGTCACCCCCTTCCCCTTAACCCCCGCCGCAGCAGCAGCACTCTTCCGCCACGCAGCCTTGACCTCCGCCTTACACCTCCTCAGCGCATGCGCCAACGCCACCACGCCATACATCTCCTGCGTCTTGCCCAGCCCCTGCTCATCACACAGCAACCCGCCCGCGACATCCACCAACCCAAACGCTGCCAGCTTAAACACCCCCATCAGCTGGTAATCAAACAGCCCGACCGCCATCCCCGGCAATTTCTTCATCGGCACCCTCTTCCTCTCCCCGTTGTTGGCCGCGAGCGCCTCCCGCTTCCGGTACTCGGCCAAGTTCACCTTGAAAAACTCCAGGCACCCCGTCCACTCCCCCTCGGAGTCGCCCGCGTTGTAGCTGCCAATGTACGTGTCGATCGTGGTGCCGAGGTCTAGCGCGCCGTAGTCGGCGTCGGCCGTGCTTGCTGTGTGGTACTCGGCGGCGACGAGGTCGACTAGGTTGAGGTAGGTGGCGGCGGGGATGGAGTTGACTGTTGGGGAGGCGGGAGTGGGAGTGGTGGAGGGTGGGCTTGTGGTTGTGGTTGTGGAGGGGGTTTGGTGGTTGGTTTAAGGGGTTTGGGAGAGGATCCCCGGGGGGTTGGGGTGGTGGTTGGGGGCTTGCTGCTGTTGCCGCGTAATGGGAGGGGTGTTTTGGTTCCCCTGCCGCCGCGGGTGCCCCGTGTATCGGGGTGTATGTCCCGCGCGGTTCTGGGCCGGGACGGCGGCTGGCCCCGTGTGGACGGCGTGCCGCGGGTGGAGAGAGTTCCACGGGCGGCGGGGGTGCCGCGTGTGGAGGGGGTGCCGCGAGTAGAAGCACGTCCCCTCAGGGATTTTCCCCGTGTTGCTGCGGACGTGCCGGTCGCCTTGGGAGAGGGTGTAAGCTTCGCGGTCGCCGACTTGATTTCCTCGGCCGGGGCAGGTGCAGGCACGAAGGTGTCATCGTAGGGGCTGTAAATCGACTCCGAGTCCGAAATGAGTCCGTCCTCGGAAGTCTCCTCGCCATCTACGCCCTCGTACACAAACTTCTGTAGCTTGGTGGTTGCGTCCTCGCTGGCCACATCCTCGTCGTCGTCGGAAGAGGCTTCCCATTCCAGAATCTCGATGAAAGTTCGCCGAGACGACCGGGTGGGTTGAATATGGACCCAGTCTTCAGGGATCGGAAGGCGGACATGCTGCCAACTGTCAACTGCGTCAGGCGACGTAGATATGGTTGGTTTGGGGTTCTTTCGCGGCACTATCTCGAAGCAGAGCTGGCCGTTTTCTGCAATCACGATGATGTCCTTGGTGATGAGGTTGAGGATATCCACCCAAGCGTGGTCGTCCGTCACCTCCCGTTTCCGTCCCGAGCCGTATGGGCAAAAGACAACAACTTCCGCCGCCGGGTTGTAACTTAGGCGCTCCATGAGAAAGTCCTCGAAGTCAACCCACAGGTACTCTTCGGGGTCAAACTCGGTGTATCGCTCACGAATGAAGGGCGGAATGAAGTCGGTCAGGTCCGCAAATATCGGGGATCCACTGTTCCCCCGGACAACGCTGATGGTCAACGTGGCTAGCTTCCTGTAAGCCAGCTTGTAATCCATCTTGTAATCGGGGGCTGAGGACTCCATTTTGGTTGTGTTTTCCAAACGAAGGTCGGTAGTTTCAGGAGCAGCCAGTGGTAATACAGAGACGTATCGAATTAGTCGGAGCATTCAAGTCATGGGGCCATGGGGTGGTTGCTTATATTAACACACAGTGGCTCTGGAGTCTGGCTCAGAGACAAAGCTGTTCGAGGTCACAACACCGGCATTGTGGGCGTACAGCATTTGTTTTCATAGCGGGGCATTGAAACAAAGGAGTTGATATGGACTCAAGTGCTAACGTTCTTTGGATGTTAAGCGCATATTTCTGCAAACCCCCTGAGCATGATCCAAACTCCGTTGTATGAGTGAGTGAGATGCAACACATAAAGGGATGACACAACGCATTAAGGTACTATTGAATCATCCAATAATTAATGCTACCAAGTAAGCCAAATGATGGACAAAAGCAACCGACAAACGAAAATCACCAGCCCCAGGTCCTCACCGGCGCTGAGGACCACCCGTCAACCCTCGCCCACCATAAACCAAACCACCAACAAAACCAACCCCAAGTCCTCACCCGCCTCTAGGGTCAACCGTCAACCCTCACCCGCCACCACAAGCCAAACCACAAACAAAACCAACCCCCAAACCAAAACCACCACCCCGAGACCTTCACCCGCCCCTATTCCAACCAACCGCCACCCTTTACTCCCCAACCCCCCAACCACCGTCCAACAAGCCGTCCAGCTCAAGGTCGCCAAGCTAGGCCGCTCGCGGCGCGGGCTGGAGTGCACGGCCGAGCTGGACGTCCTGATGGATCGGCTGCGGTACATGCTGCCTGACCGTGACAGCGACCCCAACATTAAGGGGCGCGATCCGGGGGAGGTGAGGTCGTTCTGGGAGGGGGTGAGGACGGGGGTGACGGTGGGGGACGAGGAGATTTGGGGGGAGGAGGGTTGGGATACCGGAGGTTCGGGTTTGGGGGTGTGGGATGGGAGGAGGTAGGTTGGGAGGAAGGTGTTGGAAGGGTGTGAGAGGGTGATGATGGTGGTGGTGGTGGTTTTTTGTGGGGTGAATAGGGATGAGCGAATGACTTTTGGGAAAAGTAGGAGGAGACTGAGGTTTGGTACCTAGAGGTAGGTACCTAACCTTCTGAACACGTTTTAACTACCTAGTGACGTGCGCGTGTACAACTGCGCCAAAGCCCGCACCGGGCCCCTCACCCGCAAGGAGGCCGTCGGCCTCAAGGTTGATCGCTTGCCCTACCGCGGGCTGGGGTTGTACCAAAGGCTGAGCAACCACGCTACACCCGAATCACGCCTACCTCCGTCTTTGATCGGCGCCTAGGTTGATCGCATGGGCTGACGGGCAATACGATAATCAGACTGTCAGCAACGCCAACGTTATAGCCTTCGTAGCAGGATAAGGTCAAGCCGACCGGTTTATGTCTTGCGGTACTCGTTCAGGTAGGACTTTTACTCTGAACAAATTAGATCGCTTGAGAGAAAGCCTACCTACCTAGGTACCTAGGTATGCTCGAATATTAGCGTGGAATAATAGAAGAGGACGTGTGATTTTAATTTGTTGACGTACGAAAGCAGCAAACAGCCCCAGGCCCGACCACCTTCGGGGGCGACGGCACCCACGCGGAAGGGGTGGCCGGGTCTCGGAGGGAGCTTGATGATTGGGGGCAGCCGTGGATTGGTCATCTCGGAATGATCCACGTTAAAGCCCGGCACTAGGTACTCACCTACGTTCCCTTTCTCTTCCAGTCACTGTACAGCGGCCCTTGGATTGTTCTGTCGAGGCCCGGCCATCTCTGACATGACGCGAAAGCTTGGAGAGGCCATGTCCAAGCCGTGAGATCCTTGGCCTTTTCCTTATTGTTCAACTGTCCCATGTCCCGAGCCATCGCCGCCTGTATGTCCACGGGCAGGTATTTCGTGCTGAACTGCCCCAACCGTGACGCGCCGGCGAGTCGCCGACAGGTACCGCGTTGACCGCAATATTGGTGCACGAGGCTCCGGTCTCGTTTACCCCGGTACGGCATTGCCTCGCTCTGCTATTGGTTTCAGCAGCTGCCGGGACTCCATAGGACCGGAAGACTCGACGCATGCACCAGGTTCAAGAAGCCAAGGCTGGCCGGCTCAAGATTCGAAACAATCCATTACCTAATTTAAGGCTTGTAGTCAGAAAGAGGACAGCGCCATCTTGGGCAACGATGCCGAGTTCTGCTTCTACGCCGGCATGACGACGTGGCCAAGAAAAGGAAAAAGGCCACAAGTCGTGTTAATTCGTCATGAGCGTCTTGCCCCGTTGTGCATCCGCCGGTTGCACGTGCATGATCTGTTTGGTGTCAAGGGCCTCGACGGTGCGGAGGAGCTCGATGGCACGCAGGCCACCCCGTCATCGTCATAGCCACCCGATTGGCGGCATCCCTCTGGAGGTCAAGGACAAAATCAACAGTTATTACATCCTCACCGACTCACCGCCGAGTATTCTGAACTTTGAGACTGAATGGGATGGGCTTTAAACGGATGCCGCATCATCGTTATGATGAGGTACCTTACCGGGAAACCGCTTAGCGCCGTAATATCACCAATCAACGTCTAGATGTTGCCCTCAGCTTCGTACATGTATCCGCTCCGGCACAGCTCAAAAAGAAACCCGCTGAGGCCTGCCTGCCAAGAGCAGTCCAGTCCCGTCAATGTGATACAATAGAATCCACGGAAGTAGACTGGACCAGTATGACCGAGCCTAATTCCACGCAACCAATAAGGCAGATCCATATTCCAGCCGCATCAGCGCTAAACACTCTTGTCTTAGACAACTAACTAGGTACCTACCTATGTAGGCATGCAGGTAGCTGGCCCACACCGGTCAACCACTCAGTGGCAGCCTTCCTGGCCCTTCTAACAAATCACCAACGATGCGATGGTTACTGGGAGTCGACGACACGCCTGAGGTCAATAGGTACCTAGAATAAGCAGTAAGATCAATCGCTCCGGGCCCGGTTACAACATCAGATGCACGTTCGAAAACGGAAGGTGTTGGATAGGACCCAACAAAGCAACTAGCAACATGCCTCAGCTACTGGCATGGATACGGTGTTGAGTTTGGTGCCAGTAGATCGAGATGGATGCCGTGAATGCTGATAAATAGAGCGGACGATCCCAGGTTTGTGTGAGATGGACAGAGACCAAACCATCTCACCACTTTCTCCAGACAGCAACACTACTACTACAACATCAACGCTTCTCCCACATACCGATCCTCCTCAACCTCATCACCATGCATTTCACTACCTTCATCCTCGCTCTTGCCGGCTCCGTGGCCCCAGTCATCGCCGACTGCAGCGCTGCCTGGGCAGCCCCTGACGATGGCGAGATTGCGCTGTACCGTGACGTGAACTGCAAGGGCAACTACCTCAACATTGGCGCCATGAACAGCTGCCAGAACTGGCCGGACTTTGACGCCTGTTCCGCCAAAACCAGGCAGGGCGTGGTTTGCGACATCTACAAATCCGACAACTGCGACGATGACTACGTCGCCTCGATCGACTCGGCTGGCTACAGAAATTTCTGCGGTGTTTTCGTCGACAACATCCAGGCTGTTCGGTGCCGCGCGGCTTAAGGCATCGGCATCGGCATGGTTACCCCTGTGGTCTGTTATCTGGAGGAGCTCGACTGTTATTATGCTATGGGGTGCGAGGTTGTCAGGGGCAGGAGTGTCGAGTATGGAGGACTGGACGCGGAGGAAGCTAAAACACGGAACAACTTGAAGCATCCAATTTTCAGATAGTCCGACACCACTCTCTAGGCCAGGGCCAATCAAACTTGTTCCACATAAACTTTGCTTCCTCAATAAGAACTATTTAGGGGGCTTGAGTTGACTACCTAGTGTCGTTTCGATTGTTGATCCGGAACGTGGTGTTCTGATTGCTTATCTGGTTACTAGCGATAGTTATTATGGGAAATCACCTCACTCGCTCTCAATGCTAACATTTGCTGTACTTTTTGAGTCGTAGGTAGTTGTAGGGCATACATCATTCTCGGCCCGAATAAGATCATCTGGTGGCGGATCTTCGGAAGGATCCTCGGTCACCATGCCCATGGTCACAACGACGTGCTGAGCCACGGTCAGGTTCCTCTCGTCTTCCTCTTAAGCCATCCCAGAGAGTTGGGGCTGAGATACCTCGACATTACCTAGTCCCTGGCCTATACGGCCGGCGATAGCCACTAACTGGTACTTCCAAGATATGAATTCGGGCACGCATGTCGGCGGAAAGGACAGCGCCGGACTATATTCCCAACTGCCACAATTGAACTGGAACAGCCTCCCTTCGGGTAGCTTGATGGGTACGTCGCCCGTCATGCAGAAGATAAGAATAATCAAGCAAGCCCACTCTGCCAGCGGAACCGATTTTGACGTATGTGAGGTCCCTGAGGCTGATGCGGAAGCTCCGCAGGCGAACCGTGGTTAGTCTCCTCGCTAGCTCGTCCGAGCCGTTGACGGCGATACTCGGATTGAGCGGGTCTCCGTGGCGAAGTCTTTCTGCTGGCGGGCAGAGCAACCTTACCTCCAAGGACGGGCTATACGGCGGGAGGTATGGATGTTGGTAAGCCGGGGCCCTGGACGGATCAATGAGATCGACTGGTAGCATCGACATGACCACGCCCCGCGATAACGGCGAGGGGATCAAAGGAGGTAGCGGGAAGATGACTTCGCTTTCCCTTGTCAACGTTGGGTGCAATAGACCCTCGCGGGAGATTCCGACGCGGACGAAGTGCGAAACTCTCGCCCGCATCCCCGAGTGCCGTGTACTCAACGTCGGTGGGTGATTGAGCTGGCTGCAACGTGGAGTTGGAAATGAGATGCTGAAAGGTACTAGTATGTGATGACAACCCTCAGGAATAAGCCACGCTTCTGTCCCTAGCGCTTCCAGCAAAGTAGGAAACAAGGGGTGGACTCCCAAAAACCACGCTTGGTGTCACAACGACAGTTTTTAGTCTTGGTTGTTCAAAAGGTATGGTTCCTTGCCCTTATCTACCAGTCCTCGGCCCTTTTGAACAACGAGGAGGGAAATTGGGTTCATGGGCACACACCTTGGTGTCCTGGTGAATACCTAGGTATCAATATCCCCGGCTGTGCATTGGGGAAGATTTAATCTTAGGGGTTCCCCCTCAGCCAAAGTGGCCCAACCTTGGTTGGCCATCGTCAAGATATTAGATTACCTATGGCCATATTAGAATGTACAAAGCAATAGCCTATCTTCCTATCGCGTCTACCCGAAATGAGGCACAATACTAGGATATACCCCAGTCTGCTCACCGGTTAGTAAGCGCACCCGGTACCCCTACCCTCATCCGGCCACGCCACAGATCCAGCCATCCTCACACAGCTCACTCCCACAAGACAGTCTACAACCACAACAACCCCGCCGCCAACCCACCCACCACCGCCTGGGCACCCACGCCCAGCATCACCCCCCGCGCAGCGGCATTGCCCTCCGGGTCATTAGTCGCCGTGGACGCCGGGGCCGACGCGGTGCCAGACGCGGTGCCGCTAGGGCGCAGCGTGGTGCTGCTGCTGCTACTGCCGCCGCCGCTAGCCACCTCGTCACACTCGACGAAGCCGTTGCGCGTCGGCGCGTCGGTGTGCGTCATGGTCCCCACATACACGCAGCTGCCCTGGTAGTCGGGGTTGAAGACGACGCGGTCGGGGCCGGGGGATCCTGGGTAAGGGGGTTAGTTTGGGTGGTTGATTTTGGGGTTGGGGTAATGGGGGGGATACGCACGGCCGGTGTAGACGGCGCCGTTGGAGAGGATGGGGAATTCCTGGTAGGGCCCGGCGGTGGCGAAGGTGAGGCCCTCGCGGTTGTTGAAGCGGTGCGGGTAGAGGCTGTTGCCGAGCTGCTCGCCGGCGGCGTGGAGGCGGCAGCCCTCGAACACGGCGTCCTCGATCTGCGACCGGGTGTAGGTGGTCCGGCCGCAGGTGACGCTGGCGAGGGAGCTGGTCCCCTGGCGCGGGTTGAGGGTCGCATCGGCGGCGGCGACCGAGGCATAGAGGGCCAGGGCCAGAGTGGAAATGAGGTTGCGCATGGTGGTGGCACGGCGGGGGGGTGATTGGGGGGTGATTGACGTTTCTTTCCTTGTTCCGGTAGTGATGTGGTGTCACCGGTCTGGAATGGTGTGACCGAGGGCGGGAGGATGGCAATCTGGATTTGGTACAACGTCACTTCAATTCAGCATGAAAAGTGAAAAATGAGCTCAAAAAGAAGCAACTCCCCTAAATTACGCGTTGCCAAGTTAGGGGCCATTGCCGCCAAGCGAATCGGCCCACTCAGATCGACACTCTCCAAGATTCGAATCTCATGCCACCCGCAGCTCCATGGGTTTCCCTCGTTCTATGAATAGAACCGAAATGAAAAGAAATCACATGTTTGGTAACTGATCACGGTGGTGCATGTAACTAATCTGTATTGTGTCTGCAGGATTACGCGTTACCCGCGAAACGTGAGCAGACGGTTGGTGAAATGCAGTATGGAGAATGGAGCTATGCTCGACTTAGTTTAATGTTAACGTAACAGCCGGCCGCGTTTGCGAAAGAGAGGAAGGTAACCAGCGATGTTGGCACGTTGCGAACCCCACTGACGTCAACAGCGCCGAGACAGGCCGAGATCGATGCTACCCACCCCAAGACCGCCCCGCGGCTGCCTAACCCGACGAAACCACAAAACACATTACCGCACCTTCCTGTGGTACACATGAGATTAACGAGAATCTCCAAGCCGTTTCACCCAGCCAGATTCTACGCTTCCTACCCGCCGCTAGTCCAGTTTTGCCGCCAAAACCGCCCTCCGAGACCCCAGGAATCGGCCCGGCGCGGATTTCACCACCAATTCCCCAAAATGAGTACCACCACCACCACACCTCCAACCCCGGCCCAGCTCCTGGAACCCCTTGCGAACCCATCCCCCGGGGCCGCAACAGCCGACGCCGTCCAAGCGGCCGTGCAGGGATTCAGCGACCAGCTCCGCGCGAACCAAGCCTCGGCCTCGTCGATCGGCGATTTCGTGTGGGCGGCCTACTGCGCCGTGCTCGGGGCCGTCGACCGCACCCCGGCCGAGCGCCAGGCGCCGTTGCTCGAGTTCGTCGCCCGCCTGCGCAAGACAACGGTCACTGGTGCGGATGGCAAGCCGCTGGTGCACGAGGGCGGCGAGCTGTGGACGGATCTCCCGACTTTTGGGTGGGTCGTGAGGGATAGGTGGAATTTCGGTATATTTGCGCGCGCGCTCGCTTTCCCCAATCCGAGGGAGGGGATCTGGTGCTAACGGATTGTGATGCAAGACCCCTCCGACCCCGCGGCGACGGCACAACAACGCGCAAAATGGGAGAACCTGACCGCGTTTGTCGCGCAGCTCACCGCGCGCTCCGAGAGCGCCGACAACCCGCTAGATTTCTCCCTATTTGGGCTGTGGGCGATGCGGGATGCGTTCGAGGCCGACGGTGGCGTCGGCTCCGAGGCCGCGGTGCGCCTGGCTGCCTTGTGGGTGCGCTTCGCCGGGGCGCGGCTCCGGAAGCTATCGGCCGACGGGCACGAGCTGAGCGCGAAGCTAGGGGTTTCGCGGGGTAAGTACGCAGACCGCGGGTGGAAGGGGTTTAATGAGGAGAGGTGGAAGGCGTGGGGCGAGGAGCTCAAGGTTGCGCAAGCTAGCCTCGGATCCGATGCGACGCTTCAGGGGGCCGCCAAGGTCATGGAGGAGCTATAGACCGAAGGGAGCCGGCAGTCGAAACTAGATTTGATTCAATAGAAGCGTCCTGGACGGTATAGGGAGCTAGTCCGTTGCACAATATATGATTCAGGCCCCGGGTTGATCCTGAGATGCTTGTCTTGGTCGCGGCCATCAAAGCTAGGAATACCGAAGCAACGTTCATCGCATGAAAATGAAACTAAAAAAAAAAAAAAAAAGCTTGTAGGATTGCCCCTAGCAAACATGAACCCAAATCCGTTTTGAGGGCTGCATGACGCCGCCGCATCAAACCAAAATTATGGACATCACATTTCTACTTTGTAAATTGATTCCCGATAAATCGCTGCCTGCTCCGAAACCAAACATGGGGGCTAATTAAGGGTGGGGGGACGAAACACCCCTCTGTGGTTCGGCCCCTGGACCCGACTCGCTTTCGGAGAGGAGGCCGGGAGCAATGCGGCAGGGATTCGATGCGCACAGAAGCTGCACGGATAAGACAGAAGACCGAGTGCTTGGCATTAGGGACTGGGCATTTTATTGGTTGCTTGGCGCCGACCCAAGGAAGGGGCAACTCTGTTCTATGGGTGCGGCGGGGTGGTGGGCCGTGCCAATCTCGTAAATTGACCAGCATCTTCCATCTTGTGTGTGTGTTTGCCCACGCTTTCCCCGACTTTCCCGCCGCACGAGTGCCACTTCTACGGTCCACAAAACTGCATCCATCTTCTGGGCCTGCCCGCACCACTTGCCCGCACCGCTTGCCCGCACCACCTGCGCCTGCACTTTCCGACGTCCGTTCCCTCGCCTAGCCAACAATCAGCCAACACCTCCTGTTAGCTGTCAGCGTGCATGCACCGCGCCCGTTTTCCTGCCCCTCCACGAACCAGGATTCAGCGACCGACATAGCCGCGCTGAGTGATAGAGACTGATACAAGGGAGTGTCGACTGGGGGGCGCCCAACAATGGTCCTGTCGCCGCTGCCGATCGGCGATCGCGTCCCAGCTCCCGTCCTTGCTCCACCACGCACCCGCAGCCCCGGCTCCGTGAGCGGATCCTCAAACCACCCCATCGGACGGTAGTTGACCGTGCACGCCGCTGCCGCTGCTCCTGCGACGTACTCCGCCGCCCCCCGCCCGCAGCTCGCCGCCCACAGACCACAGCCCGCATCGCGCAGCCTATCGCGCCAAGCCTAAGAGTCGTCCCATGACGGACCCGGGTACGCCAGACGGCGAGGCCAGGGCCCTGCTCGCCGTCGCCGAGAACTTGACCGGATTGGTGCTCGACGACCACGACCCCCAGATCTTCATCAAGGAAGAGTCGACGAGCCCCGTCCCCGACGACGACTTCTTCATGATGCAAGCACTAAAATCGCCAACCGCCACCCCCCCGCAGAAGATGTCGCCCATCGCAGCTAGGAAGGCCAGCGTTGCGCAGCAGCGATCTAGCAGACCCGGCGGGAAGGGAGCCGCATCCAAAGCCAGTCAGCTCAAAGGACCCCCAGTACCCGGCCAGCCCGTCGTACCGCGCAAGAACCAGGACTGGGAACCATGGAAGGGCATCCTCTACGAGCTCTACATCACACAGAACCGCATCCTTCGCGATATCATTGGCATCATGGAAACGAAGCACAACGTCAGGGCAACCTCCAAGATGTACAAGTCGCAACTGGGAAGCCGCCCTTTTCTTTGTTCCTTTGTCGACGACCCTCGGAGGTTGTTGGGAACAGCATGACTAACTATTCTGAACAGGCGCGCTGGGGCTTTTTTAAATACGCCATCAAGGGCCGCTCGAGGGCCAAAGCCGAGTCGCCAAACGATCAGAGCTCAGACGACTCCCTCGACAACGCTCTCGTCCTATCAAGAGACGAACTATTACACGCCGACAGCGGGTCACGCAGCATACAGTGCGGGCTAACAGCCGTCCGACGTTTCATCCACGGGCACGTCGACCTAGACCCGTCTAACCTCCAGGTCGAAGAGGTTGCCGGTTTTGTCGACCCCTGTTACCGGTACTTCAAGGTCGCCATGGACCTTTTCGACCTCCGAGAGAACCTCGAAGGCGGCCGCGTGCTACGCCTCGCTTTTCTTCAAATCGAGCGCAAGATGTCCAAACCTACTCTAAAAACATTCTCGGACCTCTGCTTCCTCGTCCCGCACCTCCTCCTCGAATCTCACCGCAGGGACATCCTCTCCGCATACCTCCATTACCTCTCCCGGCTAGCTGTGGTCAAGTTCGGCAAACACCCCGTCTCCGACCTCGCCGCCTCTTTCGCCGTGCTGGCGGACGAACGCCCCGACGTTATCATGCGCTACATTATGCTCCTCTCCCAACTCAACTCCGACACCATCTCCTCCATGCCGGGCATGCTCGACCGCAACGCCGAGTGGGCCCGCAACCAGTACCTGGCCTGCCAGCGCACCAACACCCAAGAACCCTGGTCATCGCCGTCCCCCACCGACGACGGCTCCAACGGCCCGCGCGACCGGCACGACCACCACATGATCCGGCTCGAGGCGCAGAGCGTGTACTGGGCACAGAAGCTGATCATGCACGACCCCGTCAGCGACGAGATGGGGGCCCAGTGGCTGCGGCGGCAGTTCACGGCCGACTTTGGCCCCAAGTGCGAGGCGTACCTGGCGCGCCTCAAGCAGATGGTGGCCACGGGCGGGTTCCCCGTCGTCTTTGCCCGCATGATGGAGTGCCTCTACGTCGGCTGGCTGTACGACTACTATGAGACCATGGGCGAGTGGGACCGCGCCTTTGAGTGGGGCCGCCGCGGCCTCGAGCTCTCCACCGACGAGCAGTACGCCATCTGGTCCATCCACCTCGAGGACCTCATGCGCCGCTACGGCAGGCCCGAGGAGGCGGCGCTGCTGAGGAAAAGGAGGCGCGAGCATGCCTGGCTCGAGAGGGTGCGGTTGGAGGTGGATCGGTTGGCTATCGCTTGAGTTTTTTTTAGGCGGGGATGGGGGTAGGGGGTTTACTTGTACCAGGAATATTTGTACGCTCACCAGGACGCATCAAGTGGGTAGGTGGATTACTTACAATTTGGGTGGACCTATACTTGCAAATGGGGATGGACTTGTATCTGGAAGTCGGGCCCGACTTATATCTGGAACTAGGACGGCGGATCGGGAGGTTCTGGCTAAGGGACCGTTCTTGGCTGGGTAGGCCGGTGTAAATACGTTTGGGGCCACCCGGCACTCTCTGTTACTGAACAAGCGGTCAGTCGTTGTATATTATCGAACGTTATTCCCTGATTCCTCCTCTCGGGGTTGGGATGCTTTATACTGAGTCGTCTTGAATCATGGGTTGCTCTCTAGAATTGGATGGCCTTCATGTCCCAATTGTCAGTACACCGATTCCCACCTTGCCGGGATTTGCCGGTCCGATAAGGAGCAGAACTGGTGTGGAAACCACAGTTTGGGAAGTTGCAACCTGAGGTTTGCAGCTGCTATAACTGGGACCTCTCGCTGTTGGGACTTTCTCTCTTCTTCTCTTCTGCGGTTTTACTCAACCTGTTCTGTTACCAGTTTGATCTTTGGCTCCTGTTGAGTTAGAGAGACAGTGACACCAATACAATCAATTATCTGTTTGCTCCTCACTCTCCTGCTCTCTTGGACAAATCAAACATTCCCTCCCAATTGCTACCACACAACATCAGGCTGCCGTTTGTCGCTGAGGAAGAGGACGAAAATACCTACCTACTTAAGTCGGCTTTATCTCCAGCATGCTATTCCCGATCATGTACGCGCACACAATCTCATCTGATGACAGAGCGTCACCATCAGTCACCACTCTCGGACGTTGAGCGTGCCTGCCTACCTTAAATATCAACAACACCAACATTCACATGTCATCTGCCATGTTCCCCCGCCACACACTTGTTCTAGGCGGTGCAATTCAGATGTTTTGCTCGGAAAGACGACGGATGACGTCGTAACACCATCATCTAGTTTCCCGCATGGCTATAAAATACCCGTCGTCAGACAAGTCAACCGCATAGACACTCACTCTAGAGACAGACTACACTTGATCTGGGCTTCGGGAAGCTTCTGCTCTCCTCCGAGTCCCGATCCTACCGGCCTACTCTTATCACCAACCAGCTATCAACCCAGTCTCGACGTGCCTCCCACAACCGACATGGAGACCGTCACATTCGCCGATCTCTTCAAGGCTTGCGGTGCCGCCAGCTATACGGATAACCCCATCTATCCCCCTCCGTCGCCCTTTCATCAACCTCTCGTCTTGGATAACGAGGGTGACCTTTGGATCGAAGTGGGTGGCGGCGACGAGGACGCAGATAGCGACGGCAACACTGAGGAAGAAGACAGCGACAGCGACGGTAACAATGAGGAAGCAGAGAGCTACGGCTACGACGACGAAGGACCATCCTGGTCCCCGCTGGATGGAAACATGAAATATTGGGGCGATGAACAATTCTGGCACGATGAACAATATTGGCGCGATCAAACAGCCTACTGCAAAAAGGTATACCGCTTCCGGGTCTGTTCCCGGGCTATGCGGCGAGCTTCGCCCGTCTGGAAAGCCATGCTCTTCGGGCCGTGGAGGGAGCGAGAGCCCGACGATGGCCAAGACTGGGTCGTACGGCTGCCCCATGACCAGCCGGTGGCCATGGCCGTCCTGTTCGCCATCGCCCACGGACGGCTGGAGCTGGTACCGCAGTGGCGCAACAACGACCTCGGTGCGTACGCGCCCATCTCGGCCATCCTCTCTGCGGCCGACAAGTACGATATGCTGCAGCCGCTCCTGCCCTTCGTCCACATATGGGAGTACCACAGCCACCCGCCCGACAGCAGCGGTGAGTAGCTACCCCGCCCTTAGGCAGCGGTGACGGGGGCGACTACGACTACTTGGTGTTGCTGAAGCGGCTGAACATCTGGTGGCAGTTGGGGATGGTGAAGGAGGTGGAGAAGAACGTCCGGCAACTCATCTACTCCATCACACGGGATAGGCTAGACGGGCTGCTCGCCGCTGCAGATAACGGCCCCAGTATTGGGCTCTCCTTGTCGCTGAGAGAGGTGCTCGGGAAGATCACGAATCTTCGGCAGACGGCGATCCAGTCCACCCTGGACTTTTTCAATAAGCTGGTGGAGGACGTCAGTTGCAAGGACCCCAAGGAGAGGTGTATAAAAGCTATGTTTGGGGCGTCTTACGAGGAGGCGGTGGAATGGGAGGAGATAATGTGCCTCAGTGAGTCGGCTGTCGTCCCAGCTCTGTACGAACGCTACGCGCAAGAGCGCCGCGACTGCAACGCTTCGATGCTGAGCCAGATCTGGGGCCGTCTGCGCGACAACGGGCAGCCGATGCCAAAAGAGGCCAAGGATATTTATACGAGCGTCGACGACTTGCTAGACTTGGTCGGCCGTACCCTCCCTAGCTTGGAGGTCTTTCTCCCCGGGCACAAGTCGTGCAACCAACGCATCCACACCCAATTCCAGGCCTTCAGATCCGAGTTGGCGTACCGCTATAACTACCTTTATGCATTTTTTTCGCGACTATGGGTCCGAAAGTACGGGTCCCGATTTAGTAATGCCTACTGCATCTTACCACGGGCAATGGCCCTCTAATCATCTCTTCTACAACTCGCCCACTCCTCCCTCTCATACTCTTTCTCCCCGACTACCTGGTAGACATCTTCGTACCCTTCTCCGTAGCTGATGTTGGATTTCTGAATCGCCGCCAATCGTGAACTCGTGCCCCCAGTGCCTTGATCTTGTCGATAACCTTGGTAACCGGGTCCAGGGCTTTCCCCGGATGGTGGAAGGTGTCCTCGGTGGTCAGAATGCCCTGGCGCCTTGGTCATTCCGACTATTAAGTCGATCTGTTGATGGTGACGGTGGGTTGGCACAGAAGCCAGATGCCTGTTAGGAGGTACCAACAGTATTATGTGACTCTCTAGCACTGCATTTCACACCTGAGCCAGCTTTGATCAAGAGGTACCCCTCCACTCCTTGTTCCTCATTGTGACAGCCTTTCGAACTTATTACCCACCCAACATACTCGTGACTACACCGTGTGCATTTGGGTATATAGCTTATGCACGCACTGTCAACGACCATGTCAGCCAACGAGGGTACGTACGGTCCTGTGTTGGTCGCCGCCACCGCGACTTGAATTTGGGCTGCAAACATCAAAAACATGGCTGCCGACCACCATGGATTCAACATCCAACAGCAAAATGATTGAAGGCGGCTCTTCTGCCGCCGGGTTCCTCGCGAGAACACCACCAGCTGATCATCTTGTTGCAAACGGCGCCCCCCAACCGTGGGATCCCTACTTCCCTCCTCGGGAGATTAGATCTCTCCGGCCTTTCCCCATCGGCACCGCCGGCTCAGTGCATGTCGAGGTACTCCAGGGTTCGGTTCGTGACCTGTTGCAACAGGCGGATTGCGACTGGACCTTGGTTTCCATCCTCGGGGTACACGACTTGCGTGCTCCCGGCCTTGTTCGACCTACCATCGTTATCGTCTTGACCCCCAACTCAACCTCAGTCGAGCAAGCGAAAGTCATTGTTCGCCGCGTCCTAGCTATCCAGGAGCAGTAAGCCCTCCCAACCTTCCCTGCAACTCTTGCCTGCACCAGAATTACATCGTTAACACACACCCCCTGGCCAGGCTGGGAATTGATGACCCATTTGACGTCGAGGTCGTTGAAGGCGACATCAACCTCTACAATAACGCCAGTTCCATTGAGAATGTTTACTTTCCCGACAGACTTTCTCCTGGCGCAAGCATCGGCAACGCCCAGTCGGGCACGTCTGGGACTCTCGGCTTTTGGTTGAAGCTCGAATCTCCCAGCCGCGGTGAACACTACCTGGCTGCTACCTGTCATCATGTCTGCTCCGGTACGCTTTGGCCCCTTTTGTTTCGTGAAACGCGTACTAATTATCGACTCAGAGATGGCCGAGCCGCTCAAGGCCTCGCAGGCCGTGATGGAAACCCCCGCCCCAAGTATGCGGGAGCAAAAGATCGCCGAGATAACAGCCGCACAGCGGACTACTTCTGCCGACTTATTTCGGCGAGGCACCGGCTGCCGCCCCGGCAACCCAGTCCCTGACCGTGTGGAGAATTACAACTTCCGCCTCGGCACGGTTTTCTTGAGCTCGGGCATGGGCCAAGCTTCTTCCAGCGCCTGCGCGCTCGATTTCGCGCTCATCTATCTGGATCAAGCCCGCTTCCCCGAAGGGTTCGACAAGCTCACCAACGTTTGTACTCTCCAAAACTGAAGGATTCGGGGCTGGTAACTAACAAGCCACTACAGGATCCTTCCCCATCGGCGTACTCGTTTTTGCAAGGAAAAGGCCACTGTGCTGATGAGGTGGACGCGGAAAACAAGGTGTTCAAAACTGGCTCGACCACCGGCACCACATATGGCCGACTATCCACCATCCCAGCCGACGTCCGCTTCACGCGAACCTTCCCCGACGCCGGCCGCGTGTCCTTTCTATCCAGGGAGCTCGTCGTCCTGGACGAGACGCCCGACAACCGCTTTGCCAACTCTGGCGACTCCGGCGCGGCGATCCGCAACGGCACAGCCATGATGGTTGGTATGGTTTGGGCAGGGATCGAATCTCGCTGTTTCGATGACGGCGAACTTGTTCTGATCGGCCCGAGTCGCTCGTCTCTAAAGCTCTCGACCATCACGCTGTGTCTCCCGATGGAGCAGCTCCTGGACGCAATGCAGATCGAGATCGACAACAACTTCCCCGGCGAAACTGTGAAGCTTTCCCCGTTGCCTAATTCTTTTGGGTCCAGCGTTTAGGCTCCACGGTTGAAGCCACGCGGCCTTTTTAGCGAGGCCGGCACGCGGGTGGTGGGTGGTTGGCTAAGGAATTACTTTCCTGTTGACATCATACCTATATTAGGTAGATAGCTATTGTGTGTGTACATGGGCGGCTTAGCGAATAGCAATTCCGCAACGAATTGAGAGAATTCCCTTTACATGCCACTTTAGGAAAGTTACCACATCCCTTTGTCATATCGACGGGTACGATTCAGTTCGACAAGGCGCACGAAACTCACCCGTATGTTCCACAAACTCCACTTCGGACAACCCAAGACTTACCTCCCAAACGGTTGCCATACCCGTCTGATTTGGGAAAAAGCAAGCTTGAACTGTGTCGTCAGAGGAGGGTACCTTACCTAGGTACCCAGCAAGGAATGCAGTTTGCAGCAATAGTGAGGCTGCGGCCCGAGCACGGCAAGACATAAAGGTGTTTGTCGCTAAGGGAATGGATCATGAACAAGTCATGTCCATGGGAAGCTTTCACCGGCATTGAGGGGTGGTTACCTAAGTGGGTGGGATGTGTCACTCCGCTAATTTAAGTTTAGGGTGTTAGCCCACTTTATCGGTCATGATAACAACCCGAGTAAGACACTTCGTCAGGGATGGCGGCGCTTCCCTCGGGTCAGAACCTCACGCTTCGGGAGATAGTTGTTTGCTCAATCTTGCCAGTCGTATTCGGTGAAGTATAATATTGCTATGGTACATAAATTAGAGTCCATGCGCTGTTGATTGCACATATCTATCCTGAACATCCTCGCCTCTCTCCACCATCACCATAGTCTCAACCGTCTTCATGATACCCTGGTCATTAGGGGCTTGAAATGACAGAGGGGTCTCTGAGCCGGAGCTACCTCCGCGAGCCTCGACATCATTCCTCGATGCGTGAAATGTCACGGTGTGTGCCGAAGTGTGTGTCTTGCGCCCGCCGGTAATCTCAACCCGAGAAGTATGCAGATCCAGATCGGTTTTCTGGCTGCTACCTTCCTGCAGACCATCCTTTTTGGAACTCGAACCGCTCCTTGCAACCTTGGAGATGAGAACAGCCATGGTGATCTCGACGTGCAGCTTGACAATGTATGCTAGAGGGGCAAATTGGACATATCTCCATGGAGTTAACGGAAAGCTGCGGTTAAAGATGGATGGAGAGACTTACAGATAGGGGTCGGGCAAGCTCAGAAACCCGAGAAGCAGGATATCCATCGATGTCGAAAGCATCGCGATTCCGGCGTTGAAGTGATAGAGTTTCCAGTACTTGCTCAAGCCATCCGAGATGAGGCGAGACCGGACCAAGTATAGGAAGAGCAAATTGAGACTCAAATCAATGATGAGAAAAAAAGACTTCTCTGCCTTTTCGAACCAGATATTGAGTGTGTGTTCGAAGGGGGTATGCTCTGGCAGCTGTGCCTTAGTCCAGATGACACAGACGGCGATATTAACGAGCCCAATGCCGATGAAGAGACCCCATCTCAGCATAACCGCTTTGCGTTTTTCGACCATGATCAAGGCCACACGATTAGCAATGATCTGTGAGAGGAGCTGCGTCTGGATCGACCACAGTATCACTGTCGTGCGTCAGCCTTGGTGTCACCAGCATAGGTAGGTAATCATGGGAACCAGATGTAACCTACCGGTACCCACGAAGAACGCAAGGCTGCTCAAACGGTCAGACGAGACTCAGTGCAGCGGTCAGGGGATGTGCGCTAACCTTCCCGGGATAACTCCATTGAGGAACAAAAACGTCTTCACGGCCCAGATGAAGTTAACCCACGCCTCGATCCAAATCATCCATAGATAGCCATTACGAATGCTCTTGGTACGTCTCCAGATGGTCCGAGTCTGTTGTACGATTTTGGCTTGAGTGAAGCAAAAAACGGCCAGAAAAGCACCGAAGTAGAAGGAAGCGAGGTCCATGGCGCCGAGAGCGACTGCGTCGACAGACAGAAACCGGTGAAGGGCCAAAAAAAGAGGCCAGAATCGAAAAGCTGTTAAAGAATGAGAGCGAATTGAAACGAGCGGCGTTGGTGTGAGGAATCACTCCTCCCGCATATCTCAAACAGAGCGGCAGCAAGTTAAGTAATTCCAGAACCTCGCAAAGGAAAGATTTCGCCGCCCAGAATGCAGCGCATTCGGATCGACGCCTAGAGATGCTGTGGCTTGCGTTAGGCGGCGGTCAAAGCGGGAAAGGGGACAGTCTAGCGTGCACCCCTCTTGACATCCATCGCACCCAAAGTCGGAATTCCCCGGTCGGCATGATCCAGATGCTGTAACTGAACCTGAGCTAAAAAAGTTCTGCACAGGGTTCCCCAGATATTTTAGCGTGGAGAGGTGATGACGATCACCGGCTCAAAAGTCAAAACTCAGTGGCGTCGGCGCCGATAGCTTGGCAGCAGCGCTTGCGGGTCTTTTATCCCGTAACCGGATCGGCCCTTGATTCGTCTCGGACTATTACTGTGTAGACACCTGCATGACTCGGGAACCCAGCGTTTGGACGATAGACAACCATTTACAGATGATCCTACCAAAAGAATTGGCCCACCGCCTTCGGGCCGGGTTCCAGTGGTTCTTGCCAGAAAAGGGGGAGACACTAACAGTTTAACGGGCGGTGAGCCAATACTTTGGTATGTAAGATCATCTCTAACGTCTTGGATACCCTGTTCGAACGGTATTAGTCCTCGAACACCGGCCCGTTACGGCTCGTTACGGCGCGTCAATTGACGCCTCTTAATCTCTTGCCAGACCGTATCGAGCCGTAACGGGCCGGTGTCCGAGGACTAATACCGTTCGAACAGGGTATCACATACGTTACTGTAATAGTATCCCTAGCATTCTGGCTAAACTCGCCGAACAAGGTCTGACCCAGCTTTGTTGGAATTGGGGCGAGCAGGGGCGACACGGCCGAAGCGGATCAAAAATTGCGATACCTGCCCGCTGTACTTGATGTGAGCACCATATTTCTGCTTGAGGGCAAGAACACGAACGGCGAGCGTTTCTCGGGATCAGGACACCGGGGCAACCCGTTCAGTTACTCCCCGCCACCACTGGCCTGACATGGGCCTCAGTCCTCCTTCGACTCATGGGCACGGACGGGGGACCGGGAAACTCCGGTGCTAGCGAGGCGCTAATATCCGCCACCCATGCGCTACAGGCCTGGCCAAAGGCTTGTCACTTGCCTCAGCTCGGTCTTGTCGTCGGATAGTGGGTGAAATATACTGGGTCGTTTCACGTTCTGGCCAAAGATTGGCTGTGTGGTCTAAACGAGCTGACGCCTTGGCACACCCGACGTTTTGGGCCTCGGTGTGTAACTAACCGGAATAGGGCTGATGTTCCGAGACCGCCATCGTCGCCAAGGCCACCGCGGGAATCTGTAGGGGCACCCGACGGTGGCATGTCATGTTCAGTGTGGCATGGCATGCCCCAAAAGTCATGTATGCCAGGGCAACATGACATGCCAAGTCAACATGACATGCCAAACCGCCCCACCTTTTCCAAAAGATCGGGACATGAATCAGGTTGACAACCCTGTTGAGGCCTCTAAAGCCCCTGAATCAATTGCGGCTAACCACTAAGCAGTTAGATATTGAATTACGGGACGAAGAGAAATGGCCGGAGAGCCAACTGCCGCAGGCAAATCTCGTTCCACTCTCATTTGTAGTCGCCTGTCAACATGGCGGCGCTGGTGGGCCGCCGAAGGGCAGGGGCCCCTTCCGGGCTGGTCAGGAGCTGAGAGTCTATTACTGTGTAAGAGCACAGCTTGATACACTTAAGACCGCGGCGTTCCCTTTTGTTAGCCAAGAACGAGGTCGACGGCATCTAGGTCGCAAAGCACATCCTCGAGCTGAACACTATCGGCCGCTTCATGACGGCACCAGTCGCTGACCGTCTCGGCGGTCTCGGCGTGTTGGAGCCTGTCCCTTTACGCTTTGACGCCAGAGCCAACCTCCACGAGGCTCAGATGTTCGCCTAATACAACTTCGTCGAGTGCAAGAAGCACATGGCCCTCGCACCCGCCAACAGGCGCTCTCTCAATCTGGACTCCATAGAGCAGCGTACCTAGTACCTAGTTTCGTCTTGAGTGTTTGTGTTGAGTGGAAGTAGGTTCCTGAGAAAAAAGGAGCAGGAAGGCACCTTCTGGTTGGGTAGGTAGGAAAGAACCTGAGGAAAGAGCCTGTTCTGCGACTGCCAGCCAGCGGCTTTGAGGAGCATCTAGGCAGTTCCTGCCATTTCGAGCTGTTCGATAAGCTCTTCGACGCCATCTTCTATCAAACGATTGGTAATTACCTAGGTACCTGCCAACCTAGGCATCTACATGTACCTAGGTAGGTAAGGTAATTAGGTAGGTAATTAGATGAAAATCACGACAAAACGGACACCGAATAGTTGTGCATGCAACCCAGTTACATGCAAAGAAAATTGGTTAACATGGAAGTTTCATTCCTACCTGGCTAATACCCGGCGGTCAGGTGATCTTAGTTCAGCTCTTGGATATCGCAAAATACCCGGACAAGCGGTGCGGGCGCGTCTCCTCGTCGCTGCACGGACCATTGCTCTTTTTCTCGACAATGCGCAGGCGGCAGGGCTGAAAGGGTGCGCAATAGGGAGGAGCCTGAGAGAGGAGAGCCTCCGATGTCAGCTCTCTAGTTCCCAACCCCCTACGCCGCTCTTTCCCGGTTTGACGCCGCCAGCGAACGGAAAGAAGGATGGCGAACCTGGAGGCGGCACTGCGACGCGGGGTTTATTTCTGGTCCGTGTTCAGTGTCCTATCCACCGGCACGGCCCGTATCGGCCTACGACTACGACCTAGCGGCAACACCACGACGCTCATGCTCGGCATCATCACCTCGTCGAGCTTCTTCATCTATGCATGTTCACGCGGCGCAACACCTGGGACAGCTGCCACTGGCAATGTGCGGGAAAGGCGGATGATGGCTGCCGTGTCGGCGGGGTACGGATTCGCCTTGTACGGCGTGTCGCGACTGCTCCTTCCACACCGGAGCCCAGCGACTGTGGTGGGCCTCATCTTTGGCGTCTCACAGGTGTTCCCGCTCGCCCTCAGGGCCTTCATCAGCCTGGGTTTCAATTCGCAGCACATGTACGACTTTTCCCAGAAATTCTACCGAATTCACAGCGCCATACAAAACTCGGCCGTGGCGCTGGCACGGATCGAAAATCGACTCATCCGCATTCCCCTGCTTGCCCTCAATGTCGGCGTCCAGCTCTTGTTTATGGCCACCGTCAATGTCCTGCACACCTTTGCCGATATCAGTAACGGCGTGCTCCCTGGCCTGGTGACACGGGCGCGGAAGTGGCGCCGAAACCTCCGACATGACCTCCGGACGTGGACACCGCCGTTCCTCCGCCGAAACGGTCCGCGCTACGAGCACCCACCGCTCGTGAACTGCTCCAGGGGGACACCCAAAATCAGGTTATTGAAGCTGCGGCGGAGGTGGCCCCTTGGCCCGATACGGTGTGAGCTGGTCACGGTCGATCTGCACGGCGATGACTTGCCGGACTACGAGGCCATCTCGTACCACTGGGGCCGCGCCGCGTTTACAGAGGACATCTACCTCGATGGGCTACCCTTCCGGGTGGCGCCCATCGTCCAAGATTTGCTCTACCACCTGGGCTCGTACCGGCGCGACCGCCTCCTCTGGATCGACGCCATCTGCATCAACCAGGGCGACAACGCCGAGAAGGACGTGCAGATCGGCCTGATGCGCGACGTCTACCGGCGGGCGGCCAGCGTCATGGTCTGGCTTGATGGCGTCGAGGACCCCTGGATGGCGCGACGCATGCTCGCGGGAATTTGGCACGAGTACGTCTATGGAACGACCGAGTCGTGCCTCGAGATGGTGCGCGTGTATTCGGAGCCATCCGCCGAGTCGGGCTGGATGCAACTCATGAACATGTTTGCCCATCCGTGGTTTTCCCGCGTCTGGGTCATTCAGGAGATCGTCCTGGCCAAGACGGCCGTCGTTCTGGCGTCGGAGCAGCCGCTGCAGTTCGACCACATCGCCACCTTTGCCCGCATGCTCACCTCGCACCCCTACAACGTCGTGCTGCAACGGAGCACGGGGCCGGGAATACGGGATGACGCCATCTGGGGGGTGGGCCATGCTGCCATCATGGCCACTCTCACTGAAACGCGCGATGATCCGCGGGCTGGCCTCGCTCTGTTGCTGGGCACCTTCGCTAATTTCCGCGCCACCGAGGACAGGGACCGTGTGTACGGCCTCCTGGGTCTGCTGCCTGCCGACGATGCAGACCAGCCGCACCTGCAGCCCGACTCCTCCAAGACGGTCGAGGCCCTGTACATGGACGTCGCGCGCCATCTCATACCTACATCGCCCCACGAGACGCTCTCCTTTGCCGGCATCGGTTACCGCCGGAAGCTGGAGAGCCTGCCTTCGTGGGCCCCTGACTGGACGAGCCTGGGCCAGCGCGACACCCACAGGCAGCACTTTTCGAGCATACAAGCTACCGCGGGATTTGCATGTGGATTCGGTCTTGGGTTGCGCGTGGCGTTTTCGGAAAACACCGAACACGGGGCGGCTGTTATGCAGATCCAGGGTCACGTCCTGGATGAGATCCACCACATGGGTCTCCAGATGGGCTATACGGCACATAACCTAGGACAGGGCGGCTCAGACGAGGAGATGGCCGGCGTCCTGCGCTCGCACGTGGGAAACCGCCGCCTGGTCCTGCGCTATGCGCGGCAGCCGTATCCGACAGGTCAGCCGCTCGACGAGGTCTTCTGGCGATCTCTCATTGCCGACACGCAGTTTCAGCGCGCTGCGCCTGCCACGCTCGGCATCGGGTGTCGCGCATGGGAGCGCATCATGCATCGGGAGGCGGGGCTCAAGCTGCTCCCGGACGATGCTGAAGAAGACAAGGATGAGACCTACGATGCGCTGCCCACGGAGGAGGACATGGCAGTGCCGAACATGGCCGCCGATCCCGAGTTTCGCTTGGCCCTCGAGTGGAACAGTGCCAGAATTATGGCGGCTACCGGACGGGCGATGGCTGTGACTAAGGATGGTTACGTGGCCGTCGTACCCCCGAAGACTGAGGTCGGCGATCTAGTGTGTGTCTTTTACGGGCTGAACACGCCCTTTTTGGTGAGGCCGCAGGTTAACACCAACAACGAAGGAGGAACACGTCTTGTAAGGCTGGTGGGCGAGGCCTATGTGCATGGTATGATGGACGGACAGGCTATGATGATGGCGGATGCGCAGCCGGACGTTTTTGACGTCATCTGAATTACTTACTAGGGCGAACCGACCAGCTGTCTTCAGCCCATTGGAAAGAATACTACACATTTATAAAATCTTTCAGAGCGAGGCCGCTGAGACTTTATATGTGGATTTGGTTGCCCACATCCGTTCCAGAAAACCAACGGCGCGGTCCACTTCACAGTCCATTTCTGTCAATTACAGTACACCTCTTCAGTATCTATCTGAAATTGGGAGTGATCCAAGCAGTAGGCAGCACACTGAACGCGGATGCCTTCCAGAGTCCTGCTTGCAGGTGGCGGGCCCAGAAGGGTCGAATATTCCGCCAAGCTAAGCAAATGCTGCGCCGCAGCTGGGGCTGAATCAAGCGCCATGCATATTGCATAAGGTACCGCGTGCGACTCCGGCGACAATTGCTGTCGGCACCAGCCTGATCCTCTCTCATCCCCTTACGATTAACTTGGGTGGCTTTCCTACAATCTCCATCGCAATGGAAGGCCTACGCAAACGAGCCCTCTCGGGCCTCAAGCAGTTGACCTACATCCCAGTACGGCATGAGCACGAGCTCATCAGCGTCCCCTCCCCCGGAGCGCCGCCAACGCGCATCACCCAGCCCCTATCCCAAATGCTCCAGACCTTCACCGAAGACGCATACAAGGCCCCAACTCTCCGTCTCGTCAAGCTACGCATCTTGCACCCAACACTCGACAACTTGACAGGCCCGCACACTATCAACGCGTCGCAGGACGAAATAACCCGACTATGGGAACTCTTCGACCTGGACCCAACAACACTACACCTCCTGACCAAAGGAATCCAAGGCTTCAACCAACACCGACCATTCGTCTGGGATCAAAGTGCCAGGACCTTTTACTTTATGGCCAGCTCATTCACCTACACAATCATCTGGACATACACCGTCACAAGCCGCTCAACAAGTGGCATTGTCGTGATCCGGCGCAGGGACATTGCCGATTGTGACTTTGAGCAGTTCTGCGAGGCTCTAGGCACACAGTCCGATATCGCAAACCACCCGCTCTGCCTCTCGGTCGCGCTGACAATGCAAACAATGGACGCCGTGTACCGCGGTACGCTCGAATGTCAAGGGCAAGTCGCAAGCGTCGAAATAATAACGGGATTCAGTCCCCTCAACGCCCCCAGTAGCGGGAGTCGACCATGGGGGACATATCAATCCGTAGGCGGCGTTCCCGAAGCATGTCACCTACCACCCGGAGCCTCCAGTACCAACGATGCGAGTGGGAAAATGGAACCACTCACAACCCAAAGCCTCAATCAAGTAACCAACGCATCTCGCAAAATCGGGGCCGTCCTCGTCCACCTCGAAGACGACGCCCGACAGCTCCGCGTGCTGCAACGCGCCGTGGACTCGCTCTCCCAAGCGGGCTTTGCCAACATGTCGATACCAGGGTGTCCAGGTGCAGGAGCCGAAGTCCTGTCAGCAATCCAGACCCTGCAACAGCAGATGGACTCGTGGGAAGTTCGCGTGGATTATCTCCGCGAGAGGGCCAAGAACCAACTCACTGTGTTGTTCAACTTGATTGCCCGTTATGATGCGGCCACCGGTCTTGCTGTGAGCCGGGCGGCGAAAAAGGATAGCTCTTCGATGAAGGCTATTGCTGTCATGACGATGGCGTTTCTGCCGGCTACGTTTTTTGCCGCGCTGTTTGCTGTGCCTTCTTTGCCGGCGGTGGTGCAGGAGGAGTTTTGGATATACTGGGTTGTTGCTGTTCCGGCAACAGTTTTGGTTTTTGTGGTGGTTAATTTCATTTCGGGGGAGAGGGGGCTCCTTGGTATATCAAGTACACCAAGGAAATTCGAGAACTAGCTATCATTCGCATAGGCGTCGTGGAATTACTTTTAGAGAACAGAGCTAATGCAAATGCTGGGATCAAGACGGAGAAAGAGAAAGAGAGAGAGCTAAGGACATTGTCGAGCAGTGTTTTGGGCGTTGGTCCAGGCTGAACGCATATCAGGAGTTAATGGCACGTTGTACTAACGATGACCGAGACAGAACGCACACTTGCGTATTGACCTAGGTAAGGAAGAGAAGGGACTTTTTCTCATGAATTTGGATATTATAAAGCTCCCCGTCGATTGGGTTAAAACTAGGGGCTTGATATGCTTCGACAATCATGACAACTGAGCAGTGAGGGCCCGGCCTAGTACGTATCATTCTCGTAAGGGATCTAGGGAGGATAGAAAACGGGGGAGGCACCGGTATATCTTGGAGGTGGATGGGAGTTGCGATGGGCTGGAGATGAATGAGCAATTTCAATCTAGTCACGTTTGTCACGATGGCCCACAGGCTTGTTCTTACTTCGACATGCCCGACGCCCTTCATCCTCATCACTCTCATCACCCTCAGGCACGAAATCAGGTCAGGGTCCAAACCCGGCGAACCAAGGCACATACCTTCCGCGGCGATGCGTGTAGTGGCACGTTTGATTAGAAAATTCCCCAATTGTTCTTGTTTCAGGCTGTAACTGACAGTTCCCATTTCGAAGAACAGACCGTCTGAGGCACGCAGCACGACTTCACGAATTTGAAACCGGCAATCGCGGCTGTGGCTGTCTGTGTGGCTGCCTGTGCGCACGCAGCAGGGCTGCAGATTCGTCGGTTTTTATTGGGTGACTTGGTCTGCATTTTAACATGCCCAAGTACCAGTAAGTAGTTCTGACGGAGAGACGTGGGCTGTGATGGGGTGGTTTCGCGTTGTGAAATTCCATTGGCTTCGGAAATGAAGCGTGAAAAGCCGAGACCAAGGACAGCAGCCTGAGCGCTTCAGGGGCAGATGTGAGCATTGATCACCCTCCTCCGTGGCTGGGTTGTCCTAGAACGGCCGCTACAGGCCATGTCTTTGCCCTCAAACAAGACCCGAGGGATTAATAAAACCCTAGAATCTCCCCAATCACGTTTCGGTAGATGCCCTGAGGATCGAACCGCTCACGAACGGCTTTGAAGCGACGAAAGTGCTGCATCTGGTCAGTAAAAAACACTCCCGCCAGCCTGGATAGGACACTCACGTTCGGATCCAGGTTCTTGACCGATCGACTGAACACTTCGCTAGTATTCTTAGTCCAGTGCGGGGGGCACTGGAACTCGTCGATAAGGGTATTAGCTACTCTATAGTCTTTGGGAATGGTCAATTTAGGTAATATATATTCCGAATAAGCCTGGTTACTTATAGAACTGCTCGCTGAACCGCTTGTGGTCGCCAATGGTGGAGGTACCTACCTACCTGGTACCTTACTCCGAGAAAGCGCCTACCTAGGTCCGGTAGGTACAGTACCTGGGCATTCTTGCCTCCCTACCAAGTTCCCGAGCTCGACTACAAGAGTTTAAGAAATAATGGCAAACAATAACAATACAGGTAACAATCAAATGCTTTGTGCCATTTTACCCACACAGGACAGTTGTTCTAGCCCCGCAACTTAGCCCACCAGAGTTTGGCCGACACCAATTCCCCCACCATACATAAACGTTTCTCTATGTAGGTAGGTAGTTTAGCCCCACGAACCGCACACCCCCTATCTATCTTAACCTGCGCTGTGTGCCCCAAGCTGTGCTATCCGTCCCGAGGTATTAGTACTGTCCTGAAGCTGTGTGAATTGAAGATTCACATGACACCACACACACATGTGACCCCATAGAACCTCCCATCCACATTTGCCAAGGAATTCGCGCGCCGTGTAAGTCGGTTTTCCCATGGAATCCAGCCTAAGTCGCCTCGCACCTTTAAACGCAACATCGATTAATTATCACCCGTCACCAGGTCCCGCCGTTGCGCCTTCATCCGTTGCACCTCCTATCGCCCGTCGCCCTTAGGTACGATAATCCGTCAACATGAAGCAGTGGAACGATTCATCCCCACCGCCCCCTTACGAAGCGATGTCGGACCAAGAGCACGCTGAGTGGCAGCCCATGATCGACCTGACTGACCGCCATCCCGGCCGTCAGTCTCCGATGAAGGTGCCCCGGCAGCCCGAGGGGCCGGTCGCCACCCAGATCTCGGACCTCTTCGAGAGCCCGGATCGCGACAATGATGGCGATTTGGAGTGCAGCGCCTACGACCGCGAAAACTCCGACTGCGAGCGGTGCGTTGGCAACCTCATGGTTCTTGTCACGATGATCTTCGCCGCGTTAGTCCTGGTCTCCGCCTACTGGCCTTCCTCTTCCCAGAAGGCCTAACGCGTTGGTAAGTCTTCCTAGCCTCAGACTTTCTTTTGTTCTGGTCTGTCTAATCTTTGGCGTTACGGAGGCGAAGCTAAACGCGTTGATTGCCATCGCAGAGGACGACACCAGGGTTGGGCTCTCCCGGTAGCTTCGGGGCGTGTTGGGCGTGGTGGCGAAGCGCCGGCGGGAGGTAATCCAGTCGGCACTGGAATTTCTTCTTGGGGCGCTGGCCGCACGGTGAGGGCAGTACAGAGAAGGGCTGCAAGAGGCTGGTGATGCCTGACTATGTTTGGCGGGGTGGACCGTCGCCTAGGTAGTTACCGCGTTCGTCGGAAAGGATGGCCGGATCCGCTCTCAACTATACCAAGCTATAAAGTGGCCTCTATAACGCTGTGACGGCTATGTATCTCCGGAAAGAAATAAACAAGATCAAAGCCGATTCTACAAGCGCTAACGACTTGTTAAACAAGATGGACTGTTCCCCCGCCCTGATGCCACTTCCGGGGTACGGAGAGTGTTTCCCGGCCCTTTGTAAGGAATTCGAGGTCTTGGGAGCAAAGTTGCGCGAACGTATGTCGCAGCCGGAATACCTCCTAGAGTTGGAATAGGTTGGTTGGCTCAAGGGGTCTATCAATGTGCTAGGGACGGATAGGGCTGTTCTTGCGTAGAATTTCGTGGAGGAGGATAGGCCGTGGGCGAAAGGGTGGAGAGGTTAAACAAACGAGACAAGGTCCAGGTAGCAACCTACCTAGGTACCTATATGTACCTTAGTTGAACCTACCTACCGATGACAGAGCGAGATGATACTTTACCGACCTAATTTACATTCTTTTACAATGACTCCCTAAGCGCTGAACATTCGGCTTGTCCAGGAAGCAGCACAATGTGTATTTTGTGACCTTGCGTAACCCTCATGGAACCTGAAACAAATGGGATGTGATTTATACCTAGGTAGGTACCTAAGGTACCTAACTATAGGGTTGATACATTTTCTAGTAATTGGAGACTTGATCAAGCCCACGGGTTAAAACTCAACACAGGAGGAGCGAAGTGAACTTAGTGTCCGCCTTGACTTGGATTTTGGATTGTTTCTTATGGTCGGATTTCCGATTTACGGTTCTCCTTTTTCGTGATGCAGCATACGGGCGCTAGAGAACAACTTTTACAAGTATATATCTAGCCTAGGTCGGCCTTCGCTTAAAAGATAGGTACCTGACCTTGCCTCTGTCGTGATGAAAATACCCTATCCTTATACCTCGGTCTCATTATCGTCCTTTAACAACCTGGACAAGCGATTAAGTCGGAGGAGGTATTATTTCAGTGTATGTTTACAGATTACCTCCAAGGCTCCCAAGGCGATTAATAGAGCAGTACCTCACACTGTGCAAGATTGGGATGGCCCCACCTTCCATGTTGGTTGTGCGGCGGGGTGAGTCATGTGAGAGAGGTGCAAGTCACTCCCCACCAAAGTTTGGCCGACCAAAACAATTCTCCCCCCCACAGAATTCCCGAAGATTAACCACACCACACACCAACTCTCCACTTTTGCCAAGCAATTGTCGAGTCTTGTAAGTCGGTTTCCCCATTCGGCCGCCTTGAGCCTTCAAGTTCTTCCTCGGTGCTATCAGCTCTTACCCATCGCCGCGTCCCCCTCGTTGTGCCTTCATCCGTTGCGCCTCCCATTAACCCCTCGCGATTACGCTAATCCGCCAACATGAAGCAGATCGACCAATTTTCACCACCGCCACCATACCGAAAAATGTCGGAGCGGGAGCAGCCCATCGAGCTGGTCGACCGGCAGCCTGGTCGTCAGTCTCCGATGGAGGTGCACCGGCAGCCCGAGGGGCCGGCCATCACTACCAAGACCTCGGGCATCTTGCCCATTGGGATGGCCGTGGAGAGCCAGGATCACGACAACCGACTTGTCGAGTGCGTCGCCTGCGAAAACGGGTGCGTTGCCTGCGAAAACTTCAACTGCGGGCAGTGCGGGGGCATTAAATGCGGGGGCATTAAATGCTCCTTTCCCCTGCCGCAGTTCAACGTCTGTTGCTGCGGTGGCAAGAGCTGTAAGGTGACCTGGGGCTCCGTCGCCGCTCTTGTGATCATCATGATCTCCATCGGGGCGATCCTGGGCGTCGTCTACTGGCGTTCCTCTTCCCAGAAGGCCTAACGCCTTGGTAAGTCTTCTCAGCCTCAGGCATTCTTTTGTTCTGGTCTGTCTAACAACCCATCGTCTTCTTGTAGTCTGACCACTCGACAACCAGGACGAATCCGGATGAGTCAAGATTTCCGCCACCTCTGCTTGCAGTTTGGGCAGCATGAGCATGTACATGAGCTTTGGAATCTCGAGCATTTACGGCATAAGCGTGGAGTTTGGAGTTCGGCATGTATTGGCTTGGGGTTCGGCAAGCGTTGGCTTGGAGTTCTGGAGTTCACTTGGGAGTCTGCTTGGGGGTCTGTTTGGGTTTGCTTGGGGATAACCTTGTCGCTGACTCAGTTTAACCAACTACCTACCTAAACAACGGAAGTGTCATCTCCTTATCCATGGCTCAATTGACGGCACATCCCCGCGTGTTGTCAACAACTGGATTTATTATGTTATGTTGCGGGCTTCCACAAGCTTCCGTAGCCCACACTTGCCTTTCAGGCCTCCCTGCTTTGTTCATGTCGCGGAGACCAGACCTCCACCCCGTGAAAGGCATCTTCCATCTTAGGTACATTTTCTTCGTCATCCATTTGCATCGCCATCTCCATCCCCCTTTAGTCATCGATACCAACCTTCCGGAAAGTCTTTCTCAACATCATCCCACAGATCGACCTCATATATCCCCCCGTCCCCTTTTCTGGTCCCATACCTTATCCCCCCACCCCCCACATCACCACCGCCCCTCCCACCAGCAGCCTCCATCCCAGCCGCAATCCCAACCCCCGTGTCAACGCTCCTCGCCCGAGAATGGTTCACAGCCGTGTTGAGGAGCCGCGCGATGGGGAAGAAGCTGTCGTGGTCGTGCAGGAGGACGCCGCGGCAGAAGAGCACGGTCGCGACGATGGCCAGGACCTGCCCGACTATGATGGCGCCCACCACGGCGCCGACCCGCTCCCACTTCACGTCGAGGACGATGCGCACGACGTGGTGTTCGGTCTCGTTTTTGATCTTGGACACGCGTGGTAGTTGCATCTCGGCGCCCATGACGGTGAGGAGCGGGAGGCGTGCTGTGAGGTGCGCGGCGTGTATCTCTCCCGCTATCTCTATGGCCATGGGGACTATGGCACCAGAGGAAAAGTCCTGCATTATTCCAGACCATAAGTCGTCGACAAATCCGGCCGTGACGTTGTCCCCCGACCCGCCGTCTGGCTCGACATAAACCTTGTAGAAGAGCACCCCGGACTGGTTCCCGACCACGCCCCCCACATATTGATCGAGTGCGCCAAAGGAAAGGAGACGCTTGGCCCCTATAAAAGAGTGAGGAGATGGGTATTGATCAAAGAGAACCGTATTGGGAACAGGCCGGTCTTCTTGATCCGTGACGCAGGTCGTGCACTTGTAGAAGGTAGCGCAGCAAAAGTCGCACTCGGGGGTTTCTAGGTTTGTTTCTTTCCGCCAGAAATCTACCAGGAAATAACGTCAGCCGAAGGCTCTGGATACAAAGCCACCGTAGTGTGCGGCCGATGAGAACGCATTTACATGATGTAGAGCACCCGCTGGGGGGATAGCCTGAGCCGGGTGTCTGCACGTCAGGTTCCCATACCGTCCACAGGGTGATGTGATTGATGTCATCCTGCACATCCAATGTCCGAGGAAGGCTTAAACAAAGATTGTGAATTATATCAAAGGAAACCGGGGTTGTCGGTTCGGGGCCATTCGTACCATTGTTCACTGAAAAATGGTAATAATATGGGTGAGAAAGTTTGTTAGCCATATTCGAGGTTCAAATTTAACGGTATTACTGGAGTGGCAGAGGGGGGCGAACGAGATTGACAGGACTACTGCCGCCTGTACTTACCCCATGTCCCAATATGTTTCCCCTTTTCGTACACGCTATCTCCAATAACCGACCTCCCGACACAACTCGCTGAGCTGCGCAGCACCGTACCCGTGGGCGGCAGCTCCTCAGAGTTGCGATACTCCTTCAAGGCGTAAGAGTATGTGACGTTACTGCCCTTAACTGTTCTGTCAAGACCCCTTCCGCCGATATTCCTCATATCGTAGGATGACGGGTTACTGCTGCCAAAGTTATCAGCTAAAGTCGATAGCGCGAGCGCTGCATAAGCATTCAGATTCTCTGTTCACCCTGTCAGTTGCAGCCAGTACTACGGTACTATCTGTAGTATTGGGACGACATACTCATGCTCTGGTCATGGATATATGGAAAATCGTCATTCGGGTCCGTTATGGCATTATACCAGGCCTCAGAGCTCCAGTCGGGAACCTTGACTGGGTACTCGGTGTATGGGGTCTCGTTCAGATTGTACGCCAAACCGAGTGCTGCAATGCTGAACCGGCCGAGCAGGTTGACGAGGAGATAGAGCAGCACCGTCCACGTCGTCCGCGTCCATCTCGCATCCCGGTTCTTGACATGGTGCCAAAGCAGCTTGAGCGACCCAGTGGGACTTGGGACTCCCAGGATCATATCAACCTTTACCCGGATGAGTCAGTATGGATCAATGACGTTTAACGCGTGAAACTAGACTGTGAGAAAAGCGTGAACATACATCCCGCGGCTTATGCTTCTCCCACGCCAATAAGCGCCAGCGCAGCATACAACCCAGTAGATTGAGCAGCGAGCCCAGCCACAGACTGACAATGGACGAGAGCAGAATGGTTAGCGTGTTGAAGCCACGTTTCTCTGCCACGCTGAGATGGCCCTTGCTCTGAAACACGCTGAGGACAATGACGAGGAGGGAACAGAAAAGGGCGGCGCTCAAAAAACGCCGGGCTATTTGGTGGTCGAAGAGGCGACGTCCGGGTCCTGTGAGAGTCGGTGCGGGCAAAGGCGAAGGCGGCTCAATCGACTTTGTGCTTTCGGTTTCAAGTTGACTGACTGGACTCAGGTTGCTGTGGTCGCGGGGAGGTAGAGCCATAATGTGTAAAAGAGCAAAAAGACCAAGGGATGGGTGCTTTTGGTAACGTCGCTGAGTTTGGCAACTACCTTAGGTAATATGATCATGTGAAGTTTGATAGGAAAGTGGTCGCTAGTCGCATTAAAGAATGAGAGTAAAGTGCTTGCCAGCGCCAGGTTGCTTCCGAAACTTGGGGCGCGTCTGCATCCCGGCGTTAAATTTATTTTTGTCTTCAGTTGCTGTGCCACGCCCGCTTCGATGCAAAGAGGGAAGGTGTGACCGATGCGCCTAGTTTTGGTATGCACACCAGACACCGTCGTATATGGCACGCTCAGCTGGGCCGTCTGGAACGGGTCGGGCCGTCCGACAGCCGTCGCAGCTACAGAGGCAGGCAGGTACCTCCCTCCCACCATGCCCATCATTGGTCCGCTTCATGGAAGTTTCCGTATTGACCCCCACAGTCCTTAAAAGTGTTAACCAACAAAATCAGAACCATACTCAAGTGGAAGGAAACTCCCTTCCATCCTTGGTTAGTTCAACAAACCGAGACGACCCCCATGACGCCCGAGAGGAAGCAGACCGACTTGCACCGCTGTTTGTTGAGCTTGTCAGCCTTACCGCTAATGCCGTCGCCTGCACCATGGAAAGGCGGGCTTATCCTGATTGTGAATTTATTCCTCCGTGGCTGACGGGCCTTAAAGACTTGCCAAGACGTAAAGATCGGCGCCGCTGACGCGTTTCAAGTTGGTTGGCGAGGATACAATTTGCAACGCATTGGCCGAACTTGTATGTAACACTCTGAGCTGGGAGTCGCCCGACGACGTTGGGTTATGCCACAATATATATGGGAAACGGACTCGGGAAAAGGAAAAGCTACTGTAAATAGGTACCTTAGCTAATCACTAGAACTACTTGAACTCCACCGTCTTCTATTAGAGGATACCCTCTCTATAGCCGATTGTGACAAAAGCGACTAACGTGGCTATAGGTCTACCAATCGGGCTTTTCGTTCATTCAGATCTTCATTTTCGGTAACCATGCTGCTCGTCTGGACGGTCGGCATCTGGGCGGTCCGGCCCAAGGCGCACCTCAACCTGCCGCTTGACAAAAACAAGCACTCAGGGGAGGTGCCGAGGGGCTGGACAGCACTGCTCCATCTAGCATTGAAAACGCAGAGGGACCTTTCCGCAGCAGGTATTGACCCTACGTCCCTGACAAATGATCAGCTCAGACTTGAGATACACAAACGCCTCAATGGCGGCATGGTCTGCTTTGAGTCCGATGAGCACCACACCAAGTCACTACCCGACACCATCACCACCACCATTCAAATCACGAGAAAACCCGAAATTTCCTTGGGCTGTTTCCTGTGGCAGAAGACGAAGGAGCTGAAATGGTTTATATTGGCGTTCGTCCCATACTTTGGGGCTAGTATATATGGTATTATACGCCTCCCTTCGTTGCAGGTCTCTCTCCTTTTCGACTTTTCGTGGTTGAGCTGTTTCGGCCTCTACGGTTTTATTTTTGCCCGGCGGATAAAATGGCTGCTATGGGTGTACCTTCCTTGCTCGTGTATTTTAATAACTGTAGCTATCGTACTGGCGCAAATACAGCCTCTTTGGGGTTATTTGGACGTCGAAGTCTTGCGCTTTGGAAATCGTCCGAGACTTGTCCCGCCGCTCCTTGACAAGCCGCGTCGACGCCTGAATGCTGGGAGGTTGCCGAACTCCTCCTGACGCTGAGGGAGGACGTTCTCAAGCTCGCAAGGGCCTCGCATAAGCCGAGTTTACAGTCGCAGAGGGCCGGTGTTTGAAGGGGAGACATCAATCTAAGGATGTCGTTAAGTCATCAACATAGACCAAGGCAAAATTCCAGCCAAAAAAGATGGACAGAGTGATCAATTCCGGCTGACGAAAACATCTTCTAATTATGGTACAGTAAATCCTAACATTTGAGCCATAACCATTAATCAAGCCTGTTTATCCTCATTTTTGTCAAGGGAGCGCTGGCGGGATCACCCCATTCCCAGACTGAATGTCTTACGGCTGTCTTGATGTACAGCAGCACTGGAATGGGGATGACTTGGGATGACGTGGTCTGGTGAATATTGCCCTTACGTTAAATTCCAACTATCAACAATAGTGGAACATAAATAACCATCGTCCCCGGTAGCTGAGAGCAACTAAGAAACCAACTTGACTTTCATGCACTTGTTCGAGGTCCAAATCTCTATACTCGATATTGTCATCCGCGAATTAGCGGTAGCCCAACCTTAACGGACACCCATCTAACCACTCTACAATGAAGACGTCCACTCTCGCCCTCCTCTTCAGCCTCCTCGCTGCCGCCGTCCACGCCGCGCCACCCGCGTCCCGTGACGTGTCTTGGTACGATCCTGTCCGCGACGCTACACGTACGTACCCGCACCGGCCACGCCGACGGGAGCATCACCTGCCAGTCGGGCCAGGTCGAGGAGCTGTTGAAGGTATGACACACCCATCACCCATCTTCTTTCCTTCTCATCTCCCTTCCGCCGCTTTCAATCCCTTCCACCCTTCCACCCCCAAGCTCTGCACTTAACGACGAACCTAACCCAACTCAAACTACTTGAACCTAAACTACCACCTCCCACAGCTCGACCCCAGCACCCCCAGCACCCCCGCCCCCAATCCGCCTGCGCAACCCCCCAAAAAAGCAACAGCAAACCCCCTAAACCCGGACCTCCGGCCCATAGTGGTCGACGCACGCGCGGAGAAGCCTGAGGTGCCGGCATGCAGTGGCGAGGGTGCGGCACGGGCGCTGGGCTGTTTTCTGAACTGCTTTAGTTCCCGGTTTTGTAGTGTGAGCTGTCATGGGGAGGGGAAGGGGGTGCCGTGTTCGGTTAAGAGTTGTTGACTGTGTTTGTTTTGGGGTGGTTGGCTCCCTGGGCCAGCGCGTGTGGGTTTGGATGGGAGGGCGAGGATGGGAGGTCATGGGCGGGATGGGTTGGGGAGACAGGTGTTGAGAGAGTTAGCTGAGGGTCCGAGATTGATCAGAGTCACAAGCAATAAATCTGGGAATAATTCTTGCCGGATTATCATTTACCTCGTGCAACGGGGGCCAGCCCTTTGATGGCCTGGCAGTTATGATTTGAAGGCTCAACCTTGAATGAGCCTACACAGGAGAAGCTATTGATTCGTCGGCCAAGTAGGTACCTAACCATTCACATGCCACCGACTCGGCCCCTGACAAACAGACAACCTCCCCTGAGACCCACATCTCACATTGCATCCCCCGCAGACTACCGTTGATCCATCCCAACGAATCGAGCGGACCTCGGCACGGCTCCACACTTGCTGCGGATCATGCGGGGAGACCTTGGCGGCCATAACCTAAATTCAACCACTTATACCCACTCCCGCCATTCTATTCATTCGTCGTCTCACACCAAAGTCATAACCCCCATTTACTATGCCCAGGTGAACCATACATACTACAAGTCTACAAGCACAACCACACCCCCAGTCCCTACCCCAACCCTCAACCACCACATCACCCACCATGCCCCCCCCAATCCCCTTCTCCGAACCCCCCTACCTCCAAGGCCTCCCCACCCCCTACTTCACCCCCTCCCACCTGCGCTGGCAATCCGCCATCCGCCCCTTCCTGCAAACCCACCTCCACGCCCACGCCATCGACCACGAAACCGCCGGCACCCTGCCCCCCTCCATCTTCCGCACCTTTGCCCAAGCACAAATGCTCCTCCCCGCCTTACCCGCCCCCCTCCCCGTCGCCTGGCTCCACCGCCTCGGCATCACCACCCTGCTGGGGGGGTTGAAGGTGGAGGAGTTTGACGCGCTGCATGGGTATATCTATGCGGATGAGATGGTGCGGAGCGGGCTGGCGGGGCCCGGGGCGAGTCTGACGACGGGGATGGCGTTTGGGGTGCCGTTGATTTTGAGGTTTGGGGGGGAGGGGTTGCAGGAGAGGGTTTTGCCCGGGTTGTTGAGGGGGGAGACGAGGTGCTGTATTGCGATTACCGAGCCGGATGCGGGGAGTGATGTGGCTGGGGTGGGGACTACGGCGGTGAGGAGTGCGTGTGGGAGGTGGTGGGTTGTGAATGGGGCGAAGAAGTGGTAGGTTTTGTACTCGGGAGTGCCTGGTGTGGACGGGGGCGCGGGCTAATAATGGGGGACTGACAGGATCACCAACGGCATCTGGTCCGACTACGCGTCCATGGCGGTGCGCACCGGCCCGCCCGGCAGCGGCGCCAAGGGGATTTCGCTGCTGGTGGTCCCGCTCAAGGACACCCCCGGCGTGACGATGCGCCGGCTCAGCGTTTCGGGCACGGCATCCTCCGGCACGACCTACATCGAGCTAGACGACGTGCGCGTGCCCATCGACAACCTGCTCGGCGAGGAGAACGAGGGGATGCGCTACATCATGACCAACTTCAACCACGAACGGCTGACCGTGGCCACGGGGGCGACGCGCCAGGCCCGTGTCGCGCTGGCCGCGGCCTTTGAGTACGTCCTCAAGCGCGAGGCCTTTGGCAAGCCGCTCGTCGAGCAGCCCGTCGTGCGGCACCGGCTGGCCAAGGCAGGGGCGCTGCTGGAGAGCCAGACGGCGTGGGTCGAGCAGTTTGCCTACATGATGACCAAGCTGCCGCACGAGCAGGCCGATGTTCTGCTGGGTGGCCCCACGGCGCTGCTGAAGGCGCACGCCGGGATGGTGTTCAAGGAGTGTGCGGACACGGCCGTGTTGCTGTTTGGGGGGAATGGGTACACCAAGACCGGACAGGGTCAGCTGGTGGAGAGTGAGTCCTCTGTCTGTCCGCGGAGTTGTTTAGATGCTGATAATGTTGCCTGTAGTGTTGTACCGGGAAGTCATGGGTACGAGGATCCCGGGCGGGTCGGAGGATGTCCTCCTCGACCTAGCTGTGCGGCAGTTGGTCAAGATTTACAAGATGCAGACCAAGATGTTGGAGGCTGGTTCGAAGCTGTGACGGTGGGTGAGCGTGTATGATTTTGTAGGACTGCTTTCATCATTTGCAGTAGGAATTAGGAAAACACCGGGGCTCAGTTTGAAAACAAACTGAATGGGGTGGAAAAGTAATCCGGCAAGCCGCACAACTGAATCGGATGAAGCCAGTCTCGGGTTCTCGGCTGAATCGCGAGACATGTTCTGGCAAGAAATGTCAAGTCAGGGGGGCAGGTAGGGCTGAGATGTAGCGTCCAACTGTATCAGAGATAAATCGATAGTTTAGTACCATATGCCAGCGAGATCATGGCTAGGTATGTACCTGCGTAAGGTGTTAAGCTATTTACCCTCTTTACGTTCTTTTCCTTCTCCCACCACCCTTTCCCTCCGCCTACCGTTGTGGGACAAGGGCAAAGGCCGTCCCGAGACAAGGTGTTACGGCCACGACGCTGTTCATTTCAAGTTGTTCCCCCAGTTGTCGGGAAATGCCTTGGTTGATGTGTCTCGGAGTTCGGAGTAACCGCTGCCATTTTGACCCACCCCCTTCCCTTTCCCCGAGGGCTGTTTCAAGCCAGGTGGTGGATTTCTGCCTAAATCACTGCAATACGAGAAACTAGTTTCCCGTCTAGACAACGCACTCGCCCATGAGTGGCCGCCTCCTAGAGCTTGGGCTGATAACCCCCGGCTCCATCGCGCGGATACTCAAACGACGGTAGTTCTCCCACAAACTCCGCCCACGACTCGTCCGACACGATCGGAGCAGTCACATAATCCTTCAGTTCCTCCGATTCCCTCACCGTCTTCAGCATGTCGGGCAACGCTTCCTCATACGCCCTGACCAAGGAATCGTCAAACGCCCGAGGACTGGTGCCGTCTCCTGACGACGAACGCCAGCCCGGGTCCCCCGCAAGGCACAGCAGTTCAAAGAGGCGGAGGGCTGTCGGGCAGACGTCTGCGCTTTTGGCGGCTTCGTAGGCCATCCGATGGCCGATAGCCTCGACGATGGGTCGGCAGCGGGGGAGGATGTGTCGGTTGAATGGCTCGCCCCTGCGTTGCTCGGAGCCACCCAGTTCGGCGACTTTGTCTCTTGCACCCGCCATTGTTTGCTGCTCACGCCGTGCCAGTGGTGTGGATGGATCTCGCGGCTCTGGCAACTCGTATTTGCCCGCAAGAAGCTCGGAAGCAAGACCTGGTCAAGCTGTCAGTCAGGCATGTTCGGCACGTTACCTGGTGGTGGGGCGGGGGACGTACGTATGCACAGTACAAGCGTGTCACCTTCGGCAACGAAATTTCCTCGAAGGTTCATAGCCATCTCGCCAATCTGGTTGTAAGTGAAAAGCCCTTGCCAGCCACACCGCTCTGCGAGATCATCCAGGACGCGCGTGGCTCGACTCATGGTTGTTTTGAAGGCAGTGGCAAGCCCGTGCTTTACCGGCCAACTATGTTCGGGATCCATGAATTCCTTGACAGTCCATCGGGCGTATGAGTCCAGGACAATGCTGTAAGCCCAACTGTCGAGGATTGGCTGTTGTTGCGTGCTGAAGGAGAGGATCGGCACACGTCCGCGTCCGTTGGGAGAGGCGACCGTCCTCCTTTGGCTGTAGACGGCAGCAATGTAGGTTGAGACTTTGAGCACCGCAACGCCCGAAATCGAGAGCGAAAGTGTCCCGACAGCAACCCGCCAAATGTTTTGAATAAACTCCAGTCGCCCGTTTTCCGGCTTGGAAACGGATCCAAGAAGGGCGCCTGGGGGTAGACGGACGTGTTCGAAGGTTGTGATGGCATGGTCCAGAGGCTTCGAGGCGGTCCCCAGTCGCATTGGCAAGGCTCGCGAGGTGATACCGCGGAGCATCTGCTTTGAATCGCACAGCCAGACGAGGAAGGGCTTGACCCCGTAATCTTCTCCACGGACCATTAGACGAGCAAAGACGACGGCCACACGAGGAATGCCGGACTCCGGCGTGGTCGGAGGCATGGCCTTGGCTGCCGCATCGTTCGGGGTATGGAGATCGAAAGAGCCATCTGGCTGCAGGGTCGCTGTCGTCTCGAGATTGCGTGCGTCCAGTCCGTGACCGACCTCGGTAAGCATGAACTGGCCACAGATATCAAAGTTCAACAACCCCTCGAGGAGATCAACAAGGTCGGGGCGTTCCTCGATAAAATTAGCCAGGGTACCGATGCAGAGATTGACGTGGATGGTAAGAATGACGAAAGCAGTCGGGTCCCGGGTGGCGATCACTTCAAGGTTGTTTGATCAGCATCAGCGCGGTAGATCTAGCGAAGCAAGACTTACAGTCGCAGTTGGAAGCCCAGAACTTCTCCGTTAGGTCCCGGATATCGTGGAGGGAAAGCCCTTTGGCGTCTCAGCGGTCAATTCCTCGAGATTTGCCGACAGATAACTCACGATGTTGTCGACATATTGACTGCGCTCTTTTATGATGAAGAGCAAGACGGTCTGGGGATACGGGGTTTTCCTTGTCCCTTGATTTACACCAGATGTCTTGCTGGAGCAATGGCCGAGAAGAGGACATGGCGGTCAAGTGCTGTAATTTCAGGGCGCGTTGCCGGCGAAATGAGCATCGAATCTGAGGACTTGGGGGGTAGGGGAGGCGGGCAAAAGAAAACGAAAACGAAAAATACCCCCTAAGTATAGTTCCGACTAGGATAGAACCCAAGTGTGTTTCCCCGTGTCGTTGCAGTAAAAATCAAAACCGCCAAAAAACAAGCGGGATGGAACTAGATGCATAATGGAAGTGGTTGAAGTTTATATACCTAGGTACCTATGTGGGTTTGAAGAGAGGTTGCTGGCAGGGTATGACAACAGATCATCTGTGGATGTGTAGGGTCAAGGGTCGTTCAGCTGTCATCGTATGAACAAAAAAGCACACGAGACATGTACATCAACCTATATTTTGTGCGGTAGCCAATCGTGTGTGAAAGGTGGTAAGCCGAGGAGGGTGTTTGATTCATGGCACCTCGGGTAGCAAACATGCGGTAACCACATACCAAGCCACTAGAAACCGCCGAGGCTGTGCTTTTCATTGACGTTCCGATCTGTTTTCAGCCGATTTGCTGAACCCATGTTATACTAAATAACGAGGTATCCACATGCCGCAGAAACTTGAAAACCAAAAGAAGAAAGAAAGCCGGTCCACATCTCCCCTATTCCCCATCCAGATTTTAGATCGGAGCTGAACAGGCCGCGATCCTTCAATGCAACACTGGCATGTATCGTGTCGTGCGTCCGTTGGCCCCAACACAGCAAGATCTATCTCAAGACCCAGCGTGGGCCCGCTTTCAGCCAGCCTCGATCGCCCGCTTGGAATAAATCAAAACTTATCAGACATATCGTGATGGTGGCATGGGGCAAACGGAAGAGGGAGGCACCAGTATCGTAGCATTGCCTTCCCCCAGGAAGCTTTCCGCTATCTTCCTGTTTGCCCTTCTCTCCATGTCTAGAATTGTTTGCCCTTCCCTCCATCTCTGGAAACCCCAGCCAAAGGATCGGACGGGAAGACCCATTTCCCGCCCCCTGAGCGGGGCGAACTACCCAGGGTTTGCGGAGCCGACCAAGCTGTAACTAGCGACCTGCCAGTCCTAGCTGGGTTGCCAAGCGGCCGAGTAATACACGCGCGAGAAGGACAAAGAGCGGTGATGGTTTGGAGGCAACCACTCGGAGTTTTACAGGTCCGACAACGTGCTCGAATTGTCCGTTATTATCAGAATGCCAGATTGTCAGTTTTCAGTAGACTCGGCCGAGTATCGCCATCAGCAGCGGCTCTTGACTCTCATTGTTTTCAACGATTTCGCAGTCCAGCTCCCCGACGTAGGAGATTGTCACGTTCTCAAGCTGCAAAACTTTATCGAAGATGGCAACTTTGTTTACAAATGCTGGATCCAAGATGGCGCGCTTCCCAGTCCCACAACCCCCGACACAACACTGCTACCTTCCTACGGGCTCCATTATCACCAACGTACAAACACGACGGAAGGCACCACGCACTCTGACACATGACCGCGTCCCTTTACCCCGACCTTATGTAGACCCCGGATGCAAACAAAGGGAGTACCTCAGTCGTCGAGTGGCGGCTTGAGCAGCCGCCCTGTTTTGTCGGCTTTGCTTTGTAGAAGGGCTACGATGTCCGGGAACACATCCGAATCGAGATCTTCGATGGAGAGTTTGTTGTCCTTCATCAACCTCTCAATCACATCTTCTACGCCGAGCAGCGCCATACCTTGCCCGTGAAACCGGGCCATTCTATCGGCGCCGTTCTCAAGATATTGTTGAATGACGACAAAAATATCCAGGTTGCGATGGTCAAATTCGGGCTTCCCACAATATATGCCCTGGAGCAAAGATGTCCACGCTGTGAGGCCTTGGCCCTTGGGCGGCCTAACAGATTCATCGGGCCTGTCCATCTTGCTAGGCTCGGAGCTTGGGTTATCGCTGTCGTCGAGCTTCGAGTTCGGGTTTACGCCCGCTGCGAATAGCAATTCAATAACTTCAGGCCGCGGCGCGGTCTTCGATCCGTAGTTAAACCTTCTCCAGATAATAGGGAGACTTTTTGAAGTGGTCTGAAGCAGCTTTTGGAGTTCCGGCGGAAGAAGGCCTTTCTCCTTAATCTTGTGTAAGACGTATTGATGGCAACCTATCGTAGCCATGACCTCCAATAGGCTTATCGGTCCCCTGGGGTTGCCCCAGTGATCGTCCAGGAACATTCCGATCCATTTGCAACGGGGTCGGGCTGTAATCTCATTTCCCTGGGGAGCAGTGAGATACTGACCTGTGGCATCTAGTTCGTCCATAAGCTGCCTGTAGTGCATTCTTCAAGTGCGACATAAATCGGCGAACGGCATTACGTACCTTGCTGCGCCGCATTCCGGGCATGACAGAGCTCCGCGATGAAACCCAGAGTCCTCTGGTAGCCCGGCTCCTTGTCTGATGCGAATTTCACCATGTCCATGTGATTCGCATTGATGGCGCCTCGACGGACGTTGAATCCGTCGTACGAGGCGGAGGTCTCCGGGACAATCTATGGTAAAGCAATTAGAAAAAGGCACTGGCAGGTGGCCCCGAAATCAATAAACAACTTACGACGCCTATGCTCGTAGGGAGCTCCTCGCGAATACACACGACAGATATACTAGACGAGATTGTGGTGAACTGTCCTCGTTGATTCTCGAGGATATGTGAGTCCGGCCTCAGTGTCTGGAGGAGCTGGTCATTCGGCTGACGAAGAGCGACCTTGGCAACCTTCACAAGGAGATCACCGTACGTTTCCTGGGAACTGCCGCGGTGTGGAGTGCCCATGAAGATGACGCCGGTCGTCTTCGCAAACATGTCGCCTAGGGTGCGGTGCCTTTGATGGTTATTGTAGTTGTCCGCCTTGATAAGCGCTTCCTTCACAACCAAGCCCCCGAGACCGTGACAGACGAAGACGATGGGTCGTGTCTGGTCGGGCCCCTGTCAGTTCTCGGACAGGCGTGAAAGTGGCCGGATATCAGGACATACAATTCCCACTCGCAACCGCGCTAGATCGTCAAGCAACGGATCTGCGTGACCAAAAATACTCTCCTTGCTAGCGGCATGAAAGGCATTGGCGATGGTTGCGTCGTAGCCCCAGGTAATCACTCTGACGTCCGTCAAGTCTTTTCCCAACAAATGTTCAGGCCAGTAGATGCCGTTCTTCGACCAGCTTGTCACTCGGGTACCGCGGAGCCCATGGACAAAAACAATGTCGGTTCCGCTAGCGCCTGTCCCAGTGTCGCGGATGTTGTTAACGACGACGAGCGGCCCAATGCCGTCACGGTCTCTAAGACTGGCTGGCTCGGGCTGAGCCTCGGTGCTGTTTGCTCTATCTTCCTCGCCCGCTGGTGTCACTGCCGTTGCCTTCTTTTTTTCCTTCTTTCCCCTGGCATGGAGTTTAAACCGTTCGAACAACCTTCCCATTACACCCAGTTCTTTGAAGGAGGAATAAAAACAATATCCGATATTGATGCAGCAAGACGGTGAACAAGTCGCTCGACAGATGAGAGCCGCCGACGACGAAACTGAGAATGGTGGGGGGAACGGCAACCGCAGGAACGCTGGCGGCTACATCACCAGGCCATATATGTATGTACCTTAGCGTATGCAGGCCCACGGCGAGACGCCGCCTCGGTGTCTGCCTGTCAAGGCGGCGGTCCTTCCATTGGACAGGAAGCCATGCGGGCCATGCCGCAGTGATACCCGGCCACCCCCTGGCCAACAAAAGCCGAACTCCGAAGAAAAATAAGAAATCTTGCCTAAAAAAAAAAGAAAGAAAAAAAGGAAAAAAAAGGGGAAAAAATACGAAAGAAGCCGAGAAAAACGAATCGAATAAAAGATATCAAGTAAAAGGAGAATCGAGTAAAGACAGCTTCTTTGTGCTTTTGGATGGCTTTTGGTTCGTTCCCATGGGGTGCCGACCAAAGACCCAGCACGGCCTTCTAATGATGGACGAATTACGATGCCATCCGTCGGTTGTCGGGAGAAAACTCACCTCGTAGCTTCTCGTTTTTCGCCCATATACGCACGATGGTCTGGATGGGAGGATGCGGTGGTTAAGCGACTGGACCGCGCATGTTCCAGTAGGCGGCTGTTCTACACCTCCTACCGCTTGCGTTCGGCGGCCCTCAGAGTCGCGAGGGTCGGTTGGTCGAGCGGGTGCGGAGTAGATATTATAGGCTGCGCAACTCTTTCGGCAGTGGTAAGTAAGGCCCTCCTGACAGGACAAGGAGAAGCTGCTCGCTTCTTTAATCATATATGACGCGGAGTTCCTCAAATATTTCTCCGTTTCGATATGCAACCCAATATTTTCCAAAGTTGTGCAGTGCGACCGACCGACGACCCCGACTCGACCTGGGACGACGTGCTGCAACCCCTGTCTCAGGTCGTGGTTGCTTTGTCCAATCAACACCATTCTTGCCAGGCACAACCGGAGAGCAGCCGTGGAAAAGGTTGGACGGTACCTCGGTGAGACCGAGTTTTCCGTTCATGATTACGACACCAAAGGGCCGAGCTCGTGTCGGAGCGATTTTGATTGAAATATATCAGTTGTATGTTCTTCCCCCGAAACAACATGGAAGCTGCAGCCGTCCTGTGGCCAAGTATTTGCCACGATACGCAACCTCACTTGTGTCGCTCGATAACTGGCGAAGCTCCGATGCCTTCTCCCCACTTCGCTCCCGTGCATGTCTCCATCGGCTTCCAGGCTGACTTGGCACGGCCAACCTCCCACAACTTGTCCAATTAATTCCATTCATTTCCTTCCAAGGCCCGCCCTAGTTCCACCACATGGCCTTTTTGCACTCCTCCTCTCGACAACCACCAGAGATCACCGCAACCGCGTCCATCAATCTACTAGCACCACCATCGAGCGGCGACGGTCGACAACATCATCGATAACTATCATTATTTCTGCGACACCGAATTCATCGTCCATCGCTCCGTCCCACTCCCACCGAACCCGATCCACTCGCTTCCGCCGCTGCCGCTGCCGCCGCCGACCGCAGCAACTCTGCCTTTGATGTGATTCCTGACTCAGCTACCCCAGACATTCCACATTGTTGTCCCCAAGATGTTGCGACGGCCTCCTGGCCATGTCGCCCCCCAGCGCAAGTACTTGCTGGCACTTGCCCTGGTCCTGCTCCCGTGGCTCCCCCTCGCCGGTGCTCAGCAGCAGCACCAGCGCCCGCCCGTAGCAGCCCACCAACCAAGGTCGCCACCCGAAGATGACCGACATGCCGCCTCCGACTTAGCAGCGGCTGCCGTCACGGGCCAAGAGACGGCCGAGGCCCCCACTATCTCCCAGCAGCGGAAGACTATCAAGAGCAGGGCCGCCGACGAGGAGGAACTCCGCCAGCGGATCCTCGCCCGAACGCCCCACGACAACAGCAATAACAACAACCACATAATTTATGACGATGCGCGCGCCCACGCTTTGGCTCCGGACCTGTCCGTTCGAGCACCACCTCCATCACACTACAGAGGCCCCTCCCCGGGGGCCGGACTCTCGCAGCACGTTGCGCGGAGCCTGGAGGATTGGGAAGTGGAAGACTTTGTTCTTCTGGCGACCGTCGATGGAGACCTCTACGCCAGCGACCGAAAGACCGGGCAGGAGCGCTGGCACTTCAAGGCCGACCATCCCATGGTCGAGACCCGGCATTTCCGGACCAACCGTACGGTCCTGGACGACGATTACGACCCCATTGACCACTACATTTGGGTCGTCGAGCCCACCCGCGACGGCGAGCTGTACCTCTGGAGGCCCAACGAGAACGGCGCCGGATTGGCCAAGATGACTTTGACCATGAAGAAATTGGTCGAGGAGTTGGCCCCCTTCAACGACAAGGCCAACCGCGTGCTCTATACTGGGGACAAGAGGACCACCATGGTCACTTTGAACGCCGCCACAGGGACCATCATCAAGCAGTTCGGCTCGACCGGCAGCTATGTTAACCAAGTCGAAACCGAAAGCTGCTTCAAGCCGAACGCACTGGCAGACAGCGAGGAGGAATGCGGCGGGGACAGCACCATCACGCTCGGCCGCACCGAGTACACGGTCAGCATCCACCGCACCGACGGTCACCCAATTGCGTCCCTAAAGTATTCCGAGTGGGGCCCCAACACGCAGGATAACGACCTCATCCAACAGAACCTCCTGACCAAGGACAGCCGGTACGTCACCAGCCAGCACGACGGCAAGATCTACGGGTTCGAGTACAGCCGCTTCAGAGAAGAGCGCCCAGTGTTCACCAAGACACTCTCGTCTCCCGTCGCCCGCGTGTTTGATGTCCTCCACCGCTGGGAACCCGCTGCCGGCATGGACCCGGAGCTCATTGCCCTGCCACAGCCACCGCTCCCTGCGAATGACGAGGATAGCCTGCGTCTTCGCAGCGAGAAGGTGTTTATCAACCAGACCGAGGAAGGCGGATGGTATGCTCTCTCTGGGAGCCGGTATCCCCTGATCCTATCAGCCCCGCTCGCGCCCATCCATCGTGTCGACTGGTGGAGGATCAAGGAAGCCTGGGATCTGCTTCCGGAGTCTCAGAAGTCCAGGGCCTTGGTCGGCACGCACCAGCTGCCCGACGGGCTCGGATCCGACGGTAGGGTCCAGCAGCCGCCGTCGCCGTTGCTGCTCGACGCGCCGCATACCGGGCCCGAAGGCCTTATCGATGGCAACATTGCCAAACCGCTGCCGCCGCATCATCCGCCGGAGCCGGAGCCAAGTAGGATTTTTGAGACGGCAAAGAGAGTGCCAGGATTTGTCGCGACCAGGGTTTTTGACCTCGTTAGCAACCCCGCCGCCATCGTTCTCTTTATCGTCACGCTGTGGATGCTCTACAAGGACAGGCTTCTTCGCCTCAACCGGGCACCCAAGGGTAAAGGCAATGCTTTGACACCGGAAATTGAAGTCAACCGCACCGAGCCAAGTCCTGCGCCTACAGTGGACATGCCCTCTGCTGCCGTCGAACCGGCTGAACTCAAGGTGGAGGCTCCGGCACCGGATGTCGCCCCTGCTAACCCAGTCCCTGCCGGCGCCCCGGCCACCGGCGCGGCTCCCACCGAGGCTACGCCGGAGACAACCGTCGACATACAGCTGCCCGGCCAAACACCGCCCCCTACTGTTACCTTTGCTGATCCTCCATCGAATCACGAGCCGGCAGAAGGAGTCGATGCCGCCGCTGGTGGTGAGCCCGTCAAGAAGAAAAAGGGGCACAGGGGTCGTCGGGGAGGCGTCAAGCATCGGAAGGGCAACAAGGACAAGCGTGAGAATTCGCAGTCACGCGATGACGACCCTCCGGAGGAGACCGTCGACGAGGTCATCAGCAAGGCCAAGACTCTTGTCAAGGAGCCCAAGTTGGAGCCGGACATCATCACAGTGTCTGGGGCTGCCGACGAGGTGTCGGGTCATATCCTCAAGATGGGTAGTCTCGAGGTGAATGAAGCCGAACAGCTGGGCACGGGGAGTAACGGTACCGTTGTCTTTGCCGGGAAGTGGGACGGCCGCGATGTTGCCGTGAAACGCATGCTGGTCCAATTTAACGAGATTGCCAGCCAGGAGACGCGGCTGCTGAGGGAGAGCGACGACCACCCAAATGGTAAGTCTGTGTCTCCACCAAAAACAATGGGCCCATGCTAACAGAAATAGTGATTCGCTACTATGCCCAGCAGGAGCGAGCCGCGTTTCTTTACATTGCGTTGGAGCTCTGCCAGGCTTCGCTCGCGGACATTGTGCAGAAGCCGCACTGTTTTAGAGAGCTGGCGCAGGCGGGCGAGCGCGATATGCCAGGTGTCCTGTACCAGATCGCCCACGGGTTGAGCCATCTGCACAGCTTGCGCATCGTTCACCGCGACCTCAAGCCGCAGAACATCCTAGTCAACATGGGCAAGAACGGACAGCCCCGGATTCTCGTTTCCGATTTTGGCCTGTGCAAGAAACTAGAGGGCGGGCAGTCCTCGTTCGGCGCTACTACCGCCCACGCCGCCGGAACCACTGGGTGGCGCGCACCGGAGCTCCTCATCGACGACGACGCGCCACTCCCGACGTCCATGACGATGACGGACCCCGGCTCCAGCCTGCATAGCGCGTCCGGCTCCGGCTTAGTAGAAGGCCCAGGACCGCACAGCCGACGCGTGACGCGGGCCATCGACATCTTCTCTCTCGGCCTAGTCTTCTTCTACGTGCTGACGCGCGGCAACCACCCGTTCGACTGCGGCGACCGCTTCATGCGCGAGGTCAACATCCGCAAGGGCAACTACAGCCTGCAGCTGCTCGACGCGCTGGGCGACTTCGCCTTCGAGGCGCGCGACCTGATCGGCAGCATGCTCAGCGCCCACCCCAAGCAGCGGCCCACCGCCGTCGACGTCATGGCCCACCCCTTTTTCTGGAGCTACAAGAAGCGCCTCGCCTTCCTCTGCGACGTCTCGGACCACTTTGAGAAGGAGCCCCGCGACCCGCCTTCGCCGGCCCTCGCTCACCTCGAGTCTCGCGCCCCAGATGTTGTTCAGGGTGATTTCTTGAGGCATTTGCCGCGGGAGTTTGTCGATAGTCTGGGGAAGCAGCGCAAGTACACGGGTACGAGGCTGCTGGATTTGCTGCGCGCGCTGCGGAATAAGAGGAATCATTATGAGGATATGCCGGACTCGTTGAAGAAGACGGTTGGGGCGCTGCCGGATGGGTATTTGACTTTTTGGGCGTGCCGGTTTCCGAATTTGTTGATTGAGTGCTGGAATGTGGTTTATGACTTGCACTGGGAGGCGACGGATCGGTTTAGGGACTATTATGTGCCGGCGCCGCCGTCGGGGTTGTAGGGGGTTGTTGGCGGGGGTGTTGGCGGGGGTGTTGGCGGGGGCGGGGGTGGAGGGGGAGTTGAGGGGAATGGAGGAAGGAGGAAGGAGGAAGGGGGGGTGGCGAGGGGGTTGGTTAGGGCGTTGAGGGGGGGGGTGAGAAGAGAAAAACTGGAGATGGGAGGGAGAGTAACGGGGGGGTTGGGAGGTGGTGATATTGGGGAGAGGATGGAAAGGAAGGGGGGGGATGATGAAAAATCGAAGGGGACGCGGTCATTTGAGTAGTGGTTAAGGTCAGTATACGGTTCTGGTCTTGTTTTGTGTTGGTTTGAAACTTGTTGCGTTGCTCTGTTGCGTTCCTGTTTCTGCTGTTCGAACGATGTTGAAGTACTGGATTTGGTTTTGAAGGCAGTGTGCGTGCGTTATTGTATTATTTTCAATTGGCGTTATCCTTGTCAATTCCGTTCGCGTGATCGTAGCAAAACCAATCCTTCTTACCCCAAAGTCCATCCTCGGTCATGCCTTCACTCGTCCCAAAGATTGGCTTTCACCACCCTCGGCGCCGACTGCTCAATCTTTCGCACTATCTCGCGCTGAAACACGGTGGCAAAGTCCCGGTCCTTCCCGTTGGTGCCGTGAAGCTTTGCCAGCGTCGCCGGATCCAAGCATGTCATGACCGCCTCGGTGTAGGCAGACCCCATCTGGTGGCTCAGCCGCTCCCTCGCGAGCCGGAGAAACTCCTTCTGTATCCTCTTACCCGGGAGGTCCTCCTCCTTCTTTCCCTCCGGAGTTGTTCTAAACTCGTCATAGAGACTGAGCGCCGTCTTCCACAGTCCGATCTCGAGCAGGACAACGCCCAGGGCGTACACGTCGTGGACCTTGCGGAAGCGGTCGGTGGGCGGGCCGAATCGATCCGGGTGGCGATAGATGTCGTGCTCGATTTGCACGGGGCGCTCGATTTGGCCTGTATCCATGTTGTCGGGGCGCGAAAACTCAAAGTCGGTGAGATATGGACTTGCTGCGTCCGGGGCCGAGCCGCCCTCGGGGAAAAAGAACTTGACGGCGTGGCTCCGTATGCTCTTATGCAGCCACCCGTCCGAGTGGAAGGCGCCGATGGACCGAGCAATCGTTCTCGCTACCCGGAAGCGGTCGTTGAGAGATAGCTTGTCCTCCTCTCCCCCGGACGAGATCTGGTCGTGGAGGCTAACGGGCTTTTTGGCGCTAGTTCCGGGGGGGAAGTCGAAGAGATATCTGTACTTTGGCTCGTCGGGGTGCTTGGCGTACGAGCTGAGCGGCGGGACACGGAGAGAGGCCGAGTAATCAGCATCTCTGTGGCCAGCAGTGACCAGGAGCTTCGCCAGGAACGCGGCTCTGACCGCGTCGAAACCAGTGCCGGCGCCCTCGAGGCTGGCCACCTTCGTCTCGTAGAAATGGGCCGCGAGCTTGGTTTCGATGGCCTCCACCTTCTCCTCCATGTCGGCCCACGAGATGAGCTTGGCTTTGATGTCGTCCGAATCCGGAATCTCGTTGGGCGAGTCGGAGAGCATCCTCAGACTGACGTGGGACTCCCACTTCCTGACGTCGGCGTCACTGTGCATCAGCTGTTGAATCTTGGTGCGATCGGCACTGAAGACGTTGATGATGGCGGGAAGCAGGTAGTCCAAGTTGTCGTTCCAGTCACGGAACGCCTGGAGCGTACCTTGCAGCCTCCCCTTTTGGACCAACCACTTGGCGCCAGCGGGGATATCCGCGACCGAGAAGCCCACGGGAGGCTTGTTCTCTGCCGCTGGTAGAGCCAGGTCCTGCCTAGAACCCCCAAAGATGCGTCTCAGTCCGAAGCCCGCCTTCTTCTTGGTTTCTGCTCGTTCGACAGTGAGACTACTGCTGCTGTCGGTTTCCCCTTCCACAATGGTGAACTCGTCGTCGATATCCAGTGGAAACTCATAAGATCCATTTGTCTGCTTGAAGTGATCACGCAGGGCGTAGTGCTTTTTATAATCTGCGTCGATGCTCGCCGCAAGCCTCGAGTAGTCCACGAAGACAACCCTCAGCTCCGCCATGATCTCAACCACGATGCTGAGGATTTCCTGGAGGGTACTACACGTCAGTGAATATTGACAGGGGCGAGAACTTCAGAACCAGCCAAGGTAGGTATGCAGTTAGTATTGAGAGTGCTAGCAACATTTGGCATGGCATCGAGACCATGGTCGTTCATTTGGTTTCCTCCGTTGCCCGTCAACATCTGCCAGAAGACCTTGAGCCGGACGATTTGCACGCGATACTGGACGAAAAGCGTCCCTTTTTCGGAACGAAAGTCCTTGATGCTTCTGGCAGCATTGCGGATGAACTTGGCCGTCAGATAAACGTCTTTGAAAGCAGCGATAACTGACAGCGCAAGACTAGCAGGCTCCATGGCGGCAGGAATTACTAGTAGCAATCCAAGTCAGCAGCGGATGCGGAGGGGTGGTGCGCAACGTTTAGCGGCCTGGAGCTGGCCCCGGCCTGGGGCCCCGGCTTGCAATTAGTACCTGTTCGTCCAGTCTAGGTCGCGTACATGTAAGCGAGCTGAGTCTCAGTTGGCCAGTAGAGACGTCGCCCGTTCCCTTGTCTGCCGAGTAGTCTCTCTGGCCTGCGGCGTTGATTGGCAGTCGCTCCTGCAAGCGGGCCGCCAGCCTCCTACATGTAACCACACCTGGCACAGTTCCAATATCTGCATGCAGCTCCGACAGATCCGCGCAATCCCGACGAATAGCTGCTCGAGGGCCGTTCTTCGGGGCATCTTTGCCTGGGAGCTGAGTGACGTTAGCGTTACTTCTCCTAGGGTGTCCTCTTTCCCGCCCTCTTCCTCTCTGCAACCACTCCCAGACCCCTATCTTTGGAGGGGTTCCAGGTGCGAAGCACCTCCTGGTAACACCCAAGTTGTGCACTGGCAGGACAAAGTAGATCAAGCATGACCGACTCAGCCCTGACCAGTGCGCCGACAGCGGTTGCCAGTCAAGCCTCGAGCTCTGGAGCTGGTTTCAAGTTCCCAAGCGGCAGCGTAGCCACCAACACCCAACACGACTACGACGTCCTGACGCTTGAGACCATTCTCGACACGCTCCGAGATCAGCGGGTGCTCGGCCCGCAGCTATTTCGCATCAAGGGCGAGTTCAAAGGACTCCTCGGCCAGGGTGCTGATGGGCAAGTCCGCGCCATCGACGACGAGATACAGAAAAAAACAACCCGACTGGTCAGATCAAAATGGAAGGCCAAATACGTTGCCGTCAAGAGATATGGGCCCCGCAAACAAGATCCGCCCATGCCCTCGGGGAAGGTCGATGCCGCCAGATACATGCGTGCCGCGGCGTCCGAGGTGTTTGCCCTCGCCCACGCAGGCTTCAACAAGCACCCAAACATTGTGCAGATCTTGGGCTGGGGTCTCTGCCTCGACTCGCTGGTGGATGCGTCGGCTCCGTGCTGCGGCACTCTTCATCTTCCGCTCATCGTCATGGAGAGGGCCGTCGGGGACTTTGCAGAGTTCCTGGCCTTTGCTTTCCGGAAGCCGGTCGACTCGGAATCGGGCCCTTCGCCAGTCACTGTCCCCAGACAACGACGACCGGATCCCCAAGCGGCCGCCGAGGCTGGACAGTACTCCTCGGTATCGCCGGTGACACACAAGAGCTGGGGACTGTGGGGGCTGGAGCGCTACGAACTCATCCGGCTGCTCTGCCTCGACATCGGAAATGGCCTGGGCGCACTGCACAGGGAGAGATTCATCCATGGTGATCTGAAGCCCGAAAATGTCCTGATATTCGAGGGCTCTGGGAGGCTCGTAGCAAAGCTCTGCGACTTTGGTCGATCGAAACGTCGCGGGCGGCGTGCAACGCCAGGTTCCGAGCCACGTCAAGGACAAGAAGACGATGAAGACATGGAGCAGCACAACCGGGGCCGCGCTGCGTACGAAGGTACCAACGCCTGGAAACCGCCGTGGTTCTCTGACGACCCGGTGTCGTTCAGCCAGCTTCAAAAGTACGATATTGCAGTATATGGGATGGTCGTCTGGAGCGCATTCTGCCTGGCAGGAAAGCCCCCGCCGCAACACGGAGACTTCGACCGATTCACCCGGACCGCACAGAAACACGTTGACCATCTGCATGAGAAGACGGGATGGGTGTGGGACTTTAGCCAGATCAGGTGGCTCCCGGGCATTCTTACAAATTACATGCCGACGCTGAGTGTCGGCGGAAGCCATGCCGGCCGGGTGAGAAACGTCATAGATTCTACGCTGAGGAGTAGCGGGCCCTTGGACCTGGAGCCGTGGGAGCATCTCTATACATCTGTTGAGATATACCTCTGGCGCAAGGGCGATAAGGATGGCCACGAGGTGCGGGAAGCTGAGGCGACGAGACGGCCATGGCTTGATACGCGCAGAATCCTCGGTCACGGTCGTCGCGTGCGCACGCAAGTAAGACTGAGCACGATTGAGAAGGATGTATTCAACGAGTTGGCGTACCGTAGAGAAAATCAGCCGGGTGGCGCCGACGAAACTCCCTGCCAGACCTGCCATACGAGTCACCCCCAAAACGCCCTCAGGCCAGCATCCCCGGCCACCGATGAAACTGATGAAGAGCCAGAAGACGAGACCCCACGCCACCCACTTTGGGATTGCCTCAGCAGCATATCCTCTGACGCAGACCAAGAAACCGACCGGATCCACGCCTTGCTGGACAGGAGTCCAATGGACTTTGAAGGGGGCACCACTATGATGTACTGCCTGGCCCGCTTCCGGAGCGCCATGACGCTAGAAAGCTGGCAAAAGACGCCCAAATCTAATATCTTGGAGAAGATGCTCAAAGCCGAGAAGATGCCCGACATCTGCACACTTGCGTGGCTGTGTGCCGGCGAGGTGGGAGCACACGAGGTGAAGACGCTGAAGGCCGAGTACACAACATGGAAAGTGGTGTTGGAGCGCGAGCTGCTCAACCAGTCGGAGCGTCTCGAGCGCTTTTTGTTACTCCTGCAGTTCGGCGCCAGGGTAGAGGCCAAGCTGGAGCATCCCGTGAATCACGAGACACGCTCGGTGCTCTGTTGGTTTCTGCTCTACTGCAACCCCAAGACCGTCCTTACCTGCGCGGGGGAAATCTGTGACCGGTTCAAGGACACCCACGCCAGTGAGGCGTCGCCGCTATCCCACGAGACCATCGCTTACATGACGACCCACCCACGAACCGGGCTGGCTTGTGCGGTCGGAGATCTTGCCTTGGATGAACTGAAACTCGGTCGGGTGTATGAGTTGCTCAAGTCCAAACTGGTCGGCCTCATCGAAGGCGACAGCACCCGCGACACCCACCGTGCCGTGGCGGAGGAGCCGGCGACCAAAGCGGTTCCCTCCAAAGAGCCTGATGAAACAACACCGCTTCTGGATGCCGAACAAGCTCTCTCGCCTTCGCCACCACGCCGTTCTGACACCTTGGGTTTATTGCCCAAAGGATGGCAAAAGATCAAGACAGGCTCCGAATGCTTCGAGGAACAACTCACCCACTCCATCACCACCATCCCGCCGGCGCAGAATGTGGACTCGGCCAGCCTTACTACTATCCGCATCGGAGACTGGGATAGCGGCAAGATCTTCGAGACGCAGCTGTCTCAGTTCGCCCAGCCCCGGCTGTATGGTAGTGGGGGTTCCAACCTCGACGTCGAGAAGGAACTCAAGGCCCGGTTTCCGTCTTACGATGCCAAGTTCTTCATCAGCGAGCCCGAGAGGGTAATGCCTGACCGTGACATTCTGGAGCAGCTGAGCCGCAGCGGCTCCGTCGGCATCACCTCGTTCGCTGTGCGCATCCCTCGCTTCAACATCATCCTCTCGCGTCTCTCATTCGCCGTCCGTGTGGTCGGCAACGTTATATTCTCCGTATTAGAGTTTTTCGCCGAAGCTATGGTCCCGACTTTGGGTTTCTTGTTGAAACTCGCCGTGGTTCTTCTCGTCCTGGCCCTCCTCTCGTTTGAGTTATGGGTCCTCTTCCCCATTATCTTTGCCTTTTGCTGCATATGGTTGGTTCGGATTCTGCTTCTCAAGTCCGTTGGCTCCGTTATAAACAGGCTGTGCTGCGTGCCTCTCGGGGGCATCTTGTCGCTTATAGCGGCAATACCCCTGGGCTTCATGCCGGCTGTGAGGTTGTTCGATTGGCTATGTTCCTCAGCCCCGACAGGACACTACCGAGATGGCACGGAGTGTGTGGAGTGTGTGAAGTGTGCTTGGTACGCGATTGACTACACGCGCTGTAATCTCGAGGCAGCTTCATGTTAGCTCAGATCCTATTAGCGAAGAATGCTCCTAAAACCTAGGAAGCCGGATGACGGTAATGCGAAACCCCAGATGAGGTGGAGCGATGTAGCTGGAGACATTAAACCCTTATCAGCACTTCGTAGAGACGGAGGCGCTTAGCAACTATCTCTTGCCCGCTTCTGGGGATGGTTGTTGAGATCTTGCTTCGGCTATATCCTACGTTCTACGCCGGCGACAATGCCAAATCGGACAAGGTGGTAGACCTCAAGGTCGCACGTGGTATATGAGAGGCCCGGTGCTGTCTGGGAGGTGTCTAGGAATAATAGCACCGATCATGACACAATACAACGCTCCAAATCCCACCGCAGCAAGACACCGCTGTGATTACATCGATGTGTCTGTGCACAAACTGTGCCCGCGTTATTCCCAGCGCGGGTCCAACTCACTCATAACCTAGTCTCATACTCATTCCGATCCAACGCCACTAGCTTTATGCTCCCCTCAACCCCCCTCTACCTCGGCCTCCCATAAACGTTTTACCAAGCCCTACCGTACCATCCCCAAAACCTACCCCCACTGCACCAAAACCTGCTTCTTATTCTTCTTCTTCCCCCCACCCCCACCACCACCACCCCCTCCACTTCCAGTCCCCCCCTCACCCTCTCCCCCCTCAACCCCCTGCCCCCCACCACTCCCACTCCCACTCCCCGCACCCCCTCCACCCCAACTAAACCCCGTATCCCCCCTCGCAAACCCAAAATCCCTCCTCACCGCCCCCCGCCCATACCCAAACGCCGTCGTCTGCGGCTTCGGCGCGGCCGGCAGCGCAGGGAAGGCATCCTCCCCCGCCAGCGCCCTCGCACCACCACCACCCCCACGTCCTCCTCCACCTCTCCCCCCCCTAGTAGAAGCAGTAGTCGAAGAAGCAGAACCACTCTGCCTCCCCAACGCCGGTGCGGGCCCCCCAATCCAGCTCGGCTGACTGCCCCCCTGACCCTGGGATGACCTACCCGGCAGGGCGGGGAACGCAGCAGGCGAGTCCAGGGCGCGGCTCGGCGGAGACAGAACAGACGAGAGGTTAGGCGTAGCAGCACCAGGAATGGAGGAGGAGGTTCCCGACGCGGCCGACACGACCGACCCAACACTTCCGCGGCGGGTGCTATTCTTGAGCTTGAGCACGCGCGTGGAATGGCGGAGGTGGGCCGCGGCGGCAGCGGCTTGGCTGTTGGGTGTGGCGGTGCCGCTGCCGCGGCTGGCGGAGGCGGCGGCGGCCCAGCCGGTGGTGGCGGTGGTGGCGCCGTGCATACCCTCGAGGGAGGGCAGGGAGGGGTAGTCCTCGTTGATGGCGCGCCAGTTTTGCCAGGCGCGGCGCAGGGCCTCGGCCTTGGTCTTGTCGTCGAAGAGGTCGGCGACCTCGCGGACGAGGGTGCCCAGCGCGGTGGAGGAGGTTTCCGAGAAGAGGGCGAAGAAGGCGGTGATGAGCTGGTCGGGGGTCATGGAGCCGCGGTTGTAGGTGGAGATGTGCGCGCGGAAGGTAGCCATCTTGGTGGCGTCGTTGCCGAGGAGGTTGGCGGCGCGCTCGATGACGGCGCCGTGCCGGGTCAGGCTGGCGCGCTGCTCCGGGGTGAGGGTGGAGAGGTCGGTGATGCTGAGGTTTTCCATGGCGTCGATGATGGGTTGGCCGGCCGGGACTCGGGATTGGGCCGCGTTGCTGGGAGCTGGCCGCGATGGGCCAGGTGCAGGTCGCGTTGGCCCCGTCTGGAGCGCCATTTGTCGCTGGAAGGCGAGCTCATCTCGCCTCAGCGGTTGCGCCGAGCTGACGGGTAGAGGTTCCGCATTGGGATCTGGACCGCGCCGCCGCTGTTCCCTGACGTTGCCCCCTCCCCTCCTGTCCTGTTCGTACCTCTGTCGCAAGTCAAAGTTGGACAAGTCGACCGTCCTCGCGTCCCTCCCTTTCGCAAACGAGCCCCCATGCTCGCTAAGCTGGTGGGCCTTGAGGTCCATCTCGGACTCGAACACGACAAACTTCTTCTCGAGGCACTCGCGGTCCGAGCACATAAAGTGCTCCTTCTTGAAGTGGTCCTCGAGTGCGTTGTAGTCCAGATAGTAGTGCGGCTGACGCGAGTCCCGGCGATCACACAGAAAGCACCGCTCGTGCTTGTTCCGGCAGTGCTCGTACAACTTGTCGCTGTCGTAGAAACGGGCGCCGCAAAAGCCGCACAGCGGGTGTCCGCGGAAGCCCGTCTGGTCGACGGCACCGGGCTTGTCGTCGCCGTGGCGCATGTGCTCGGTGAGCTCCTTGTCGGCGAACATGTCGTGCTCGTGGGTAAACACCTTCTTGTTGCGGGTGCACAAGTCGCACATCTTCTTGTGGTGCTCGCTCTTGACGTGGCGGTGCAGGTCCTGCCAGCCGAGGCCGGCAAAGTCGCACTCGGCATCGGGGCAGTTGTAGCGTAGCAGCAGCACGGTATCGCCCACGATGTCCTCGCCGGCATACTTGATGCCGATGTTGTTGTCGGTACTGGTGATTTCGGCGTCGGCGTACTCCTCAAAGCGCTTCGTTCCGTCGTCGGTGAAGATAACAAACGGGGCGGATGTCTAAGTAACAGTCAGCGGTTTCCTCTCTCCACTACTAGGTCCGAGTTACCCACCCGACAATGAGGGCAGTCCTTGTTTTTATACAGCGCCCTCAAGCGCAAGGCGCAGAGGTGGCAAGTAATGTGGTTGCAGGGCGCGACCGAGTGGTGGATGATGGGATTGGCGCAGATGAAGCAGACCTCGACGTCGTCGTTGTCCCCCTCGTCCTGAGTGTCATTCTTGACTTTGAAGTGCGGAATCTTGCCTGCCTGTGGTGGCTTGGGCTCGTCGGCGTTGGGCTCTGGTGCTGGTTGGTTCTGTGTGCTGTGGTGGTGCCCTCCTCCCCCTCCTCGACCCCTCCCCCTGCCACGTCCCTTCCCACGTCCGCGTCCTCTACCTCGATGGCCATCACCTCGGGGGCCTGAAGGTGCGTGATCTGGTGCTCCGCCGCCGTCATGTGCTGGTTCAGCCGGTGCAGCCGAAGCCATGCCGAGTCGGGTGCTGCCGTTTGTATTTTCTGGAATGATGAAATCGGGAGGCTGCGGGTTTGCCTCTCTCGTTGGTCGCGGAATACTCGAATCCGTCGATGCCGCTATAGTCGAGGCCAGGGCTCGCTCGTAGGTCGGCTATGTAGTATGCGTGGGCGTGTTGGGACTGGAAAAGTTGTGAGATGTGCCGTTTGCTGTTCGCTGTTTGCAGGTTGCGGTTGTCGGATGGTGGGGTATTTTTAAGCAACAGGCGGCGCTCCCACCACATGGTGCTATGTATTTTTCCGGCAGTGATTGGCACATCCGGCCTGTGAGTGGAGTCCGCGGATCTAACCGGGCAAGGCCGGGGTATCGCCCAAGCCGCCCTCGCCGTGTGCGTCACACCTCGTACACCCCACAAAATTGTTTTGGTGGCAGGAACTGAGAAGCAACAAATTGAAATCCCCTTCAGCACCATGGTCTGAGTCAGCTCAAACTGCGCCCCCAGCGCAGGCAGACTCATAGAATTGGTCATTGAGCGATGGCAAGATGGCGTCACTCTGAGTTTCTAAGTTTCTGAGTCGTTGAAAGAGGCAGGGCCCAGGGGTGCGAATGCGATTTTGCAAGTCGCACCAAATTGGCAATTCACGATTGACGGTATGCCGTAGGATGTACTGTGTACCTATATACATGGCTTGACCTGATCACCCACTACGCCTTCGAGCTGCCCCCAGCGGTGATGCCCTGCAAGAAGGAGGTGTAGGCCGCCTTCTTCTGGTAATTGCTGTTCCAGAGCAATGCGTCGCCCTCACCCTGGAACGTGTTGGGAACCCACGAGTACCGGTCGGTGACGCCCTGTTGGAAGAGAAGGTCAGTGACTGTCCTAAGTTCACTAAAGAATATTCGCCAGGCCCATAATGCACATACCCAAATGGTCATGCCGACGCAGCTCGGAACATTCAAGCAGGCCCGAGCGACGCGGCCGTAAGCGTCAGCGAGCTGCTGCAGCTTCTGGGAGTTGGACGGGGTGCGCATGCGGATGTCGATCTCGGTCCAGGCGACCTCGACGCCCAGGTCGGCCGTGACCTTGAGCGCCGCCGTGAGGTCCTCCTCGGAGGGGGTGGGCGTCGACTGCGTCGGCGTGCTCTCCGTCGTCAGGTGGCCCTGGTACCCGACGCCGTCGATCCGCACCCCGTACTGCTTGCACAGCCGCACGATGCGTGCCGCACCCTGAACCTTGGGGCCCAGGTACGCCAGGTTGTAGTCGTTGTAGTAAAGCTTAGCGGCCGGGTCAGCGGCGGCAGCGGCCCGGAACGCGATCGGGATGTACGCCTCGCCGATCACGCGCAGGAAAACGTTATCGCGGTAGGTGCCGTCCTCGTTGAGGGCTGCGGAGAGTTAGTCAGGCACAAGGGAAAAAGGACCAACAGAAAAAGGGAGAAGAGAAAGAAGGAAGGAAGAGAAAAAAAAAGCAACCAAAACGCCCCCAAACTCACCTTCGTTGACAACATCCCAGTGGTTGCAACGACCACGGTACCGCCCCATGACCTGGTTGATGTGGTTGGTCATGACCTGGATCAGGGTGGCGTTGTTGAAGCCGCTGTTGGAGACCCAGCCGGGCAGCTGCGAGTACCAGACGAGCGTGTGGCAGCGGACGTGCTTGCCATTTTGCTGCGCCCAGTTCATGTGCTGGTCGGCGGCGCCGAAGTTGAACTGGCCGCGGTTGGGCTCGGTGGCGTCCCACTTCTGCGCGTTCTCGGGCGTGATGGACCCGAACTCGCTGCGGATGATGTTGGACTCCTGCTGGTCGTTGCGCACCGTGAGCGACGTGCCGATGTATTGGCGGCCCGCCGCCACCATGGCCGCGTTGAGCGTCTGCACCTGCCGGTGGAACAGCCTAGGTAGGTACTGCGTATCAGCGCTGCGGTTGGTCCCGTTGCAACAGGGCCTCGGTACTCACTCCTCTGCCTGGTGGTCGACAGGCACGGGGTTGGCGGCCGCGAAGCCGCCAAGGGCGAGGACGGCGGAAACAGAAAACTTCATTGTGGCTACTAGAGACAATGCAATCTGAATACTGGGTGGGAGTGCATCGTGACTGTCCGGGTGCACCACGCCTGATACTTATACGGAAATATCTTCATACCCCGGCCCTCTGAATTTTCACGAGCCATAATGCGGGGAATAGCCTTCGGGGCCGCTCTAGATGGTACCGAAGGCAGTATCGTGAGACGGTGTTGCTATATTCGTGTACCATTGAAGCGAGTCGGTGAATAATCTGGGTAAATCGGAGGCTGGGGCCCCTGTCTTCACAGAGCCGCAGCCGCGCCATACATAACCGGGCCCAAGCCCGCCCAAGCCGGGTAAACATGGGTTAACTCCCTTCAGGCTACCTGTGGGGAAGTAACTTGAACTAATGTTCCGACCTTGAGGCTTATCCCGCAGTGCGATGGAGCCCTATGTAACCGGGAAGCCCTCTCCTGCCGGGGAACGTCAAATTGAGGGACATTTTCCCCGACCGATATGGGCTTGGCAGCTTTATGTTCGTCCTTCCCCTCCGTAGTCCGTTTAAGGCTGCTAACTGGCGCGCCCCTGAGAAGTTGCTTTCTCACCAAGCAGTTACCTAGGCAGTGAGTATAGGTAGGTAGTAAAGAGTTCCGCGTTACCGTTGGGTATCATGCGGTATAGAAACTATAGGTAGCTAGGTACTGAAGCAGCACACAGTACTAGTAGAAGCCCTATGTTAGTTAGGTAGTGAATACCTAGGTAACACTGTAGCAGTACTACTGGCTGTTCTTACTTTTTGTTCAGCACTGCTACTTGTCTACGCCCAGATCCGAGACTTGAGGGCCGCTCCCGGTCGTCCAGTGCCTCCGTTTCCTACATGTGCCTTTCAAAGACATGGAGAGGTTTTGCGAAGTCCGAATGTCCACGCATGCAGTGCTCTTGTGCGACCCTGGGGTGACGCTCAATTTAAGTGCGTATCCCTGCAAAGTGATCGCCCGGCTCGAGAGTGAATGGTGGTTGGCCCGGGTAGCCGGGATGGTCTGGGACCTCAGCACCGCCATGAGGTCCTCTCACCCCGGGCTCAAAATTCAAACCCTGGCAGGCTAAATCATAACCCCATCCGACTCCTTCCACAATGGTATCCCGATGCGACCAGCCATCACCGCCCTTATCTATGAACATTGAACTTCGCATTTGTTTAGCTACCTACCTATGTGACTCAGTGGGTGTGTCTGTGGGGGATGAGGTATGTACTAGGTTCATGTTCACTACTAATCGGCGCCTAGTATAGAGTTTTTAGGAGGTTCCATTATTACCACTAGGAGCGCTACGTGGAGCTGAGTGAGATATAACAAGGAGTACCGGACTCAACACTCGCTCCCAACGACACCTCGGATCTACTCCACCCTCTTCATTCCGAAGCTGCCGAGCGGCCCGTGGGCCGCATTTTCCTTGGTCGCATCACTGGCGACCTCGCGCACTTCCTTCGTGCCCTCCTCGATTGCCCTCCTTGCTTCCGGTGTAGGGGGCAGCCCCTTAGTGACCTTCTGGATCTCGTCGACGCGCTCCTGCATCGAGTTGGGGATTTTCTCGCGTTGCTGGAGAGGAGAGCGAGTGGGTTGGGGTCTCCAGTCAGCACAACCCAAAAATATGGAAACTTCAAGGTTTCGACCAGGGTAGGTATCTAGGTAGGTAGTCATGACTACCTATTTGGGGCGTTATCAATGCCCTTGATCACAACCTGGGTCCCGGCTCCATCGGGCCACTCAGGGACATGGTCAACGACGCCCGAGACGCCGTTACCGCGGCTCGCGAAACCCTCCACTCGGCACACAGTGCGTTGGAGCAGCTTGTGGGCAAGCGTCAAGAACTCTTGGAACGGGAACGCGTCCAAGCGGCCATCGCCGCGGAGCTGCCGAGTCTTTCCAGCCTTGCCGACGCGTCCATTCAACGCATCAACAAGATCGAGGCCGGGCTTATCGCGGCGGAGGAAGCGAGCACCGAGGCGGTGCGGCGGGCTGGGAGGCTCAGTAACGCTGCCCAGGTGACTGCCGACATGTCCATCTTCAAGGCGGACTTTGCTGAAGGTATAATGGATGTCTTGGAAACTCTGGTGATGGACCGGGGGACGGTTTCGATTGCCTGGAAGATTCTGGCGGCGCTGACTTCGGGATACGCTGGGGGGATGCCAAAGAGGTTGCAAGGACGTCGAAGTGACATCGAAGATAAGTTGAGACGTCTGCAGGGTTCGAACAAGCTCGGTTCAAACTAGGAAGTGTTGCATTATAGTAACCGGGTCGAGTAGGAAATGCAGGTCTTATGTGTACTTAGATAGGTACCTTGACTGCCTACCTACCTAGGTACCTAGGTATTTGGTTTTGACGTACACGCCCCCCCTAGCAGTTTCACTTTCGGGTAGTTTCGCTTTTTAGGCAATAGATCATCTAGAACAAGTCCAATAGCGGAGGAACCTTTGGCTTTGCAAAAGTACATGTAGGCTGTCCACCGTAGGGCGCCGTTTTAGAAGAGGGCGTACTTGAGGTTGGGGCGGTTGATGGATATGTGCGGCCGTTGATGATGTAGAGGGCCACGGTCTCCTACATGAACAGATCCAGTCTCGTGCTTTGCACATAGGTGCTTGGGGTACCCGAGGCCCTATTCTTGAGTAAATGGTAGTTGGCCCGGGTAGCTGGGATAGTCTGGAACCTAACTAGGTACCTAGGTACCTACCTAGGTAGGTAAGCACCGTTATGGGGTCCTCTCGCCGCGGGCTCAGAATCCAAACCCTGGCTCGTTACATGATAATCGAAGCGTTCAACCTTCTTCGCTTATTCCATGTTTAGAAAGAACGCGCTGATCCAGAAATACCGCTACAAACCTCGCGCGAAAGAGCTTTAGTGTCAGAACGTGAGTATCCCCCGAGTCTATGGAACCCCTTGAATGTTTTCAGCCTTTGTATATCTGTCCTAGTCCACTATATCGGTACCGGGCTCTCTTGATATCCTAAATGTACCTAGTCGTGCCCATCATAATCACCCCGATTCGCATTAATATCAGCAGCAATATCCACCAAACCCGAAATCGCAACCATAGCCAGCTCATCGAGATCCATCTTGGTCGCAGTAGCGGGGACAGGAATCGACAAGTACTCGATACAATGCTGGGTTACCCCATTCCAAATATTCTCGGTCATCCCGATGTTGTAATAGCTGTCCCGCTCGTAGGCGCTCATCGGAGCGAAGCCAGTTGGCCTGATCAAAGTAAACCTGCGCGCCTCCCCCTTCTCCGAGAGGTGCACTTTGAAGTAGTGCATCAACCCAAGGGTGTACCGGTCGCAGATCATGGTTTGCCGCACCGCATCCGTAACCTTGTCCAGCTGTTCGAGGAAGGCGGTCCACTGCTCGGGCGTCCCGTTATTGGAGCCGACGTGCTACGTGGCCGTGGACGGTTCATTTCAGGGGGAAAGCTTTGGCCATAGGGGTTTGAGATCCCACCTCCCGTTCAAAACCTTGAATGGATCTATAGGTACCTAGGTACCTACATAGGTCCTTCTGCGTCTAACGGGTTCGGGTGCCCATGCGTACCGAATTCCCGGCCCTGATTCTATATTGCAGCTGAACCAAACCCAATTGTCCCCGTCGAAAAACGGCTGCCGCCCTTGCCGCCCTTAGATAACGGCGTCGGGCATGGCAGTCACTGGTGTGGGGGAGACGGACCACAGATGAGGAGCGCGCGTGTTTGAGGCCTCTCATCGAGTAAGGCCCGTTAAGGAGCTTCATACCTTGCCAGAGAGGAAGCTGGATGTACCCGCTGCGAGCTAGTAACCTAGGTACCTAGGTAGATGAGTACCAAACACACCTCCGCGCAAACCGGCTCAGCCCCTACCTCACAACACACCAACACTTGATCGATATCTTCAAACTCTCTTTCACTTACGTACCTACCTCGCTCGGGAGTAGTAAATACCTATGTACGCGCTTCCCGTCCGTCCGTCTGACCCTATGCTTTTCCCCCGTTGCGCGCCGCGATCCCCCATGAGAGCGGGGAATAAATAAAAAAAAGAAGAAAGAAGCCAAGCCAACCCTACAAGATATAAGAATAACCAGATGCTATGCCAAAAAGGGGCCCAATCAAATTAACCACTTGTTCGCCGTGGTGTCCTAGCAGTTGCTCTGTTTCCCGCGTTTCTGCGTGTCCAGCTGCGTGCATGCAAAAGGGCCGATTCCGCTGATGAGTTTATGCCAATGACCGAGATATAAGAGAAAGAAGGTGGCAAATTCCGTGTCCCTGAGGTGCGTGTGGAAACACCACCGGTCATGTCCATCCCGGCCCGTCCCCGGCATGGGATGGGCAACGGTATCACGGACCCGGGACAAGGCGGGGCAGTCCATCTTCCAGGGCCTAATGTGTGAGCAGAAGAAAAGGAAAGGCATTACCGCGTCACCCCTCACCCCAAGCCAAGTAGAGTAACCCCCAGACGCCGTGCACGCCGAACCAGGCCTGTGGAAAAACAGCAGACCAGCCCCCCTTACCCGTCAGTCCTCGACGGGATAGAGCTGGTTCCCGAGCAGCTTGTTCATGGAGAACATGTTGATCTTGTCCTGCTTGAAGACGGCGTGCAGCTTATCGTCGCAGAGAATCTGGCGCTTGTCGTTGGGGTCCTGCAGCTCGTTGCCCTTGATGTAGTCCCAGAGCTTCTTGACTACTTGGGGGCGGGATAGCTAGGTAGGGCACGAAACGGTGAGCTGGGTCGCGGGCAACAAAAGAAAACAAACGAAAAACATACCTGGCTCTCCCCACACACGTCGGCCAGCGGCTCGCTGAGGTTGAAGGGCTTCTGGAAGCCGCCGCCGGCCTTGCGCTTCGGTTTCCCGCTGGCGTCCGAGCCGTCGGCGTCGCTGTCGTCGTCGTCGGAGCGCACGCGCTTGGCGCTCTTCTTCTTGGCCGCCTTGGTCTTGGCCTTGACCTTGGGCTTGTTAGGCTTAGCCGTGCCAGCCCCGCGCGTCACCCGGCCGCGCGACAGCCTGTTCTCCTGCGCCTGGAGCTCGGCGGCCAGGCGGGCGTCGGCGTCCTCGCTCGAGCTCTCCCGCTTCTGCTTCTTAGTCGCTGGGGGCAGCGAGACCTCGATCACGGCGTCGCCCGTGTCTTCGTCCGAGGGCGCGTGCCCGTTGGTGTCGTTGGTGTCGTTGGTGCCGGACGTCGGGGTGGGCACCTGCGCGACGCCCGAGATGGCGTCGAAGCGAGCCTCGATCAGCCGCTTGATGGCATCCTGTTGGTGGTCGGGGGTGTCAGCACGGTGGCTAGCTGGGGAGCAAGGGGGACGGCACGGCACGAACCTTTTGGCTGCTGAGGTCCTTGTCGATGGCTTCCTCCAGACTCTGGCGGATCTTCTTGCGGGTCACCGTCTCGAGATCCGCCGAGGCAAGGACGCCGTCGATGACGCGGGTGTAGGCTTCGCGCTCCTCGTCGGTCACTGCGGGGGATTAGCGGGAGTCAAAAGAGAGATGCCGAGCCCATCAGACCACCCCGGGCCACATACAAGGGGCAGACATGTTTCCGGGGCGGTAGGGCGCATCAATTGCCGCCGGGTGGGTGCGTTTGTAGGAGCGCGACGATGTGGACTAGCGCGTTGTGGGAGTGCCGGGTGGTTTGATCGGATTCGCTGCGAGGGGGATTGAAACAACGATTGAAGGTTGGCGCCGGCGTAGCAGTTGGCTAGGACCGGAGAGAGTTCCAAGGTTGTGCAAACGGAGTGGGCAGATGCGGGACAGAAGCGATTGACTGCCGCGAGCGTGTTCCCCGTTGCTTCGAGAATACAAAGTGGAGCAATTGGTCAAGTCGTCAAGTCGCCCGAACCCATCGGAGAAGATGGATTAAAATAGGGCGAAAAGAGGTCCGGGTGACAGGGTCTGATTTCGGGAGTTGTCGGCAACCTGCGATTACAAAGGTCACGGTTCGACTGAGGGTTTTCCGGTAACTGAAGATTGAAAGAGTGATGTTGGAGCCGGTGACCATAACCGTAGGTAGCGTAGTCACGTTGTGCAAGTTGGCGGCAAGCGGCGGCTGCGGCTGCGCACGATGAGGTGAGGCGCGTGGCTGGAGGTGGGGAGTTTGCGGGCAATCCAGGTCCAATGAATTCCCCGAATCGAGCGACATTTCAAGCGGTTGCAGCCTCATTCCACTGCACGTGATTTCTGCTTTTGGTCTTCCTCGCCACTGCTCGTTCCGAAATGGATGCCCCACCACCGATAACGTTATCGGCCGCAGAGTTCCGAGCGCCGCTCTCCCGAAGCAGATCATGCCAACAGCAAGTCACTCCAGGTCCCCGAACCCACGTCTTAGCACGCCCCCACGCCAAACCACATTCCGGAACTCTGAAATTCGGTCGCTGACGTACATTTGCCGTTGCAAATGAAAATCATGGAAATACAAATTACATCTCACGCACTGGATATCCCAGACTTGCGCTCTCTTTTGACTGCAATGCCATTGCGTTGTATTTCTTCAATTGCTCGGCTCTTTAGCAACTTGAGGGACACGATGGCTGCTGGCACTGTCGTGCACGCGGGACACTCTAGAAGTTCCAGGTTTATTTATGTAGGATGCGAGTAATGCGACTTGCATCCGCGTTCCTGGCACACTGGTGCTCACGCAGGGCTCGAGTGGTTCTCCAAAGTCCCATGCGGGGTTGACATCGGCAGGGAGTTCCCCGCCCAATAAGCAACCGGGATCCCCAATTCATGGTGTCTTTTTCCCAACGGCATGGGTATAATGGATATAACTAATACGCAGAGTTTATGGAACGGAGGTGTATATATTCCTGGAGCCATGTCCAAGGTTGCCAGCTCCTTGAAGAGTCCGATCTGATTTACAAGTTCAGAACTCGTCCTCATCTCCGCCGAGCACTTTCAAGTTTCAACCCTCCCACCAAACTGGAAACCCCCCCATAACCCATCCCACCACCACTACCTTCAGATCACCGCCGCAATGACCCCCCACCCCCCACCTTCCCACGCCTCCCCCCCTCCAACATCCACGTCCTCATCGTCGGCGCCGGCTTCGCGGGCCTCACCGCGGCCATCGAGTGCGACCGCAAGGGCCACACCGTAACCCTGCTCGAAAAATCCCCCGAGCTCCTCCCCCTCGGCGACATCATCAGCTTCGGGCAAAACTCGTCCCGCTTCTTTGCCAACTGGCCCGGCGTGCGCGAGGCGCTCGAGCCGCTGGTGCACAAGCACGACCGGTTCCGCTTCCACTCGTGGCGCGGCGAGCACGTCACGACGCAGTCGTTTGCCGCGGAGCACGCCGCGTGGGGTCCCAGGGTGAATGGCCATCGGGGGGAGATACACGCGGTGGTGCTGGCGCATGCGCGGGCGAGGGGGGTGGATGTGAGGTTGGGGGTGAATGTGGTGCGGTATTTTGAGGAGGATGGGCTGGCGGGTGTCGAGACGGAGGATGGGCAGAGGCTGGTGGCGGATGTGGTGCTGGCTGCGGAGGGGGTGCGTTCTAGGGGGAGGAAGTTGGTGTTGGGGTTTGAGGATAGGCCGCAGCCGAGCGGGTATGCGGTGTTTCGGACGTGGTTTGCGGCGGATGGGGTGTTGCGGAATGAGAAGACGCGGCATTTGGTCGAGGATGGGGATTCGCATACCGGGTGGATTGGCGAGGATGTGCATTTCCTGGCGGCGGCGATCAAGGATGGGCGGGAGATGAGCTGGGTGTGCACGCACCGTGACGAGGGCAGCATCGAGGAGAGCTGGCAGTTCCCGGGAAAGATTGAGGATGTGTTGCGGGTGGTGAACGGGTGGGATCCCGTGGTGGTGGAACTGGTGAAACTGACGCCGCCCGAGCGGCTGTTTGACTACAAGCTCGTGTTCCGCGACCCGCTGCCGACTTTCATCTCGCCCAAGGCGAGGACCGCGTTGATCGGGGATGCCGCCCACCCGTTCCTGCCCACGTCGATCCAGGGGGCGAGTCAGGCGATGGAGGACGGCGTTGTGCTGGCTGCATGTCTGGACAAGGCCGGCAAGGACAAGGTGCAGGAAGCCGTGCGGGTGTGGGAACGCATCCGCTACGAGCGCGTGCATAAGATCCAGCAGACGGGTGTCGCGACGCGCGAGCAGTGGCACAAGGCCGACTGGGACGCCATTTGGAAAAACCCAGAATCGATGTACCTCAAGAGGGAGGCGTGGATATTGAACTTTGACGCCGAGGCTGACGCCTATGCTTCGTATGATGCCGTGAGGGAGGAGCTGGAGAAGGGACAAGCGGACTGAGAGCTGGGTTGGTATCATCTTGGTTGCGGTGGTATTGTCTCGAGAGATATCAGCATTTGAGCGTTTATGGTTCGCGGGAGTTAGAGTGATGGGGTGTAAACAGCGGGGACACATCCGTGACCCACACAGGCCCGGCACGAAGGCAGGTACCTACCTATCCAAATACCTCGGTGCGCTCCGAGAAGAGACCTACGCAGTAACAATAAGGTGGCAACTCAGGCTGCTGCCTCCAGGAGTTCCGTGGTTAGTAGGATCACAAGCCATCGATCTATAACCAGTAGACCGAGGCTGGTAACAAGGACGCCGTTTTCATCCTCGAGGATGTTGCTGCCCTAGGTACCTAGGTACCTACCTAGGTATTCAAGCAACGGAATTGCCACACATGCACTGTCCCAAGCTAAGACGCTCCGTGTTGGAAACAGGCCCACCATTCAAGGGACTATTAATACATGTTAAGTAATTACCGGCGTCCGGTCCCTGTCATTGTCAGGTACATGATGTAGATCGACCAATGACCATCGTGTTTGCCGCTGCAATGGGTCTTCCGGTTGACTTTGTTTCAGACTTGTCCGTGTGAGCGAACGCTGTTGGAATTATGAATCACCACGATCAATCCAGTTTCCATGGCCTCCTTCCAGCCCACCGTCCTCTCTTATATCCAGCGCCTTTGCAGTGTTTCTAGGACCGTTTCACCATAAACCCGAACGCAACACCTCCGGGACTACCTATAACCTTTCCCGTTGGCACGAGACCACTCATCCCAGTCAAACCCCCAACATCCAATAGACAACTGCATTTCAATATAGTCATCATACACCATCCCTGCCGGCACTTCCAGCTCTTTCACAACATCCCGCACCGGCCCCCACACTAGGGCTCCCGCTTCCTCAGCCGCCGCCTCTTTCGACAAACAAGTCCACCCCGACCGAAAGCTATCCGGCGCAATCTTGGGGATACGGAAATTTGCCACGATACCGCAGCCCTTGGGTAGCGCGGTCGTCTGAGCCACGGGAACCGCAGCCATGATGGCGTCCTCGGCCGCTGTGATGAATTGGACCAGGAGTTTGGAATCGGCATTGCCGGGCTGTGGTTCGTGCACGAGGACGAGGGAGTCGACTTTGACGTGCCCATGGTCTTTGTAGGCTGGGGCTTCATCCCAGGTCTTGCGGGGGGCTTGGAGGTCCAGTTGGCAGACCCGCTGATCTTGGTGAAGGCACCCCAGAGCCCTGACGACTGCGTTGATAGTAGAGCGGACCGAGCGCTCTAGCTCGGTCATACCGCGGATGACTTCATCCATCTGGTCAAGGCCAAGCTATGCCCGCTCAGCCAACACCTTCGCGACCCATATCGACATTTTCCCCATTACGGCCACGGCATCCGGGCCCCTCTTAGACGCAACTTGCTAGATCAGCCAATCTATACTCTTATCCGGAATACGCAGCCGGCAACGCAGGTATAGTATCACTGCACTAAGAGCCTAGACGTCCCCCAGCTAGCCTTAGCTAGTTTAAGGACTATCTATAAATTCGGGTAGCATATACTAGGGTGTCCCTACCATCTACGTTTCTACTACCGACGTACACGTACTATCGCTACTTAACCCAAAGTCGATAAGTATAGCGCCGCGGGCAGGGCTAAAAAGGATATTACTAGGTTTAATATTGTTATACGTGATACCATTCTCGTAGACGAAGGCGAGAGCCGAGGCTATATTGTCCAGGACGCGGCGGGCGTCGGTAGGGGTATCCGGGAAGTAGTTATCGGGCCCGCGCTAGTCCCTCTAGGCAAGGGACAGCGCAGCGATATCCTCAAGGTAGAGGCTATATAAGCGTATATCCAGGCCTAGTCGCTATATAATAGTAGGGAGCCCACTAGCGCTACCTAGGGTAGGAGAGCCAAGGGTAGGGGAGTCAAGGATGGAAGAAAGCAACAATAGAGGACTCACATTTTCGTAGTGTAGCTGTGAGTAGATATATCCCATTACCCAGGGCTGAGCTGGGCCACCGACGAAGGGTATATGTGGGTCTCTTGGCCCCTCCGCTGCCCCTGAGTTCAACAACTCAAGCGCCCTTTCATTACAGGAAATGCTATCCACCCCTTCAAGTCTCGTTGGCATCCAACCCTTGCATTGGATCCTACTGGTAGGAAAGTTTGAACCATGTTAAGACTGAATCCAAAGTCAGCAAAGTGCTCTATATGCCCAGAAGGACGAAATACTCACCATCAAGTCGCGCACCCACTTGCTTGACGCCTCCATCGTGGCAGCCACCGGCTTCGTCCCCTCGGTGATGGCCTTCTTCATGCCAGGCGGCGGCGCAGGTAACTTCTGGGTAATCGCAGCATACTTGTCAAACCGCTCCTGCAACCCATCCTTGATCTGCTTTTGCCTCTGCATCACCCTTGTCAGCCAGTGCCCCAAAGACCAAAAAAAAACAAACCAGACTCACCTTGGCAACTTGAACCTCAACCTCCTTCACCGCCGCCTCCGACCAAGCCTCCAGCTCCGCAACCTTCCTCTGCATATCCGCCGGATTATTAGCCGTGCCTTCCGTCTCCTTGCCCAACCGGTCAATCATCTTCATGCCCGGCGCAATATTCTTCGCCGACATGTTCACCCACATGCTCGCAATATCCGCAAACAGCGAAAAGTACGACCTGATCGTAACCACCGTCCTGAAAAGAAACTCCCGCTCGGCATCGACGAGCTTGAAGTCGCCGATCTTTGCGTCGGGGTCGAACCGGACGGGGCTGTCGTCGGAACCGAGGTCGTCGTCATTGGAGAAGTCGCCGCGCAGGTGCTTGACGAAGGCGCGGACGCGCTTGTCGACGACGTGCTCGATGAGGATGGAGAGGCCCTTGAAGAAGGTGACGAGGTTGGCGATGTCGTGCTTCATGCGGCCGATGAGCTCAATGCTGTCTTGGAGGACTTTGAGGACTTCGGTCTGCGGAGGGGAGGTATTAGTCATCGAAAAAGGAGTCAGGATAGGGGGTTCTTACCAGGTTGAGAGTTTCGCTCTTCAAACGGGACAAGTTTGCCGAGATCTCGGCCATTCGCGTCTTCTGCTCGATAAACACCTCGGTAGAGCGCTGGTAGTTCTTCTGCGTCTGGAGGTACGCCTCCTGGGCAACGTTGAGCTGGAACTGAGCGGAAGCAATCAACGTCTTAGCCAGCCCAGGGTCCTTGGCGGGGTCGACGGATGCCCCTGGGTCCACGGCCTGTGCTGAGGCCATGGGGAATCCGCTCGGGGCGTTGCCTGGAATGGCCTTGGATGCGGCGTAGATCTTGCGGGCCTCGGTGTATTGATCCTCGAACTTGGACTGCCAGTTTTCGACAATGGGATCGTCGTTCTCGGGGAGCTTGTACCCGATGACTTTGCCCTTGAGGACTTGGTCATGGAGTTCTGTCGCGATGCGAGAAACCTCTTCCAAAGCCCTGAGGTACCTCATGCTTGGGTCCTCCTGGGTGGCCAGCCGACTGAAAGACTGCTTGGCGTCGTCGAACATGGTCCGCAGGAAGCTCGAGGAGCTCTTTGCATCGCCGTCGCCCTTGCCGCGGGCCTTGTCCCAGTCGACGCCTCCGTCCTTGGCGCCATTGAGGAGCTGCTCAAGTGTGTCGAAAAAGACAATGTCCTTGCCGACTTGGGAGTATGCGGGATCAGCCATGTTTGTTGGGCGCACGGTAGCGGCAGTGGGGGCAGGTGCCGGCTGACCACCTCCACTTCCAGGATTGCCAGCACCGCCATTAATACTGCCTCGAACCATGTCCTCGATACCCCCCGCCGTGTTCATGGCCGTCCCGGCAAAGAGGTCCACCTTTCCAACCGGGGACACTGCGGCCATGAGCACAGGGAGAGCCTTGGAGACGACATTGTTGAAAGTGTCGGCGAGACTGCTGACGATTTGCTGGCCAACGAGTTCCCAGCCGTCAGGGTAGTCGTCAGATGCCTTCTTGAAGGCAGCAGAGGTCACATCGAGCTCCTTCTTGAGGGCCTTGACGGCGTCTTCGGCCTGTTCGTTGGCAATCTTGGTGTGATCAAGTCGGGTCTGCTCCGAAACCAAGTTGATCTTGGCCTGGGTGAGGTCGCTTGCGGCTGAGGTCTGGTGGTTGGTGCAGACTTCTTCGAGCTCCATGACAAAGGCGAGCCATTCGTCGAATCGCTTGTCAACTAGGACGGCGTACTCGAGACATGTGTCGGCTGTCTCTTTGAGGTCGTTTGTATGCCGCATGAGGGTCTTGACTTGCGCTTCGGGATCGATGAGGAGACCCATGATGACTTTGACCGTATCCTCAGTTTCTGAACAGCCGAGTTGAATACCGCTCATGGATTTCTCGGCCTCGATGAAAGCCACGCGGCCGAGGTTTCCACATCGGACGAGATTGGCTTTCAGAGATGTACTTCTGCAATGCATTTGTGTTAGATTGACCTACTGCTTTGGACCCCTAATAAAGAGCATGTCTCACCTGAGGACTTTGAAACCCCCGGCGGGTTCCCTCAATTGGACCTCCCCGGCCAGGGGTGACGAGCTGGCGACAAAACATGTTCCGAGAGATTTCACCACCGTCGGAGCCGACATCAACAGTGTTGACCAGTCGTTGGCAAAGAGCATCGAGTTCTTGATGGCCGTCACCGTCTCCGATGTCTTGGTTGGGGTGGCCTTGCTGACCACCGCCAGCTGATCTTGCAACTCTTCGTCCGATGACATGATCGATATGTTGTAGAAGACAGGGGTTTGGGTCTTGGAAGCTTTAATCGGTGCAAAGAATAGAGTCGAGAGATATCAGGGGTTGATGAAATGGTTAGAGATACAATTCAACATGAGAGACAAGAGCTGGTGAAGGCACCATCTTATTCTCAATTCCTCATGGCACGGGTTCCGCTCATCCCCAGTGGATAGGAGCCCTCTCGGCATCTCCATCGCAATTTTGACAACATGTACCCCTTGAGGTTCAAGTGTACCCGCTGCTGGTTTCTACATGATGGTGTTGTTGGCGATGCATCCAATCGGACGCTATCGGCGCACGCCGACGCATCCACAGCTCCCTAGATGCAAGCCACAAGCGGGGTTGTACAAGAATGGGCTAGGCTGCATGATCATTGGGTGTAAAACAACCAACATGATCAATTCTCAAGACGGGAAGATGATCGATAGTGCAGAATGCAATCCAGCCCTCGGGGTTGTCCGATGCGAGCGCCATCTGCGCTGAGTTCCAACTCCCTGCACACGGGATAAGGTTGTAGGTGCGGCCTTGAGTTGTTTGCATGGGCTCCCTCACCATGTAATTCGGAGAGATGGGTCCCACTCCATAGTGTCATTTCGGATGAGACGATGTCCGTGGCGTTCGCACATTCGCAAGAAGGTTTGGCTGATCATGGTGGCTTTCAAGGTTTGCGGGGCTGAGAATTCCCTCGAATGCTGTGGCTTCAGAAACCTCCAGAACATGCTTATCAGTTAGTGGACTGTAAGACTCTCCTGGCCAGCCTAACACAACCTTTGAGTTGGGTTTCTACTGTCATACATATCGTGATAGCGTCCATGTCGATGATCGACGAACAGAATTTTCTCATCCTTCAAGGCCCACATCCGTTGACCCTGAAATCATCGTTTGCATAACCTCTTGACCTGGAGCGCGACACCCTGATTCCCCCTATGATACCATACCAAGGAGAGAGATTTGAGATTTGCCAGGTTTATCATATCCCGCAAGAACCGAAAGAGTGAAAAACGGAACATTCTATTAAGGGAAACTAGCAAAACCCATCACGAAGCAAGAACTATCTCCCTCTGGTAGGTACCTACAGACTGAAAACAACCCCCTAAACCGCAGGCGTAACCCCATTCTTCAACCTATCCTTCGGATACCAAGTCCACTGCCCCTCCCTCGGCGACGTATACACCTCAATTGGCCACGTGCTATCAACCTGAAAGTAAAAAGTCCCCGTCTTCTGCACCCCCGGCCACGGATCCTCGCCAAAGCTCTCATTGCTCAAATACATCTTCTGCCCCCTATCCAATCCCCAAATACTCTGATACGCATGATCGGACGTGATCAACTTGGGCCCCCAAATCGCCGCCCAGATGACCGTCTCGTTAGCTGGACGCCCCGGCGCGTGCGCACCCTCCTTGATCTCGGTAATAATACCCTGATTGAAGGGCTCGCTCTGCGCACGCTCGTTAATCTCAATAACTCCATTCTTCCCATCGTGGGTGACAAGCACAGCCTTCGGCAGTCCCTCGTACTCGTACAGCATCGTAAGCACCTTCGGCACCCCGGGCTTTGGGTCCTGCCCGCGACAGAGGTCGCGCACGAGCTGGTGCGTGTCGATGCGGAGTGTCTGAGACTCCTGGACAATCATGGCCTTCAACTCGAGATGTTTCTTAATCCCGGCGTAGGTCGCGCCAATGATGGTGAGGTGGCGAGGCGGGGGAGGGACATATTTCGGCAGTGCGTCCAGGCGCTCGTCGAGAATGGCGAGCTCGTTTTGGACGCGGTCGTTCATGGGTGGGCTGTCTGGGACGGCGTAGCCTTGGACGAGTTCGGCGCGGATCATGGTCGCGTCGTCGATGAGGCGCGTGTCGATGAGGGATTTGTGGCAGAGGCGGAGGATGACGCGGGCGAGCTGGTTCTTGTCGAAGGCCGTGACGCTCAGCATGCGCGTGTCCTTTTCGAGTTCCTGGAAGTCGGCCATCATGTCCGCCGCGAGATCGCGAGATTCTTGGGCTTGGGTGATGAAGGTTTTGGCGCGCTCGACCGTGAGTTCGAGCATTTGTTGCTGGGCGGGAAGGCCGGCGAGGATGTTGCTGAGGGATTTGGACTGCACGTCGGCGGCGCTGGTGGCCATCATGAGCTCGCCCATGCGCTTGTTGGTGTCGAGGATGGCGGCGTCGGCTTTGCGGATGCTTTCTTCGAGAAAGGCGGCCGAGTCTTCGGTGGTGCCGTTGAAGACCCCGAAGATGTCGAAGGACATGCGTGCTGCTTTGGTGTCGGCGAGCTTTTGCATCAGGTCTCGTTTGTGCTCGATCTGGTCTTGCATTTGCTTGTTGAGGTCGGCGAGGGCCTTGGTGGAGGCGCTACCTGTGGTGTCGTGGGTGTTGATGCGACCGGAGAGCTCATCAGTGAGCCTCTTGATGGTGTCTTTGAGCTCAGCCACCGTGGTCTTGGAAATCTCGTTGATCTCTTCCTCCAGGTACGCGAGGGAGCTAAAGGCACTGTCGGCGTTCTCTCGTGCCCATCTCAGCGTGGTGACGGTGTTATCCAGGATCCCAGGGCTCATGTGCTCGGCAATGCTATCGTAGTCGCCCCGCAGGACCGTGGCCAGTCGGTGGGCGCGCCCCATGGCGTACTCGAGATCGCCGATGAGCTTCCATCGGGACTCCTTGACCCGTTCGTCCATCTGGAGGGCTAAGCGTTCCAGGTCGTCGCGGCATCTTTCGACCTTGTTCCCCAGCTTCCAGACTGCCGTGGCCTCCGTGCCGAAGTTGAAGACGACGGTGCCCATGGTAACGATAGTGAGATGTGTAACGAGATGTGCGAGATAGAACTGCCTTGGACTTGTCCTCTTGTTACTTAGGACTCTGGGTGTGAACTCTGATCATTAAGGAACTTGTTGTGGAGCAGAGACTGAACGGGAAATATGAAATGCTACATGTTTCCACAAACAACCCTCGTGGAGGTCTCCCACCCCACGTCGGAGATCATCACCCTCGCGCAGCGGCAGGGTGTTCCAGACGTCGGCTCCTCCGTGCTCAGCTCAGATCTAGCACTCCGTCCGATGCCGTCACAAGTAAAAGAAACAGGAACATCAACAAAAGAAGATAGAGTTGGGCCGATATGTCGACGGTGGCTGGCTGGTCTGCCGCCCCATCCCAACCTAGTCTGGCACCGAAAGCACAGACTGCCCCCCCCCCCCCCCGCATGACGCGATCCGACGTTTTAGTGACTGCTCGCAGGGCCGCAATGCCCAAACAGGCCAGCCGATAAATGCATGCAGGCCGCATGCAAGTGCCGTCTTGGCTGCGGGCGGCTGATCCATAGGTACCGATTCTATTCGTGCCGACATTGTGCATGCTTGCGGCTGAGGGCGAGCGGGGAGCTGAGAGGCTAGAAAGGGTTTGAGTGACTTGAGGTGCATGCTGGGCAGGGGCAGGGCAGAGGGCCTCCAACAGGCAGATTGAGAAGTGCAGACCGCTTCGATGCGGACAAGGTCACATGGTGTTTTCCGGATCGAGGATGTGGCAGTGCAATTAGCATCCCCATCACGGCGGCTGTTGCAGAAGCGGACTACGATGCGCGCGGGCAATGAGGACGGACTATGCGGGTACAGTGGGCTGGCTGAAACAAAACAGCAGTGCTGTCTGTCGGGGAGACCGAATCACACTCTCCACATGCTCTCACATCTTGATTGGGCTTTGGGGTCGTTTATCTCCGGCGTAAGGTAGATTAGCGGAAGTACCATCGGGATGCGGGAGGGGGATGGGATGTACTTGGAGATATCAAGTACTTCCAACGAGTCTCTTCGGTTTGCGATCTTGGGCATCAGCGTGAGGGACCGAGGCCGGTGTATCTGAACTGACAGCATCGGTCCAGCTTTCACTCCGAAGAAGATGGATTAGCCGATGGGGACGCGGCACTCGTTAGATCATGTACTGAATAAAAGGGATAAGGGGTGTACGTCAACCATATTGGAGTTGAACAGAACATCTCATCTGTGCTCTTACAACACTCCTCACGCTTGTTAATTTCTCGCTAAGCAACTCCCTTTCACCACCTTGCCTCTTTCTCCACCACCTCCGCTCCACGACAACATGGACAACGCCAAGGACGACTTCAATTTCACTTACGTCGACCCGAGTGGTACTATCAAGTTCTCTTTCCGGAATCGCCCAGTCGCTACACTGCCGCCCGGACGGTCATGGACACCCATAGCACGTCAACCCGGAGATGTGACCCTTTTACCTCAGGACCCCGATCCAGGTACTACTCCTGTGTCGTTCAACAAGCAGTCTTTCGGGACCGCAGGTGGAAAGTCTTTGGCGGGAAACTGGGACATCACGCCTCCTCGCATCGAGTTTCAGGGCACAGTACTCGCCCAACCGGCCAACAACGAGGTCAGTGAGAAAAGTTTTACAGAGGAGCTTAAGGTATGGTTCTCGTCCCGGTGTGTGGAGCCACATGCTGATCTTGCCCCAGAGGTGGTCTACAGTGTGGACTCAGACGTTTATTACGCGAATACAAAGAGACAAGACGCCTAAAAACGCTGGCCTGCCGATGAATAGGCTTAAGGAACTCGGGTCCATCGAAGCCATGACAGCAGAGTACTCGCGGCCAAACGATACCGATGACGGACGAGTTGTAGTTGCCAAAGCCAAAACACTCTGCCGATGGGAACACCTGCGGGACAGCCCCGACATCGCCCTCGAGAAGAACCGGTGTCCGTTTGACAAGCCCAAAAGCAACACGACCGACGGCGGCGTCTACAGTCATTCCACCCCGACATACGACTCATCCTTCCACCCCAGGCGAGTGTTCCCCGTGACGATCCAGCCCCATGGCAGGCCCGAATTCGCCATGAGCACCGCTCGACTTAGCCGCATCAGTGGGAATGAGCACTTTGTGACGCATCTGGTCCTGTTCCGAGCACCTACGTCCTCGGCAGACCACTCTCTCCAAAATCCAGGCCCGGCATTCGACGACAAGGGCAAACCCCGCCTTCAAGAGGCATGTCTGGTTCCCCTTGCTGTGCTCAACTGGGCGGCCAAGCACGAGTGGGCCTTCACGCTGGCCAAGCCCGAGTCTGGTGATGATGCAAGAACGGACATGGGCGAGGAGCCTCATGGTGCGACCATCGAAAACACCAACAAAACCTCCAAAATCACCTCTTTCCCTCCGCCCCCCACCGCAGAGAGCAACCAGGCAAACCTGTGGATTTTCTCTGGTGACGAGCTCAGAGCGTACTTCGGCTTCCCTACCAACCCCAGCATCCAGCTCTTCCCCGAAATTCGCCCCGACATAACGACACGCACTCGGCTGTTCTACAGCGTACGGAAGGAGCAGTGGGACGAGAAGCACGGCGAAGGAAAGAGAAAGAGGCTTCCCGCGGTTATCTATCGTGACGATTCACCTCAGGGCATCAGCCAGCCCACCCGGTTCCGCATTGTCTCGGTCGACGAAACAAATCCGCCCGCCGCCCTGTACCAGCCCAACCCCCTTCAGCCGCACCCACCGTTACGCTTCGGCCTCGAGTTCGAGTTCAAGCTCGAGCTCAGGGACGTAGACTCGGACTTAGGCAAGCGGATTCGCGGCAAATTCAAGAAAGATGCCGACGATAAGTACGACAAAGCATTGATAGAGTACGAGAAGCTATTGGAGGAGTGGAAGGCGAAAAAGAAAGCTGAGAAGGAGGCTGAGCGGGGCGAAAGAAGGGCGGCAGGCGAGGATTCGGACTCTGACGAAGAAAGCGACGACACCTCTGACCCGAATAAGCCCACAATTCTAGAGAAAGGGGACTTCTTGGCAACCCACATTCACCAGGAAGTGGCCGACTATCTGGTCATCGACTTGAAGGGAGTGCCGGAATGCGTCAACAAGTTCGCCAACGATGCCCCCACAGACTACACCAAGTGGTCCATCACCGACGACTCGCACCTCGACATGAAGTGGGCCGAGATCACAGCCCCCAAGCCCATCTTCTCCTTCGAATTCGTCAGCCCGGTCATCGACTACAACATCTACTCCATGAACAGCATGTACAACGCATACGACTCGGTGACCCGGATCTTTGGCCTGGTCGAGAAACACTTCCGCATCCTCAAGTTCGTCGACAAGACCTCCACCCACGTCAACATCTCCCCACGCTACGGTTGGAGCCTAGAGCAGGTGCAGCGCTTGGCTTCATCGGCCTACTTCTGGGAGCCCTACGTCCGCTACCTGGTCCCACCCCACCGCCGTATTCGCGACATGGCCCGCGATTTGCGCTGCGCGGGCTTCCGTTTCCGCCTGCCTGTCCGTCTACCCACAGTAGCCGAGATGACGGCGAAAAAAAAGGACCTAGAACCCCTCTTCTTCCCTCAAACCGAGCACGAGAGGAAGACCGACGCCGAGCCGTTCCTAAAATGCACCTGGCGCGACGTCTTCGACAACATCCACGACATCCAAAAGGAAAAGAATTCGGTCGAAAAAGCCCTGGAGCGCTTCCAACCATCCAGATGGTGGAAAGAGACAGCATGGAACGCCAAGACCATCCGAGAAGGGAGACTCAGTGACGCCGCCGGCCGCATGGAGTTCCGTCGACCCCCCGGGTGCGTGACACGCTGGGAAGCTTTGGCTTGGCTGGATTTCTGCATGGCGTTTACCTATGCTGCGCTGGCCAAGGGGTCCGAGGACGACCTTCGTGCGCTCAAGGACAAATACATCGACCAGCCCGAGGGTTTGAGCATGGGGGTGTTCAAAGGGTGGATTGATAGTTATCGGATGTTACCCAAGACTCCGATGCGCGATTTCCTCGACGCCAAGTTCAGGAGAGCCGCAGAGGAGGTTAAGCTCCGATCATCTGAGAAGACAGAGCCAGCCACCACTGGCGGCAGTGAAATCACGTTTCTGGGTTCAGAGGACAAAATCGAGGTGAGCGCCAAGGGGGGGCTCTACTTGACGTCTACCGAGGAGGAAAGACTTATCAAGGCGCGGGAAGAGTTGATACTAGCAAAGAAGATAGCTCTCGACGAGCAGCCCGCGACGGACGATTGGGGATCCGCCCGCGAGAGGAAGTTCGAGAAGGGTTGGACAGATGATATGGAAAAGGGGTGGGAAGTGGGAATCGAATTTGAGACCAGGATGAATGAGAATGCAGAGGCAAGAACGATTGAGGATTTGAAGAAGGCGGAGGAGATCGCGCACAAGGAGGTGGAGGGTTTCGATTGGCAGGTATATTGGGATAATTTGAGGGCGACTCCGGCTCCTAGCACAGGTCAATAGGGAAAGGCAGGGCATAGAATGTATAGTTGAACCCATTGCATCTAAACGTCCGCGAGCCTTAATCAGATCTCGGTTATGTTGTAGGAAGTTCACTTTACTACCACCAAGTGCCTGCTCCTCCCTTAGCACCCTCCATGCTGCCTACCTACCTTAAGGTACCTAGGTAGGTACCTAGGTAGCTTCTTTCATAGCATGGGGTTTACTCGGCTCCTTTTTCTGGCTTCGTCTACGTGCATATAGACTAGAACACAGATTTTATTCAGGTTTCGCTGCCTTGGTTGACGGCCCGATGAACCGGCCCCCTTCATCCGTGCTCCACTGGTTTCGCCCCTTCCAGGCCGGTGTGCGTCGGGCTGCCAGAACCTACATCTACATGTATGTCTATGTCATCTTTAGAATCGATAGACTAGCACTGCGCGTTGACCAAAGAGACCGACCTAATCGGGATTCCATATCCGTCTAGAGTCGCGCTGATTGGCTGGTGGGTTCGAATGTTTCAGCTCTTGAGTCTTTCTCCACGACGCGCCGTTCCTTAATCCCATCCCATTGAACATGATACGATCACACCTCGACTTTCACCATGGCATCCCGCACAATAGCACACTCTTCGCGCCTGCGCTCATGTCCCTTCCTAACTTATCGGCCTCGGGCTATCTCCCTTCTTTGAGCAGCCCTAGTTCTGAGTCACGTTGTTTTCCTCACGCTCCAAGACAAGCCGGACAACCCCAGATATCATCCATCACTAGCGGGAATCAGCCCAGGATGCCTTCAACCGCAACTCCCTCTTCTACAACCAACACCCCGCAGCCTCTGACCAGAGGCACAAAAATCACATCTCCATCGGGGAGATCTTACCTGATTGATGAGGTTATCTGCCAGCGACCGAGAGGACGGCGGCTTTATTGCTTGTACCGCGCGAGGTAGGTCCAAAGAGGAACAATTTGGTGCCCAGCCACTACCCTCCTTTCTTAGCCCATTCTGATGGTTGGTTCCGATTCTCCCTCGCATTAGCCACGGGGGCAAGCAGTATATACTGAAGGACGTCTTACCGGGTGACTTTGAGTATATTTTGGAGCTACAGAACCTCGTGGACGGCTCGGCCCACGTCCGAACGCTCGTCGATAGCATCCCCAACCGCCATATGTTCGTATACCCTCTCCTCGACACGAACCTACAGCTGGTCGAGACGGCAGCAATTCCCCCCTCCGTTAAGAAGGACATCCTGAGGGATGCTCTTGCCGGCTTGGCCGACCTCTACGACAAGGGTATTTACCACACTGGTTAGTAGTCCACGTATTACCATATCCACTTTTGACCGCTGACACCCCCGGTAGATATCAAACCAGCCAACATCATGATGGACTCGTTTCCACAGAGCGATGGTACTATCGGCTTCAGAAACGTGCAGATCACGGACTTGGAGGATGCTGTAGTACTGCCGCCCGGCTCCCCAGGCCTTGGAAAGCGCCTCTCCGGAAACCAGTTCTGGAGGAGCCCCGAAGCGTGGGCAAGGGGAGTACAGCACACGCCATCCGACATTTTCTCGTTCGGCATTACGGTACGTTTCCGAGCCTACTTCCTCTTACCGGAGAGACTAACTCGTTTCCTGCCCTGGTCCAGGCTATATATGTCTGGCTCAATCGGATGGCGTTCTTCTCGGAGGAGGCAAACGCAGCCGAGGATGCCTCGGATATGATACTTAGGCGCCACGTCTCTTATTTTGTAAATGACGTCGACGACTTTGGTGGTTTCGTTGAGTATCATGGCGGGGAGGACGATCCTTTTGTTGAGCGTTTTGGAGGACTCCTGACCTCATTCGACGGCAAGGATGAGAAGAGAACACCGTTCACCAGGTGGCATCCGGTGGACCCAGAGTTCAAGGACCTCGTCAGCCGGATGACCCGCCTTGATCCTCGGCGGCGTATCACGGCCAGGGAGGCACTGCAGCACCCTTGGTTCCGAGCTTGATGATCCGCGATATCCGAGGATTGTTACGTCCTGTAGTGTGTAGTCACCAAGAAAGGTTTTGCCAAGCAAAGAGCACGACTGCTCCGAGCAGCTTGGATCGAGAAGTGAAGAATATATACGCGAACTAACATAGGTACTAAAACAACACCGCCTTCAAACCACCCTACCCCTGGGTTTCACTCCCGCCAGAATTCCCCTCTGCCGACAACTCTCAGTAAATAACCGGCCACCCATTCTCATACCGAATCAGGTTAATCCCCAGCTGCGCCGTCCCCGCATTATTATAATAATGATACACCAACACATCCCCATCCACATCCCTAAACACGGCATTATGGCCCGGCCCATGCACCGACCCATGGCTCGACATGACCTGGGACCCGCCACCCTGCATCATCTGCCTCCCCGTCTTATCCACATACGGCCCCGTCACACTCGCCGACCTTCCCACCATAATCCGGTACGTGCTGGCCGCCCCCTGGCAGCACCGGTCGAACGACACCCACAGGTAGTACCAGTTCCCGTTGCGCGTGATGAAGGGCGCCTCCACGGCCCCCTCGGCATTGTCGGGCCGCGCCGCGATCGACAGCGGCGCGGCGTTGTCGGCGCGCTTGCCTGTCGCCGGGTTGATGGGCACCATCTTGATGCCCGACCAGAAGGAGCCGAACGAGAGCCACCATCTCCCTTGCGCGTCGACGATCAGGTTGGCGTCGATGGCGTTGTACCCGCTGTTCTCGAAGGATTCGATCACCAGGCCGCGGTCGGTCCAGGTGCCGGAGGCGCCGGTGGGGCTGGTGGCGAGGAAGATGGCGGAGCGGCTGGAACCGAAGCTTGAGGCGGAGTAGTACAGGTAGTATTGGTTGTTGTGGAAGGAGATGTCGGGCGCCCAGAGGTTCTTGTCGCCTTTGGTGTAGGTGGTCGTCCAGGGGGCGCCGTTGGGGAAGACGGGGCCGGCGTTGACCCAGCGCGTGCGGTCGGTGGAGGTTTTGAGTTGGACGTTGTCGCCCGTGTAGGCGGCGAGGTAGGTGCCGCTGGGGGTCTTGACGACGGTCGGGTCGTGGATGAAGGTGTCGCCCGAGACGGGGCCGGGGTTGATGTTCTGCCTTGGGCTGAGGACGCTAGCGGCGGCGGTGGCCACGGCCAGCATGCCGCTGAGGGCGATTTGTCGCAGGCTCATGTTGGGTCTTGGCTTGACAGGTTGCCAGGGGGGGAATGGTGAGATGCTTGCTGCAGCTGCAGTGACCCTGCAGTGATCATCTGCGATCTTCGCGTAGTTCGTAACGTCGACTTATGTACATGCCATAGTGACCCCTTGCTCGGTTCAATCGGCATGGCCTCCCTGTCCAGCAATCTGAATCTCGTGTTCAAGTTTCCCCGTCTGGGCCAGACGCGTGGGCGTCGGCCCGGGCTATTATTGGGCGACGGAACCGAGCAACCCGGTTAGCCCCCCTCAATCTCGCGGTCCACAAACACGAGACGAAGACGGATACACGGCTTTACTTGATACATTCTAACGTCCTTCTAGTTTTGTGTGTTGGGGGGGAGCCTTGGCTTGCCTGGGAATAGCTCCGGAGGCTTGAAACAGCCCCGGCTCTACGGCTACGACTCTGTACTACCTCCCGAGTCCCGAGTGATCCTCTTTGTGGGGTAGTCTGCTGAAGATGGGGCTGCTGGGCGCCCTGTGAGAGGACGGCGGCTTGTTCCACTTAATCACCGTCCATTGTTCATAAGCGCGCCTCGGGAAAATTGCTCAGGGGTCCAGGGGCGCCAGGGGGGCGCAACAAAACCAAAGTGGAGACCGCGGAGCGGCTTGGCCCGTAATGTATGGACATTGCGAAGTCGTAGTCGGGGCACAAGCAGACCCCTGACTTAATGACGGGTACCTGAGCGATGTCATGGCCGTAAAGTGGTTGTTGATCTGTTGTTTTCTGAGCGGGAGAGAACCCTACCGCAGCCACGTGGTAGTCTACACGTGTACGAGGTCTAGAAGATGTGGATGATTGCCCTGCACGTGGTAGGGATGGGTGCCGCCCCCACAATACCTACGTAGGTACCTAGATTGCGCCCGTGTGGGACATCATGATATCCGGTTTCTAACTCGTCACTTGGTGTTTTGTTCATATTTTCCATTTTTAGTTCGCAACATTGTGGAGTGCACACTGCACTTTCAGCTGTTCGTTCAGCGTGTCAAGGTGTCTGATATGTACAGGCAGCATGGTACAAAGTATAAAAATATTTCAATACAATGGCAATTTGAATTACCTATAGGCTATGTGGGCACAACCTGAATACCTAGGTAGGTAGGTACCTACCTAGTCACTCATCCACCACCCCCTTTGCTGCCCGAGTTCATGTTGTTTACCCAACTTCCATGTCTGTACTATCTCCTACAGGCATTGGGAATAATCTGCAACGAGCCATCAGTACCAAACCACTAAACTCAACACTGGCAGAACCAGGAGGACAGGGACTTACAAGGGTTCATGACGGTGCATTTAAACGAGCCCTCGCAGGTCTGGGGACCACTGTATCCGATACCGCCGCACTGCTCATACTGCTTGGCTACAGCGCCGCCGGGGTTGCCACCACCAGCAGGGGCGCCCTCGAGGGTCAGCAGGCCGGGCATGTAGTGCCAGAGCTCGTAGTTGTCGCTGTCGCCGGTGCGGCCCTGGTACAGCATCTGCAGGTTGCACGGGTCGATCTCAAAGGTCTGGTCCGCGCTGCTGCGGATCAGGTCGCCGTGGCTGATGTCGTTGGTCCACTCGGCGCCCGCGTCCGTGTTGGCCCGCCCCGCGAACGGCTGGTCCTCGCTCGTCGCCTGCGCCGTCCACTCGCCGTCCAGCTTGGACGCCGTGTACGACCGGAAGTAGCGCCCCCTGGCCCCGATCGACTCGATGATCATGAGGTACTGCTTCTGGCCCTTGACCTTGTAGACCTGGATGGCCTCGAAGAGATCGTCTGTCGTGCCGCTCATGATGGTGTCGTACTTGTCGCCGAAACTGCTGGGGAAGTTCCCGATCGGCATACGTGACCGGTAGATTTGGCCATTGTCTCCCGCGAAGAACATGTACATGTGCGTGTCGTCGGCAATGAGAGTCTGGTCGATGGGGCCGGTTCTCGAGTTTGAGATCTCTCCGGTGAAGAGCGTCATCTCTTCCGACCACGAGTCCGCGTTCGCCGGGTCGTTCGAGGTCCGGTAGTTGAACTTGTCGACCGACCATTGGTAGGCGAGAACCCAAATGTTCTTGGGCGCGAAGAAGAAGAGCGTGGGCGCGACCGTGTTGAACTTCATGGCGTTCTGGCTCACTGTGGCAACCTCTGACCAGTCCGAGAAGAGGTCAAACGTGAACGAGCTCCAGCCCGGTCCCGGCGGCTGTGCGAAGAAGGTCCCATACACGAGATGTTTACCCTTGTAGGGGACGTGGGTGAAGTCCTTGATCGACTCCCAACCCTCCTTCGGCTGGACCAGGGGACCAGTCGACTTCCATCTGTAGCTTGACGGAAGGGCGCACTGGCCTTGGGCTACAGGGACCACTGAGGCGAGCAAGGTGACGGCTAGAGCCGTCGCCGGATTGTTGAAGGGCTTCATGGTGATCCTTGCAAGGGGGCTGTTACCTGAAGAAGGTCTGTGGGATGGTGGAAGTGGGAGAGGAGGAGACTTTAAACAATATACACGTTCGCTGCTTAACAGATGATTACTGACCCCGCAAACCCACCGGTGTGATGTGTTTAAACTCTCTGCACGAGGCTATTCGCCTTCCAGACACAGATACCCCATAACCCCCTCTCGGAATGTAAGATGCTGGCTTCCGGTGGAGTCTGCCAAGTTCTAAAGGACATGGAGCGAGCCGTCAATATCCTCAGTCTCTCTTCTAGTCCCGACAGCGGTACTGCCGGATCTCCCTATCCGAGTGTTTCTTGGCTCCATATTTACACCTCGGCCAACAGACCGTGACGCGGGTTTCTCCGTCAATGAGATGTAGCAACCTAGACAGACGGGGCATGTTACCTAACTAATACCTAACTAATCCAAATGAGCGGTCTCGCTAGAGCAGGCTCGTGGGCCCGTGGAGAAGACATACTGACGTGTCGAACCGAGATCCAGGTTGCTGGGCTCTGGAGAAGGTCGCTTCGGTCATAGATTCGGCGGCACGGAAATGGGTCTTATTGGCAGCAGCCACCGTCAAAGAGCTCTCGGGGCTTCTAATGCTACGGCGGGGGAGCCCGGGGAAGGAAAAATGTGGAGGTATTATGCGCTCCAATGACAGGCTCTGACGCCTGGATCTCCACGCGGCAGTACCCGGTCACACCCTGAGGGACCGGCCGTTGTTTTGATCTGCACATACCTTGCTTTCGGTCCGGAATTAGCAACCAATCTTCTTTTAATATGAACATGTTCGGCCTATTGTAACATCCACCAGTGGTATCAACTAAACGCTATTTTGTCCGCCCTACACGGCTCACCGAACTCCAGACCTTGCGGTTCAGCGATCAAAGGTTTGGTGCTAACGGGGAGATTTAACACTCGGGAATCCCGCACTCTAGAGTCTAGACACACATGCAGGTTGGCATGTTGCCTCTCCAGCATGTAGGAGCCACGATCCGTCGCCCCGAGGAGCCGCGGCTCGGTATAGGGTACGCAGAGGCCGACGATAGCTGTCGAGAAGATGTAGAAAGTAATTATACGTAGAATATTTGCTTGGTAGTGGTTGAGAGAACCTTGCGTAGGTTATCAATCTCGGCTAATACTAGACCGAGCAACTCTCTCCATTAAACGCCAAGGCAGCGGTCACGAAGAGGGCGAGAAGGCCCTTGAGGACTAGTCCAAAGGGCCTATCCTTTCATGTTCCTAGTACTTGCCGCTAATATAGCCCTCTATAAGGGTACCGCTAACGTGGATCACAATGCTAGGTACCTAGGTAGGTAGCCTACACGCCAACATCAGAGGAAAACAGCAACGAAGATGGATTTGAAACTAGGTACCTACCTATCTAGGTAGCTGCCTACCTAGGTAGGTACCTCCCCTACGTACCTAGGTAGGTAGGTTTGTTTCAAATTACGAGTGCGCCCGCGATCATGTTAGCCCCAGAAACCCGGTTCCCCCCCGCCGGCCTAGAAACTCGGTTCCTCCTCGTCGCCCGAGAAAGTCGATTCCTCCTCATCATCCCCCGCCATGCAGACCTCCGCATCAAACACCACCTCCCTCTTTATCACCAACATCAGCACGCTGGGCGATTCATCAAAGCGATCCGGGTCTTGGCCGCGGGCGGACGCACACTTGCGCCCACAAGCCAGCGGGCGGCCCCTATGCTCAGGTATCCCCCGCGGGCACAAATACGTCTTTTTGATGGACCAACGCGGGTGGTACTGAAGCGTCGTGTTCGCGGGGGCTGTGACATCCCGCCAGCTGTGGTCGTCCTCGCCGTACTCCTCGGCCGTGTGCTTCACCTGCACCGCCTTCATGTAGCGCTTTTCTGCGAGCCAGGCCTCGAGCTGCGGGATCTGAAAGTACCGCGCTTCCGCCAGCAGGGCGGCGTACATGTGGTGGTTGTGGCCCTTGGCCTCGTCAAAGAAGAGTGGGAAGACACCGCGGCGCAGGTAGGCGAGGATGTGCTCGAACAGGGCCGGGTCGGCGTCGATGAAGTAGGAGCCGTCCGGCAGCGCGTTGTCCCAGCGGCCGGAGAGGAGGACGGCGAAAAAGCCGCTCCCTTCGGTGAGCGTGGCTTTGCTGGTGGTGAAGCGGCGTTCGCCGACCTGGAGACGGATCGGGGTGTTGGTTGCGGTGAGCCCGGGGAGCTCGGGGGGTGCGCTGCCCGAAGAGGAGTTGGACACGAGTTCCATGGCGGACGACTAGGTGGAGAGAATCGGAGAAATGGTCCAATAGATTGGGGATTTCAACTTTTCAACATTTGGGGTTATTTCTCAGCATGGAAAGGTTAGGTTAATAAGGTAGAAATTTAGAATTAAACTGCAGTCTGCGATTTCAAGATGACAAGATCATAAATGTTAGGGCGGCAAGATGACAAGTCCTCAAGTTTGAAGTTTCCCGCAGCCTAGACGGAAACATGGCTGTCGCCGGCGACTGGCACCGTTTGCAACCCCCGGGCGGCTGCATGTTGGCGCGCGTTGGGCGGGGGCTTATACATGAGGGCACCAACTGACCAACATTGAAAAACAACTGGCTCTTGACCACGCTTGAAAGTGGAGGCCGCCTTGTCGGACCATACCTATAATATAATGTACCTCCCTATGCGCATAAGGCAGGCAGCACCATGGGCAGGCAGCACCATGGGCAGGCAGCCATGGTCCCCGCGAACCGCACCACGTGACCCTACATGTACCTCTAAGGTAGGTCGGTACCTGTATACATGAATGACCCCAACCCTCAACCTCTTGCGCGCATCCATGTGACCATGTCCCCCTTCTCGCCATCCTGGGCCTAATCCATCTACGCAACACTACCAAAAGTACCTAGGTACTAGCTTACCTAACTCTAAACTAACCCTCCTCCTACCTTGCCATGCGCCCCCAGTGAAGTGGTGAATCAGTCTTTTTGCTGGCACCAATCTCAGATCTGTATCAACCGAGATTATCCGAGGTAGAGCGTGATTGGACTCGGGCCGAGTTCCTCCCGAAGGGGATTCCGGATACTTCCAAGTTGGAGGAGAGGTGCATCTGCCTGGTAGGTAGGTACCTAACCCGGAATTTGAAGGGCCGGAGTGAAACTACGCCCACAATGACGTCAACGACGAGAGGCAACATGAATGTTTCACTCTCAACTGGAACTCTCAGGTAGCACACGTATCCGGGTAAAAATGTGCTGGCATTCAACTACGCACCAAACAATTGAAGGCTAAGCCCAGGGCGGAACGAACCGGAAACCACCACACTCTCGCTATCCGAGACATTGAACCCGCCTACAAATCACCACATGCACCCTTAGCCGGGCTCGACCGCCCTTCTACTCGACCCCGATTCTGCCGTTTTCGACAAGCTCATTGAGCTGGTTCCGCAGCTCCAACACGCCATCCGTCATCTTCACCACCGGGATGCTCTTGCCCTCCGGCGGCATATGCCCTAATATGTCGGCGATAGGGGGAGCATTGCGCTCATCGATGGTCGCACCGAGGACGACGGCGCGCGGTGCCTTGCGGTCCTCTCGAGAGACCCGTGAGTTGCTACCGATGCCGAACAAGTCCCCGCGGGGCCATCCATATTCAGCTGGCCCACGCAGGCTTGCAGAATCTTATCCACCGCCGTGGGGTCAAGCTCGGGGCAGACCTGCACCACTGTTTTGTGGTTCCCCTCCGTGTGAGAGGCCAGAACAGTCCGTCGGGGGAAAGGTTGCCAGTGGGGGGGAGTGGGGAGGGAGAGGACGTACCATCGAATTCGGGGAGGAGATCCCGTTGAATAGCTTCGGCGAAACCCCGATTGGGTTCGACGAGGGCGATAGGGATCGGAGGAGCCATCTTGAATAGAACGATGGTAGAGGAAGGGAGGCTGTGCTTAGTGGGAGTGTGTTGGTGAGGCCTTGGTCAGATAGATGAGCTTGCTCTGATGGGTGCTGAGACTGGGAGGGAGCGGGAGAAGAGGGAGAAAGGCAGCTCTCTTATAGATGGCATACATGTAAGAAGCGGGGACATGGACTCGTCTCCTCCGTCTGCTCTCATCACCTCCGCCGATCCCGGTGATCTGACTCTGAGCTATGTCTCATATCTGCATGCGTCTAGAATTCGGTTTAGTCTCGTTGCTCGATATAGCTAAGGTAGGCAGGTTCAGCTAGCCCGTCGTCTTGGCAAGAGGGGGAGGCCATGTCCGTCATATCTCCCATTGGGTACCTAGGCGGTTGCCGCGCTTTCTCTCTATAATATCTAATATGAGACTCGGTGAGGCCCGGTTATGATCGCCGTCCGTGGCTCCAGCGAGTTCCGGCCTGTACCAAGTTCCAACCAGCTCACGCATCGTTATACGGGTACGGCATGGATTGACCGTAATGGTACTAGGTACCTACCTGTACATACCCAGGTAGCTCGTGGTAACGCCCTAACTAAAGCGGGCAAGAACTCATTGAAATCCCCCGCCAAATAGAATAAGCTCCTAGGCAGCATGGAGTATAGCCGCTACCTAAGGAACGATGGATAACAATGTACTAAGCCCAGCCAATTGCAGCCCATGCAGATCGCGCTCCCCGCGCGACAGGCGGACCTCGTCCCCCCAGCACCCCTTTACTCGGGAGGCATTTTAAGTACAAGGGAGATTGGTCTCGGGCTAGGCCGCGAGGTGTATAAGGGAGTAAGCACCTCTAAGTAGTGTTGCTGTGGGGATATCGGCGGCGACCTAGTGAGGGAGTACGAGAGACAAGGAAACCGTAGCTAGGTACCTACCTTACTAATGCCGCGAGGAGACGAGACAGCATCCCATAGCTGTGTCCCTTCCTTTCTCCTCTTCTGTTTGACCGTCTACTCCAGGCAGGTCCACAGGGGCCTGCACTCAGCTATGTAGGGTTACCTCCACAGTACCTCGTGTTTCACTTTCAGCTCTTGACAGGGCGTCCGGGTAACCGGGTGACCTGCCTATCGCGGCTCCCGCAGGTATATACAACACCCCATGTATTCCTGTACTCGGTCATGTTTAGATCTTCAAGGGGTCTGGCGAGGTTTCACATTCAACTCTAGGTAGGTGGCAAGGTAGAGTTAAGAGGATATTATCATTGGAAGGCCGCGCCAGCCAAAGGCCAAGCCCGAGGCGGAACGATATAGCTGTCATACCTCGTTAAGTACAATAGGCTACAGTACGGCGCCCACCTCCAAGCTGTTCAACCTGATCATAACCAACCCATCGTATCCTTTCAAGGTTCCGCTAGAGCCACCACCCCGTCTTTCTACTCCCTCAGGCGGCCGCCGTCCAGCTGGCCGGTGCAGCTATGGTACAGGAAGACCGCCGTTCTGCGGGGGTCGCTGCAGACCTGTACCACTATTTTGTGGTTCGCTTCGTGTGAGATACCAGATCTGTCTGGGGGGGGAGGACGGTGCGTAACTGTGGGGATGGGGCGAGGGGTGCTGGGATAGACGTACCATCGATACCGAAGGGGTGCCCTGGTTTTATGATAAATCTGGCGAAGTCCAGATCATCACTGTCAACAATGGCTACAGGGATTCGGCCAGACATTTTTGAGTGGAAAAGATTGAAGCTATGTGAGGAAGGTTCTGCTTGGTACAAGTGTGTTGGTAACGAGCTTGTGAGGGGGGAGCGGAAAGAGGGAGAAAGGAAGCTCTCTTATAGATGTAAGAAGTGGGGACTCGTCCCGTCTCCTCTAGCCCCCACCAATCTTGGTGATCTGGCTCTGAGCTCTGTCTCTCGCCCTGCAGCTTCAGGTTGGTAACCGCTATTCAAGGTCGGTATTGTGCAGTGTTTCACTTTCAGCTCTTCAATTGGCATAGCGTGCCGAGTAACCAGTCAGTCTACGGCGGCTCTGGTGGACACAACGCTCGTGATTCGATAGGGACATAACACTGATACTTCCGTGTGAGTGACTTGTCGAGTCCCAGACTACCTACATTTAGTGCGTTGCGAGGTTTTCCGGTCTGCGCCGATCAACGTGGTCAAAGTCACTCATGCCATGGTCGAGCAGGGAGGTACCGATTGGGTATACCGCCATTGAAATTCCGTACCAGACAAAGGCTAGGCTCGAGGCGAAACGATCTAGCTGTTATAACCTCGCTAGGTACAGTAGGCCACAGCACTGCGCCCACCTCCCAAGTTGCTGACCTGATTATAACCAACCCATCGCATCACTTCCGCTACGGCACCCCCGCCTTTCTACTCGTTGTTAAGCCTTCCATTCGCAACAAGCGCCTTGAGCCGGTTCCGCACATTGGATACGTTAATCTCCCCGCCGTACAGATCCTCCGGCTGCATCCTCACGAACACGACATGGCTGAGCTGGCTGGACCGGAAGGCGTTCTCGATGAAGTCGGCCCCGTCGTCGGGGAGGGTGGGTGTGATGATAATGGCGCGCGGCGCCTTGCGCTCCGATACGGGGAGCCGCCCGTTGCTGCCTATGCCGAAGACAGTGCTAGGAATGTCCAGCTTGCCGGCACAGGTATCCAATAGGAAGGACTCCGCGAACTCGGCGTCACAGACCATCACCGCTATTTTGTGGTTTGCTTCGTGTCAGATACCGTGGCTATCTATAGGGGGGTGGGACTATAGGGGTAAGGATGAGGTAAGGGGGTGCTGGGACAGGACGTACTATCGAACTCGGGGAGGAGCTGCTGTAGGAGAGGTGTGGCGATATCCTTGTCCCTCTCTACGATAGCTATGGGGATTGGGGCCATGTTTAAGTGGAAAAGAGGCAAAGTGAGGAAGGTTGTATTTTGTATGTTGGTAACGAGCTGGTGAGGAGGGAGGGGGAAGAGGGAGAAAAGCAGCTCTCTTATATATATTATAAGAAGTGGGGACTCGCCCCGTATCCTCTCTTGGTCTCTACCAATCTTGGTGATCTAGCTCTAAGTCATGTCCATCACATCGCCCTACAGCTTCAGGTTACCTAGGTAGTAATCGGATCTTGAGTAGTCAAAGCATCTACGCTCCCAGCCGCTATCCAAGGTCGGTATTGTGCAGTGTTTCACTTTCAGCTCTTCAATTGGCAGAGCGTGCCGAGTAACCAGTTAGTCTACGGCAGCTCTGGTGGATACCTATAGTTGCGAGGTTTTCCGGCCTACGCCGATCAACGTAGTCAAAGTCACTCATGCCGAGCAGGGAGGTACCGACTGAGTATACCGCTATTGAAATTCCGCAGTAGATAAAGGCTAGGCCCGAGGCGAAACGATCTAGCTGTTATAACACGGCTGGGTATAGTACATATAGGCCACAGCACTGCACCCACCTCCAAGTTGTTAACCTGGTCATGACCAACCCATCTCACCACTTCCGCTAGAGCACCCCGCCTTTCTACTCGTTCTTAAGCGTTCCATTCGCAACAAGTTCATTGAGACGCTTCTGCAATTTCACCACGCTCCTCATCTCGTCACCCTCCCACTGCATCCTCTCGACCACGATATGGCTAAGTCCATCAGACCGGAAGAGGTTCTCGATCTCGGCAGCCTCGTGGTCTGGGACCCTAAGGCAGATGATGATAGCGCGAGGCGCCTTACGCTCCGACTCGGGGCGCCCCGCGTTGCTACCGATACCGTAGATCTCGCTTTCTATAGAGCGGCCGGAGTCGTTTGTCATACCGCCCAAACATCCAGAGCAGGTGTGCCTTAGGAAGAGCTCCGCCCTATCGAGGTCTTCGCAGACCTACACCACTATTTTGTGGTTCGCTTCGTGTAAGATGCTAGAGCTGTCTGTGGTTTGGGGTTGGGGGGAGGGACGGCGCTATAGGTGTGGGGATATAGATGGGGCGAGGGTACGGGTGCTGGAACAGGACGTACCATCGAAACTGGGGACGAACTCTTCCATGATAATTTTAGCGAACGCCCCCGTATTGCCGACCACGGCTATGGGGATTGGGGCAGCCATTTTTGAGTGGAAAAAAGGCTAAGTGAGGGAGGTTATACTTGGTAAGTAGATTGGTATCGAGCTGGTAAGGAGGGAGCGGAAGAGGGAGGAAAGCAGCTCTCTTATAAATAATATAAGAAGTGGGGACTCGTCCTGTCTCCTCTCTTGGTCCCCACCAATCTTGGTGATCTGGCTCTGAGCTATATCCATTACAGCTCCCGTTGGGTAGGCGGTTGCCGCGCTTTCTCTCTACACAGTATATGTAGCATATACCTTGGGACTCGGTGAAACCCGGTCAAGATCGACGTACGTAACTCTGGCGTGTTATACCTTTCTCCTCTTTCTATTTGACCGTCTACCCTAGGCAGGTCCACAGGAGCCTACAGCTTGAGGTTGGTAACCGGATCCTGAGCAGTCCGAGCATCTGCACTCAGCCATTTAAGGTAGGTAGGTATTGTGCAGTGTTTCACTTTCAGCTCTTAGCGGAGCGTGCCGAGTGACCGCCGGGTGGCCGGGTGACCACATGCAGTCAGTCTACAGCGGCTCTGGTCGACACAATGCTTGTGATTCGATGAGGAACACTTGAGTTCCAGACTGCATTCAAGGCGTCCTGGTGCCGAATGTCTCCGGCCTGCGCCAGTCAAGGTGGTCAAAGTCGCCCGTGGGCCATGGTCAAGCAGGAAGGCACAGGTTGAATGTATGTGTATACGTGCCACCATTGAAATCCGCGACAAACAAAGGCCAGGCCCGAGGCCGGGCGGAACCGACCACCACACTTTCCCTAGGTACATGTACCCAAAGTTACAAACCGTCACCCCCCGTCGCACTCGAGCCCCCTTCTACTCGCGCTAGAGTGTCCCGTCCTCCCATACCTCCTCACATCTCCTCACATCTCCTCTTTTTGTCTCTGCCGATCTCCGCGATCTGACTCTGGCTCATGTCACAAATAGGTACGTACCTATGTACCTAGGTAGGTAGGTAGGTATGCATACCTATGCCTAGGATCAACTAGCGCCTTAGTCTTGGCAGTAGCTGCAGCCTGCAATGTCGATCCGCTTGTCAGGGCGTCTGTAATGCGAGGCTATCAAGAGTGAAATACCTCTTTGTATGCAACTCGGCTAGTTCCGGACTCTCCCAACATATGTCTCCACAGGGAGACTCCTTGTCGGAGGTTGCAAAACGGAAACCAACTCCCGTTGAGGAACCCGTCGGAACGGCGTTTTGATATACCCTACCACCTACAAGTTGACAGGGCTCAGGAGTCCACCATGCTCACCACAAGTATACCGACACACGTCATGTCACACTCAATCCGTGGCGAGATGCTATTAGGCTTAGTGTCGTGGTGAGACACAGCTGAGCTCGGCGGCTAGAGACCGGAGCTTGGCAGAGCCGACAACATAGTCCGTACCTACCTCGACTCCCATATTGTCGAGTTTTAGACGCGGCTCGCGCGGGTTGGCCGCTTTGATGGGTCGGGAGATGTGCTCGCTCACACCGCATGATTCATCACTCCCACCGCATCATCAATGTTACCACCGCATGACACCCAATCCCCACTGCCCAGTCGGGTGGTATCACTGGTATGCACGGACTCGGTATATCCGCAGTTGCTTCTCCCTTTCTGATGTGGTAGTCATGCATGCAGGGTAACCAGATGCGGTCTCCTGTATGAGAGCATGCATACGATCGGTACCAGATCGGACTCATCGGACGGCAAAGCAAGGGAAGCAGGTACCTTCTGCCACCAATGCCGTGCTCCCCATAATGCCTGCACTGGAACCTGGTTTTCTCCTCTTTGCATTATCAATCTCGCTGCAGCTCGAAGCCGATAACCTAGGTAATGTTGAGTGGTCTAAAACTGCAGTTGGGTTTGGTAGCGTCGTTGGGGTACCAACTTGGTGACGCGTACATATTGGAAACTGTCTCAGCCACCGGAGAACGCACTCCGAACTCATCCATACGGGTGCTTCGTCGACTACGGAGACAGGGTCAGTATCCATAAACCCGTGCCCTAATAAAGCATTTGCATCTCATGTTTCCGTGGTCCGTGTGAAAGCAACGATTTGTCAGGACCGTGACGGCCGAGCCCGTTCTTCGGATCCGTCGAGGACAAGAGACCGCGTTGCTAAGCTATGACATGGCGCCATGTGGAGAGCCGAGATCTGCTGCATTGTCAAGTTCCTCATAGCATCCCAGCTGTCATATTTCCGTTGCCCCCTGGCGGATCCAGGTGATACCGCCGGATATTCCTGTTCGTTATCACGAGTGTTGGTCGATGAGAAGCCCTAGTAGAACGTCATGTCATGTCAAAAGTTCTTGGGGAATACCTTCGCGTTGGTCGAGGTCAAATGTCATGCTCCAAGAAGTGAAGGTGCACCAGCAACTTGGAACCACGCCGCCTCTCTGCTTACTCCCGTCCAACTTGCTCTGAAGAAAAGCCAAACGCCACCCGTCCACGCTCACCCGAGCCAGAACTGACCGTCGACGAAGCGTGAAACCCGGGCGCGATAACGCCCAAGCTTTTATTGTAGACCTGCCAAAAACAAAGAAAGAAGAAAGAAAGAAACCACCGCAACCGAGAAACCAACCCCAACGCCGCCCCACCGCCCACCCAGTCAGCCACCCAGCAACGAACCAGCCCGCAACAGACCAACCCCCGGCTCTCACATCCCCATCTGGACATCGCCGTCGGCATCGAGAACGCTCAAACCTTCCATCTGCCGGGGGAGGTCCATGTCCTCCTCGTCCTCTTCGTCCGAGCCGGCATCGCGAAGGTTGAGCCCTCCCATCTGCCGCGGGAGGTCCTGGTCCTTGCCCATGCCCTCGTCGTCATCACCGTCGTCGGCGGCGTCGGCGTCGGCTTCCTCCTCCGACTCGTCGCCTGACTCGTCGATCTCGTAGTCCGCCGCCTCCCCCACCAGGTGGGGGTAGACGTAGAACTCGAGGGACATCCAGTCCCTGCGCGATTTGGGGGGGCAGAAGTTAGTGGGTGACACGGAGCGTAGGCGGTCTGGATGGGGATGTGAAGGTATGTACGTACCAGCGGCTCCCGGTGGCGGCGACCAGGCCATCGATGGCGAAGGCGAGGGCCGTTAGCTGGTCCCTGTCGCCCTCCTTTTGCGCCTTGGGGGTCTCGCGCTCGTACTTGTTGCGGGCCTCGGCGATTTGGAAGAGGAGCTCGGTCCTGTTTTGGGACGGCGTTAGCAGAGATAGAGGTAGGGACAGCGTGCCGAGGTGTTGAGCGGCTGCGTGGTGTGTAGAAGCCGTCGTGTGCGGGAGACTCGATATCGGAGAGGAAAGGGGAGGGCTGGAAAAGAGATGGAAGTTGGGAAGCGAAGGCGGACTCACCATACTTCCGGCCCAATGGCCCGCGACAGCTCACAGAAGTCGGCCGAGCGCTCGAGGTAGTCGATGATGCCCTCGCTGAGGCGGATGCCGTGCTCGGCGTCGTTGATCTTTGCGGCCACGAGATCCACCGCCCCGACGACCAGCCTCTGAGCCTCCCTCTTCCGCAGCTTGACTTCGCCGCCATCGTTCACCATGATTAGGGCGCGCTGGACGACCGCGTCGCGTTTGTCCGAGCGTAGGATGCGCGGTGAGCCCTGCCCACGCCGCCTGCGTTCAGTTCCGTCAGCGATTTGTTTCGTACCTAAACGGGACGTTGGGCTTTAGGGGAAAACTGCGGGCTTCACTTACCAGCAGAAACCAGCCCGCGGGAAATAGTCCAGCAGATATACGCCGGGACCCGCCATCTTTTTGGTCTTCTTGACCTTCTTTTGTCTAGTCATTTCGGCGACGACGGGAAAAAGAAAAAAGGGAGGGTGTGGGAAGCGTGGAGAGAGCGCCTGAGGGGATCGGCTTTTTTGGTTGAGAAAGAGAAAAAACGAAGGCAAAGGGAACACCGCAAAGGCACAGATGGTTGATTGACTTGGAGGTTGCGGGATGGATGGAGGGGTTGAGCGGGAAGAGAGATTTCATAAGTTCCCAAGTGCCGGGCAGCCACTTTTCAATCTTCTCGGGTGAGAAAATAAATAATATGTTTAGATGGCGGACTTTCTTGCTATTGTTCTCCATGGATTATTCACGAAGAAAAGATTTCGAACTTGAACTGAATAGAACCAGCTGCCATGCGTATATTCGCCAGTCTACACAATAAGCCAGTCCCACGCCTCAGTGTCACCAATACACCGGTATACAACAAACTGTCTATTCACGCCCCAAACTCATTTCGAATCTGCTTCCACTTCGGTTGTTCCTTGAGACGCAGGTATTGTTGCAACAATGTAAAAAAGGGCCCATCGAGTGCCCAGGCACGCACCTTCCTTGTCTCCCCTGAATATGAGATAGAAGGGGCTAGTTGTCACCTGCCACCTGCCACCTTCTACCTGCCACCCGCCACATGGTAACAGCACCTTCCTGCCCGCCTTTATCATTACAGGCCTAGCACCGTAGAATAACAACACAAGTAGAGCTCGCTAGTCAAATGGTCTCGACTGCCAGTCCATGGCAAGAGGCAGTGGGTTCAACTCCAGCACGTTGCGCTACCTAGTATTCTAGGCTGACAGGCTTGTCATGGTATACTCCCGCATGGGTTTGTGAGAACACGTCTTAGTAGTAGACAGTTCTTGCGTAAAATTTGCGAATACTCCATGAGAGTCTAGAGGGTCGGGGGAGTGGGTTCTGGGGGCGGCTGGTTCTGGGGGGACTAAGAGCTCTACGCCATCTTTTTTCCTGTCATTTTCCGCTTTCAGTTTGTTACACACCTACGAACCTACCTTACATTTCCTTGACTCGACTAGGTACTTTCACCTTTTTCCACACTAATAAAGCATTCCAACCCTTCATTTTGATACTAAAACTCGATTAAATTCTCAAACACATGGCGATACAGGTCCTATTCTGGTCTGTCCAGATACAGCATGTTTTGAACTCCCTCGAGAATTGAGCTTCCACATTAGACTCGGGCAAACCCAACGATGGCCGAGAAGAACTCGTCCTAGTGTGTGACAATCACTTTATTAACATCCGAGTCATCGGTTATCACATGCTCATGGTTCGGTTCTTTGTCTTCTTAAGTTACCGGAGGATTTGTTCCTTAGAATACTACCTCCTCTTTCTTGAGCTCGGTGTAGCTTCCATGCTAGCCTTGGCTCCCTCGTTCCTGTGTTGTCTCGGGAGCCCCAGCTATTTCCCAGATCCTCTCCAGACCGCCGGCCCAGGGATCGCCCATTCCGTCCTACTCGATGTCGGTTCCTCGTAGATACTCAGGTGGAGTTCAGGTTCTAAATCGTTATATCAGCAAAGGTGGTTAGGGCCAACTCTACCGCACAAGCAGTCCCTCACCGTCCTCTTCCCAAACTCCGGGGATAGACGCCAGATACTCATCCCCGGGTACCTCATCCCCAGAGCTCACCACATGCAAGTGCGCACACTCGGGGTAGAACTCCGGGGAGAAGGGCACATGCAGCGCGATGAGCTCGTGTCTCACGAGGTAAGCGCCGCCCTTGAGCGTCTCGGGGATGGTCACGCCCCATGTGAAGTTGTTGGCGATCAGCTGCTTCTGCGCCCACAGGCCCTCGCGCATGCCACCCGACAGCAGGCCGGCCTGGTCGATCTTGAACCAGTGCCGGCCCGTGCCGTTGAACGCCGAGCACGCGCCCGCCTCGGCCCCGCAGTACGCCATCCACACCACCACCGCCCCGATGTCGTGCGGCCATCCCGGGTAGTAGGCTTTGATCTCGCTGCCTGCGTCTACCGTCGCGTACTCCTCCGCGTAGCTGCCTGGGTTGTTGCAGACGAGCGCGGGGGAGGTGAGGTCGACGATGGGGCTGAAGTCCACCCAGTGCCGCTGGATCGAGCTCTGGCCCTCGGCGGGATAGTAGGGGAAGAAGCTGGTAGAGGGTTGTCAGTTGAGGTTCTTGCCGACATAGCCAGTATGGCAATCTCAACGTGTTAGGGTTTATACCCGGGACGCCAATCCCCTGCGATCGAGTAGTTCCACACGCCGCCATGCCCGGCAGCGGCCGAGGATAGCAAGGCGATAGACGCCAAGTGAGCAAAGAGGGCCATTTCTAGGAAGCTAACCCAGGTTGCCCTCAGTAAATAGAATAAACGACAGGTACCTCGAGCTAGGTCCTCAAAAAGCGGCAGGAATAGGAACATTCCTATTTCACAAGGGGGATTAAGTACTTCGTCTACACGTAGGTACCTCCGCAGAAAGCTCCGCGTTATAAATAAAACAACAACGTACCGAACAACCACACCTGTCGATCGCCGTCGTCCACTGCAACCCAACCCGGCAACACTCGTTTGATGTTACCTGGTTCGGGGGAGATGCAATATATCCCGCCTCGGTAACATGCTAACCTATACAACGGCACCCATCTCCATCAGCACCGCTATATAACCGCCCGAGGACTGCCATGATAGCAGCACCATGTCTTACGTGCAAGCAGCATAAGGAATACGATCTCTGAATCCGCACACAGGCCTCGGACTGCACAACCTGAACCGTGGTGACGAAAGATACAACACACACCCAGACGAGCCGTTCTGTGGGCAGGCTATTTAGGATAAAGTAACCCAGTCCTGCTTTCTTTTCGTACTTACCTAGTTAGCTACGTTCCGGTTGCAACGGCCCAGCCCCGTGCTAGGCGTCCGGCGAGCTTTTCGGCCCGCGGTTGCCGGGGCTGTGGCGCTCCAGTGATCGTTTCTCTGTCGCGCCCGTAAGCCGGCCAGTCACTCCTCCGCTCCTCTCGGCTGTCGAATGCTCGCGTGCCAGAACGGGTGGTTCCGTCTCACTACTAACCAGGGGCGATGAAACAAGCCAGGGCGTTCAACTTCACCAACTCGTCGCTGAACTACCACTTTCGGACCAGCTAGGATGTCGCAGCACGCCTTCAAATTCCACGTAGATGGGCGCTCACCGGAAAAGGGGCGCAGCGAGGCAAGGATAGTCTCAACAACGGCCGAACTCCCCGCAGCAAACCATCTCCCTCCGACCTCTCGCTACCACCAAACCATGGCCGCCTCCCCCGCGACGCCAACCACCCGCTCCTGGCACCTGTCGGTCTATAATAGCAGAAGCTGCCACCGGCAAGGACAACAAGCGGACCACCGTTGACAGATAGCCACGCAGTAAGAGAGAAGCGAAGAAAGAAGACACCGACGTCGTACGGCGCTCTAGAAGGGCCGGCACAGTCACGGAGCGCAAGAACGCCGCCCGGATCTAAGTCGAGTTTAACTCTACTGGGGATGGGGCGGCGGCATGCGGTGGGGGTTTGAGGAGGGGTGTTGGGGGGGTGTTGGGGGGAAGGGCGGTTTGTGGCAAGGTTTAGTATCACGGCCTACAGCCAGAGACACGGTGCCCACGTGTAGTTGATGTTGAATGTGATGTGCCCTATCCGTGGACTCCGTAGGTGGCAAATGGTCATGATGGGAAGGAAGAATGGGTGGCACTTGTTGCAAGATCGACACCCGTCACGCCGGATATCCCACACAATGGCTTCAGCAATGTATTGGGCCCTTCTATGGTACTCTACAGTGCAACACCTGCCGTGGCAGCTACTCCCCGCTCACCTCTCCCGCCGCCTGGGAGCCGCTCTTATTATGTCGTCCACACGCAAAAGGAGCTACTTCCGGTTAGCACACGTACCTTTTAACTGGAAAATAACAACTTACCTCTGCAGCCTCGCTAGCCGAGTTGACCACGGCGCGCTTGAGCTTGTAGCTCTCGATGACGCCGAGATCGCGCATGTCGGCGATGCCACCACCGGGGGTCATTAGGTCGAGGCCGTAGGTGGTCATGCCGTCGTAGATGGCCTTGCGCAGGCGGGCGACGAGGTCGCCCGAGTCGAGGCCCGCGTTGTCGGCCAGGATGGTGGGCAGCTGCCGCAGGGCGTTGGCGAAGGCGGCGACGGCCGTCTGCTTCTTGCCCTCGACGCGCGTTGCCGCGCCCTCGACGGCCTTGGCCATGAGCATCTCGGCGCAGCCGCCACCGAGCGTGGTGCGCGGCTCCACAACCGTCTGCGACAACACGGCCAGCGCGTCGTGCAAACTGCGCTCAGCCTCGTCCAGCAGCTGGTCGGTGGCGCCGCGGAGCACGATGGTACACGCCTGGCCGGCGGCCACGCCGGAGAACTTGATCAGAGTGTCCTCGCCAATCATGACCTCCTCGATGACGTCGCACTGGCCGAGCTTGACCTGCTCCGGGTGGTCAAAGGTGGAGGCGATCTCGCCGCCCGTGACGAGGGCGAGCCGCTCGATGCCGTCGAAGTCGGCGTGCTCGATCGACATGATACCGGCATCGGTGAAGAGCTGCTCGGGCCAGTTGTAGATCAGCTGCCGGTTGATAAAGCAGTTGATGCCGTGCGCCTTGATCTTCTCCACCTTGGCCTTCATCTTCTCGCGCTCTGCCCGCTCCAGCTCCGCCAACTTGTTTGTCGAGCTGACCTTGAGCTGAGCGCCAAAGATCTTGACCTTGTCCGTGTCCATGGACGTGTTAGCGACGAGGATCTTGGCCTTCTCGAGGCGCTTCGGCTGGTTGACGCCGATCTTCTTGTCCAGGATGAAGCCTTCGTCGAGGTACGACTCGCTGAGCTTGCCGCCGGCCTTCTTGATGATCTGGATGTTGCTGAGGTCCGACGAGCCCTTCAGTCGCAGGATGGCATCGACGGCCAGCTTGGAGAAGTGGTCCCGGTCTTGAGCGAGCACCTTGGAACTGAGCGTGGTCCGGGCGATTGCTTGGAGGTCCTTCTTGAAGGCATCCGGGTTCTTGCTGTAGTCCACCGCTGACCCTTCTAGAGCCTTCAGCGCTGCTTGGCTGGCGATCCGGTACCCTTCGATGATGGTCTGGGGGTGGATCTTCTTGGCAACGAGCTGCTCGGCCTCACGCAGGAGTTCTGCCGCGAGGACCGCCACAGATGTGGTTCCATCACCGACTTCGTCGTCCTGAACCTTGGAGATGTTGACCAGCACCTTTGCCGCCGCGTTGTCGAGAGCGATAGCCTTGAGGATTGTCGCACCATCGTTGGTAACCATGATCTCGCCGGTCGACCTGCCGCCCCTTGTCAGCCCCACAACCACCACCAAGCACCGGTCGAGCCCAGACGACGTACGCTGACTGCAAGATCTTGTCCATGCCCTTCGGCCCGAGTGTGCTCTTCACCAAATCACCAACGGCGATGGCGCCGACGAAGGCCGCGAGGCGGGCATTCTCTCCCTTTTCCTGTGTCGTGCCCTCCTCGAAGATCTGGGTGGGGCTAAACGAAGACTGCAGCGTTTGTTAGCAATGGCCTAAAGTATAAAAGAATAATAGAAAATACGGGTAGAACGCACCATGGCGAAGACAGTGTAGGGGTATCTCGAAAACCGAAAGTTTTTGGGATGAGGTCCGCTGAAGTAACGGTCCGAGATGGCGGGGAGGAGGGGCAGCTCAGGACCAGGCAGGCGCTGCTGCAGGGCAACGGAAGCTGCTGGACTTTTTGCCCAAGCAAATGGCAAAATTTCGAGGAGCTTCTCACCGCCTTTCTACAGTTGGCCGCCACCTGAAACGAAAACGCGAAGCTCACACTTTCCACTGAGTAAGACAAAGAGGTTTTATTCTGAAATATTGTGGAAAATATCGAAAATATTCGTGCCTATTTTTCACATTCAATCATCCGTGAAAGCGACCCTGCATCTCGAAGCATTCCCGATAAATCGTGCTAAAAGTACAAGCGGCAATCGCTAAACCAAGAGTTAGTGTGGGGCAATTTTTCCAAACTCCCATCTGGCTGAACCCCACCACGTTCTGCGCAGCGCACAAAATCTCGTCAATTATCCCGACGACGAAGATCCCCAGTCCCCCGCGGCAGCACCACCACATCGGCAACACATCCGTTTTCGCAGCAGACCCACGATACGGAATCGCCCGATTAATTGCCCAGCATGGCGCCGTCCTTCGACCACTTGCGCGACGAGGACCTCGATGAGGAGGATTTCGACATGGACGAGGTCGACATCTCAGATCTCCGCGAAAAATACGAAGTCCAGCTTGAGCAGGGCTATGACACATTTGTCGTCGTCGACGGCCTTCCCGCGGTCACCGAGGAGCAAAAACCGAAGCTCGTCAAGTTTTTACTAAAGAAGCTCAACGCGGTCGGGAGGGTCAGTGAGGACTCCGTCTACATGCCCATAGGCGATGACGGCTTGTCGCTGAGGTATGCCGTTTCTCGGCGGAAACGCGGGGTTCTGCAACCGTAAAATGGCCGTTATGCTGACCCCCATAGGTTTGCCTTTGTTGAATACTCGTCTCCCGTCGAGGCCGCCGCGGCGGTGCGCCAACTCGACTATACCCCGCTCGACAAGAAGCACACCCTGCGCGTTAACAAGCTTACCGATGTTGACCGGTATGGGCGAGAGGGCCGCATCGAGGAGGAGTACACGCCGCCCAAGATCGAAGAGTTCCAGGAAAAGGAGCACCTCCGGTCTTTCATGGCGGACCCGACCGAGCGTGGCAGAGACCAGTTTGTCATGTTCAGGGGGGAGACGGTGGGCGTGTTCTGGAACAACGAGAAGGACCAGCCAGAGAATATCGTTGACCGGCAACAATGGACCGAAACCTTCGTTCAGTGGTCGCCTCAGGGAACATACCTCACATCCGTCCACGCCCAGGGCGTGCTGCTCTGGGGCGGCGCCTCGTGGTCGAGGCTGAGGCGGTTCCCGCATCCCTTCGTCAACCTGGTCGCCTTCTCACCTAACGAAAAGTATATGGTCACCTGGTCGAACCGGCCCATCTCTATCCCCGACAGCGGGCACCCCGCCCTGTCACTTGATGACGACGGCAAGAACTATGTTATCTGGGACCTCGAAACCTCTAAGCCCCTGCGGTCGTTTGCCCAGCAGGACACACCAGCAGCGGGCGATGACCCGGCCAAGAAGTCGGCCAAGTTCCCCTGGCCCGCGTTCAAGTGGTCCGCAGACGACAAGTACGTGGCAAGGCTAAACCAGGGCACCTCCATCTCCGTGTACGAGCTTCCCAAGATGAACCTCATGGACAAGACAGCGATCAAGATCGAGGGCGTCATGGACTTTGAGTGGGCGCCCGCCACCCCGCGCCGGGACGGCGTCAAGACATACGAGCAGCTCTTCTGCTTCTGGACACCCGAGATCGGCAGCAACCCTGCGAGGGTCGGCCTGATGAGCATCCCCTCCAAGCAAATCGTCCGGTCACTCAACCTATTCAGCGTGTCGGACGTCAAGCTCCACTGGCAATCGGATTCCGCATATATCTGCGTCAAGGTTGACCGGCACTCCAAGTCCAAGAAATCGCAGGCGACAACGCTCGAAATCTTCCGTGTCAAGGAGAAGGGCGTTCCCGTCGAAGTGGTCGACACCATCAAGGACACAGTCATTAACTTTGCCTGGGAGCCTAAGGGTGATCGGTTCGTCATCATCACCACCCCCGAACCGGTCGGTGCTGTTGCTGTTGCGCCCAAGACCTCCGTCGCCTTTTTCTGCCCTGAAAAGGCCAAGGGCAACGCGATCGGCAACTTCAAGCACCTGCGGACGCTCGACAAGAAGAACAGCAACGCCATCTACTGGTCACCAAAGGGCCGCTTCGTCGTCGTCGCCGCCATCGCCAACACCCAGAGCTCCGACCTCGACTTCTTCGATGTCGACTTTGAGGGCGAGAAGCCAGAGGGCGAGAAGGACCTCACGGCGAACCTGCAGCTGATGAACACGTCGGACCACTACGGCATGACTGACATCGAGTGGGATCCCTCTGGCCGCTACGTCGCCACCTGGGCGTCGTCGTGGAAGCACGCGGTAAGCACCCAACTCCCCCCCTGAAAAAACAACCACACCATCCCGCTAACCCGCCCCTGCAGATGGAAAACGGCTACCACCTCTACGACTTCCGCGGCGAGCTGCTGCGCGAGGAGGCGATCGAGAAGTTCAAGCAGTGGTCGTGGCGGCCGCGGCCGGCGACGCTGCTGACCAAGGAGGAGCAGAAGCAGATCCGCAAGAACCTGCGCGAGTACTCGCGCGTCTTCGAGCAGGAGGACGCCGAGCGCATCAGCAGCGCCGACGTCGCCGTCGTCGACGCCCGCCGCCGCATGCTGCTCGAGTGGGTCGCCTGGCGCGAGAGCATGGAGGAGGAGCTCGCCGAGGACCGCGCCGCCCTCGGCCTGCCCGAGAACCCCGTCGCCGATCTCCTCCAGAAGAAGACGGCCGCGGCTACCCCGGCCGGCGGCGAAGGCGAAGTGGAGGAGCAGGTCGTGGAGGAGATCATGGAGGAGGTCCTCGAGGAGACGGAGGAGATTGTCAATTAGACTGCTGCCGCTACTACTGCTGCTGCTGTGTAAGGTTGAGTTTGCGCCTGAGGTTGAGGCTGGAGCGCGTGAAATTCTATCCGTTTTGTCCCGCCCGGGCAAATTTTCTTCCTTCCTCTGTCTGCGTTGCGTCGGGTGCTTGTCCTGGGCCCTTGGGTGAGGATGCACCTTCCTCTGGGGCTGATCTGGGGTTTTAGCTAGGGGAAAAGGGGGTCAAGAGGGATATGGACGGGGGATGGTGGGGTGGCTTGGGCTTGGGCTTTGGCTTGGGCTTGGAATTGGGACTGGGATTAGGCCCCAGTGAAACGAGTCTCGGGGGCGAGGGGGTACCAAAAGCTGGGATTCCATTATCTGCGGATCTTTTACGCGGGTTGGGGTTGTGGGAGGGCGGTTGCATGCTAGGGTAGGTATGGAGGTAGGCTTTGTAGGGCAGTATGTTGTTAATCAATGTCTGTTGGTCTGATTTGAGTTCTAGTGCCTGTGGTGAGAGTTGGGTGTGGGAATGGAGTGTGAATAAAGTGAGGGAGGATGGGATGTGAGAATTTGCCGTGGGAGGTTGTGAGAATTGCATATTGGAGTCAGTAGGTTGCCCTTGGCGTTCGAAAGCATAGGACGTGTTCGACTTTTGTGTGGCCTCATCTTGATCTCATCATGAAGGTGGTTAGAAGCCCGAAATGACTCCGTTCAACGGTTTCGAGGTCTTGCTGCCACATCCAACCCCCACCCCCATCCAGCCTTAACGGTCGAGGAAGACACCCGTATCAACAATACCGGTTGTTGTCACGTCCTGCTCGCGTGTTTGTTGCGGCGCGCCACTGGGCCAGGTACGCAGGCACCCGTGCGGCTTCAAGTGGCTGGCAGTGCGAGACACGCTGCTACCCGTGGCGTCCCTGTTCTGAGCTGCCCTCTCGGTTGTGGGGTGACGACAAACGGGTGGTGTTTTAGTAGGATGGGGGTGAGAGGGTGAGCGGGTGGTTGGGGAATCTAAGGAAGTTTATGTGCATCACTCTGGTCAAAAATGGAGAGCTCGAAGGAGTGATACAAACCGACGAGTATGGTGAGTGCAGGCATAGTCTTACTCGTTTGGTTAGGACTTTTATCGAAGCACAGGTGCATTCGGTTCCAGTGCAACTGTAGGTATGTGAGGTATGTATGGGCTGCAAATGCCACCCTACTTAGGGTTTTGAGCCTCAACAGCCACATATTTCGCCTTTGTTTCCGTTTGAACACAGCCCGAAGCCTCTGTTTCACCTGCGATGCAGTCGACCGGGAACGAGCATAGAGGTCCTGGTTGGATTCTGCTAGAATTCGCCAGGATAGCCGGAGTTATCGGCGATGGCTCGTTCGTGGCAGATTCGACCACGTTTAGGACAACTCCGCAGCATTCCTCCCAGACGCGGATTCCCAAGCACAAAACTAGACAAACGGAGACGCCTTCAAGCAAGACGGATGAGATTTGATATGGGTGGTGTAACACAGCAACCCCGGCGCGGCATCGTGAGCCAGGAACCCCTGGTCCGAAGCCATCTCGACTCGGGGCGTGCCGTTCTCCTAGACAAACGCCGCAAACCCGTTTCTAAGTGGTATCCCGTTGGACCTGTTCGTCGCGTCCAAAATACCATTTGCCTCTTGGTCGTTGACGGTGGAGGGAGTGAGAGCTCGTTTGCGGTTAGGGCTCACAAACATTCTGTTAGTTTTCCTGCCAGCAACGGGAGGTTTCCCTCCCAGACCCCGTCGCCCCGTCACACAAAAGTGCCCCCTTTCTAATTCTTCCACCGGTGGCCCCGGCCCCCTCGTCAGCTTGGATATGGGCCAGAACTAGCAGGGATGCATCCAAGACTTGAGCAATGCTGGGAGTTGAAGGCCGCGGGGAAGAACATGCGTGATCTCGAAGCCGAGTATCGCGCGGTTCAAGACCATTCCGGTTTGTCTAAAACGGGACGCCAGCACAAAGACCAGAAGGCTTCCCTTCACCCAGCTGCGAGCTCTCCCCGAAAGGCAAAACCGCCAACTGATCCCGAAGCTCTCAGGCGCGCGATAGAAGCAGACAAAGCAGCCGAAGCTGCGATCCGCAACGCCCCGAGGCGGTTCGACCAGGTCTGGAGTGAAACAGGTCGAACGTAGATATCCACAAACTGACCTTGACACAGGATCCGAGATATCCCACCAATCCCCCATTTTGGCCGGCCGCCAATCTTTGGCCGAGTCACCCACAAAGTGGACAACACTCAATCGTTCCTGGTAACCCTCAGCCACCGATGGGACCGCGCAACTACCAACCGGGGAGGTGGCCGTCGAACTACCAGCAGCCAAACCAGCAGCAATACAACCGCCACCAGCCAAACCAGCACCAGCCAAACCAGCACCAGCCAAACCAGCACCAGCCAAACCAGCACCAGTTGAAACACCAGCAGTCCAATCACCAGCAGTCAAACCGCCAGCAGTCAAACATCCAGCAGTCAAACATCCAGCAGTCAAACCGCCAGCAGTCAAAACGCCAGAAGTCAAAACAGAAGCAGCCCGCCAAGCAGCCGTCGCAAAACCAGCAGTCGGGGAATCACCAGCCCCAAAAGAACCAATCAACAGCCGGCCAAAACCACCACCATCCCCAAGGGCATTCATCGACTAGCCATCCGTCGGGTGGCCAGCCTGCGGCACAACCCCGCAATAAGCAGACCCTCAAGGAGAAAAAGAAGAACAAGAAAAAAAACCGGCAACAAGAGAGCCACCCCGGATCATCATCTCAGCAGACCCCCGGCGGAAGAAGGCGGAAGAAGCAGAAGAACCAGCAAAATCCGAACCAGCAGGAGTTAGGAGAAAGGAGGCAGAGAGAGCAGACAACCGCAGGCCAGCAGTCGGCGGAGCGGGACGAAGGCGGGCAGCCGAATCTGAACGCTAGTCGTCCGCTGCAACTAAAAGAGGAGGAGTCCGATTCCGAGCTGCTGCCGTACTTGTCGGCGAGGTTTCAGCCCATCACGACCGGAGCCAACCCCGGGACGCCTGCCGGAGTTCGTGCCGCTGACACGCCTCACGGTCGGGAGGACCATCCATCCCCGCGCTCGCCCTCTCTCGGGAGTCGTCCACTCCCGATCTCGACTCCCCATGCCCCGCAGATTCCTGCGTCTGCTCCCCAGCCTGGAACGGAAGAGATGCACACGGCCCAGGTACCCGAGGAGACAAGCGCACTGGCGCGCGCGATAGCGCTGGAGGTGACAGACAAGCTCCACGCCATGCAGCTCAGCATGGCGGACCAGCTCCGGGCGCAAAGCCAGGAGATGGCGAAGCAGCTGCAGAAACACAACAGGCAGCAAAAGAAGCGGGTGATCAGGCTCAAGAAGAAGACCAAGGTGCTCGTGGAGAAGGTGGGGAAGCAAACCGAGATGGTGAGTCGGTCCACACACACGTGCTGGGGGAAGCAGGTACTGACTCGACTCACAGCTGGAGCGGCAGCAGGCGTGGATGGAGGAGGCACGGGCGCGGACGGCAAAAAGTATCGAGGAGAGACCGCGGCCGAGCCGGGCGACGGAGGAGTGGGAGTACATCCACGCGCCCATCGTTGGGCACAGCGACGACTCGACCGACGAGACCTACGTCGCGTCTAGGCCTAGCATCCTTGGCGAGGAGGAGGAAGAGGAGGAAGAAGAGGAAGAGGAAGAAGAGGAGGAGGGGGAGGAAGAGGAGGATGAGGAGGAGGATGATGATGATGAGGAGGAGGAAGAGGACGAAGATGACGATGATGATGGTGTCGAGGCAGACATCGAGGACGACATCGAGGACGAGCTCCGAATGGCGTCAATGGAACGGGACGTATCTGGGACTCATCGCCCTCGAACAAGCTCGATCCCGGGCTTTCATGGCAGAAGCAGGGCCGTCGCGAGTGGGGACATGTCGCTGTTTTGATTTCGTCGGGTAACATTACAAGTAGTTAGAACGAAGACAGACTTACCATGAATCATCGTGCCCTTCCATTTTTGATGGATGACGACGTTGAAAGAGGATACGAAACAAGGAAGCCAAGACCGGGGCATTCCCTTGCCAAGTTCCGGTAGCGCAAGGCCGCGGGAGGAACCGCAACCAATGACCAGGGGGAGGCTTCGAGAATCCCTCCGGGGATTGCTCCGGAGGGCCTCGGAGTTCCGGAGCCTAGGTCCCGGGTTTGGGTTTGAGGCGGTGGCGGCGAGGCGGATAAATCCGCTGGGAGGGAAATGCACATGGAAATTCCATCAAATTGCATCCGAAATCGCAGGGACTGAAGTGAAGGGAAGGGAAGGAAGGGTTGATCTCAACAAAACTGGCAGAGATTCTTAGCGCCCCAACAAAAGTCTGGACTCCACTTTTTCACAAGCCTAAGAGAGCCTGAGAAAGCCTGGGCATGTTGCATCCCCTGATTCCCGATTGGCTTCCTTTGACGGATTGGATCTCAGGAACCGGCTGCATTAGGATCTTGATGCACAGCTGGCAGCTGAAAGAGATTTCATGCAAATCGAGACCCGAATGATACTCGGGCGGTCCGTGATTCGGCTTCTCAGCACATCAGAGCCAGCCTTCGAGTTTGCCATCGAATGCTTTGTCGACACAAGTTGGACACAAAATTGGCTACTTCTCCAGTCTGGAGGAACCCCGCCCCCGCGGTTTGAGCATGTCTTGCAGGGGTTTGCAAGGTCCACTGCCAGCAAGCCCCTGCCCAAACGAACGACGTCTGTTGCAAAACGAAACGTCCATTTCGCCCGCCAGTTCACAGCTCCGCCTCTCAATTGTCGTTCCAGAATCGACGGGGGGTCCTGCGGGATCGAGGCCTCGACGGCATCATCACTTGCGTGCTCGGCTTGTCCTTCTTGGCCTGCGTGCCCACTGCAAAGTGTCAGAGTGGCTGGAAAAGAACTCGCAACAGGTTCTGTCCGCTCGAGCCGCTGTACAAGTAGTGTATGTATGTCGTAAGATGTCAGTCAAAAATGCACGCAGCGACGATCCCCGATATCCAGCCAGCCCCGGCTCGCTCGATCAAGGGCTGCCAACCTATCGGGTAGGCCTCGGCAAGACACTTTGTCCAGCTCAGCCCAAGCACGCGCATTCACATGCCAGTCGGCTGCGGGCTCAGACCACAACTTGGACCACTCGACCTCGCCCCCTCCTCGCTCATAGTCGAGGCGGTCAACGGATTCGGTCATTCTTGGCGGTCTGGGATTCCCGACCCGACAGTTGGCCACCTCAGTTTAAAGATGTTTGTTGCCTTTGGGGGGGAGACGGCGTGTTGTGTGGGGCTGCTGGTGGTGGCCAACCCGAAAGCGAAACCTCCTTCCCGCATCGAGTGAAGTTTTAGGAATTCGAGACGCAGCAAAGGCAACCGGGGCGAGTAACCGCGACGAAGTCGTAACGTAGTTGTTTTCCTTTTTGCTTGCTTTAAAAGAGCAAGATCCTTCCCCCGTTTCGTGTTGGTGTTTCCGTGTGCTACCCAACCTGTGCCAGTTAGGTTGTTGTGCAGGGTCTGAGTTGCTATTTCGGGCGGGACTCTTTTTTGTAAGTGGCTGCTGTACTTTATGTACGGTACCGGCCCATCCCAACAAATCGCTGAGAATCGACCCACGGAAGCAGCAGCACCCACTCGAATTTTTCGAGTCCCTGCACCGGGGAAAGGGCGTCCGAGGTTCTTTTCTTCGCATTGACCCCCACACACTTCCTTCTCTCTTTTCCTCTCCTCCGTGGTTGATCGCGGTTCCTCCTGACGGTGTGTAACCTTGCTCAAATTTCCCATCTCTGGGAAACACCCGGACTCTTTACCCTCGTCCCTTTACACTACACAACGCTCCTCCTGGGCCAATCGATCATCAAGCACAAGCATCATGGCGCCCACGACCGCCTCGAGCATCCCGGCGGGCAACAAGCCGTTTCTGAGGCGGAACGTGGCCTCGGGCACCTTCGAATCCGACTCGAGCGCCGTTGTCTCGCCCATGGACTCGCCGTCGGACTCGCCCCGCCACTCACCCTCCTCCACCTCGCTGTCGTCGCTGGCTTCTGATGAGGCCCCGGCCCCGACCAAGTACGGCAAGCTAGTCGACACATACGGGAACGAGTTCAAGGTCCCCGACTTCACCATCAAGGAGATCCGCGATGCCATCCCCAAGCACTGCTACGAGCGCTCGGCCGTCCGCAGTCTTGGCTATGTGGTACGCGACATGGTATACCTCGCCACGACCTTTTATGTCTGGAACACATACGTGACGCCCGAGTTTATCCCATCCCAGCCGCTGCGTGTCGTCCTCTGGGGCGTGTACACCTTCCTGCAAGGCCTCTTCGGCACCGGCCTCTGGGTCCTTGCCCATGAGTGCGGCCACGGTGCTTTCTCTCCCTCCCAGAAGCTCAATAACATCGTCGGCTGGGTCTTGCACTCGGCGCTCCTGGTGCCCTACTTCAGCTGGCAGCTCAGCCACAGCAAGCACCACAAGGCCACCGGAAACATGGAGCGCGACATGGTCTTCGTCCCCCGTACCCGGGAGCAGCAAGCCAGCCGTATTGGCCGCCTCGTCCACGAAATCTCGGAGCTGACCGAGGAGACGCCCATCTACACCTTCATCCACCTGCTCGGCCAGCAGCTCATCGGCTGGTGGAACTACCTCCTCACCAACGTGACGGGCCACAACAACCACGAGAAGCAGAGGGAGGGCCGCGGCAAGGGCAAGAAGAACGGCTGGGGCGGCGGCGTTAACCACTTTGACCCGCGCAGCCCCCTGTACGAGAACCGGGATGCTTCGTACATCCTGCTCAGCGACGTGGGCCTGGCCATCACCATCTCGGCGCTCGTCTACCTCGGCAAGACCTTCGGCTGGTCCAACATGTTTGTGTGGTACTTCTTGCCCTACCTCTGGGTCAACCACTGGCTCGGTGAGTAGCTTATCCCCCCAAACCGCCATGACACACGACGTACTAATAGGGAAACCCCATAGTTGCCATCACGTTCCTTCAGCACACTGACCCCTCGCTGCCCCACTACACCGACTCCGAGTGGAACTTTGTGCGCGGCGCGGCGGCCACCATCGATCGCGAGTTCGGCTTCATCGGCCGTCATCTGCTGCACGGCATCATCGAGACCCACGTGCTGCACCACTACGTCAGCTCGATCCCCTTCTACAACGCCGACGAGGCCACGGAGGCCATCAAGCCCATCATGGGCGAGCACTACCGCGCCGACACCCGCGAGGGCCCCATCGGCTTCATCAAGGCCATCTGGAAGAGCGCCCGCTGGTGCCAGTGGGTCGAGCCCACCGAGGGCGCCGAGGGCCGCGACAAGGGCGTGCTCTTCTTCCGCAACCAGAACGGTCTCGGCACTAAGCCCGCCAAGATTGCGCCCGCTGCTCAGTAGAGGACACCGGATCATGGGTGCGATGGTTTTTTTCCCCAGATGAAGTGAACCGGCCCCTGCGGCGGTGCTGCCCACATCTGCCGTCGCGCCCGGCCCGGGCTTTTGGCTCTGGAGCTATCCCGGCCGGGACGTCGACGGGTGACGAGTGACGGGCTCGCTAAATTTGCGTGTCCCGAAATATTTGTAATGACCTCCATAAAAGTTTTTGAACCCTCTTATCCGTCGTTGAGGTGCTTGTTTCGCGGTCGACAAGATTTTTGTCGTTATCATATCGGACCGAGGGGGTGGCGTCGCGGGATTAAATTGTAGAGAATGAGCCAGAGCCTATGTGCTAATGAGACCATGGTTTTTGAAGACGATGGGTTTGTGTGAAAGTGATCGCTGTGTGTGTTGTTGCGACTGTTATATTCCATCGGCGCATCCTTCGGGATTTTATATGTCGCGGCCGTGAACTCGCCCATCGTCAATTCGGTTGGGTAGACAGGTCGCTAGAATGATGGAAGGCAGCCAGCGAAGTAGAAAGAGGCTAAGAGGTTAACTATATCTTCCCTCACTGGCCACCCTTGCCTATATCTGCTTTGTACGCCTGCCTAGCTGTCCGTTTCAGGCAACTGGTGTGGTCGCGTGGTCGGGTGCGGGGGTGGAGGTGAGGGGGTGACTGGCCGGGCTGGCCGGACTGGGCGGTTTTGATCGATGATGGCGGTGTTCCATGGTGGTGCATGGGCGGATTGGATCGGGTTGCATCGGGTTTGGATTTGGGTGTGGGTGATGGGTTTTTGGTTTGGTTGAGTGTGTTGTTGGTGAGGTGAGGTGCGTGTTTAGTTAGGTACTGAGTTGAGTTGAGTTGCTGGTCGGGGATTCATGGATGGTCATCAATAGAGGGGGAAACGTTTTACTCCGCTCTGCGCTTTGGTAGAATCGCGTTGCATTGCACTGGACTGGACTCTAGGCGAGTAAGCTGGTTTTTTAGTGGCATGTATATGGTATTGCCAGTTTGTTGGGTTGTGTATGTGCTTTTGACGAGCTTGCATGGGAAAGCAGTTACACTCTACACTGCCCGTGGGCTTGAACCATATTTTAGGTTATGAGAAATATCTCTTTGGTTTAGGGAACTTGCTTGGTTTTGGTATATTCTCCGTCGCCTTGGGCTCCATCTCTTATGAAAGCGGTTAACAAGGTGATGGACATACTTCGTAGAGAATCAAGACTAGACGCGCTGTTTACTTGGACAACTCTACCGCAGAGAAACACACATGCATAACAGCAGCGGAAGAGTTCCATTGTGAGGCATCAATTTATCAGATCTTTCCCGTGGTCCTCCCCGGTTTCCCCTACGCACCCATCAGCTCGTAGAAGGAAGTAAGTACCTCAGGTTAGTGGTTGACAGCCCTCCTCCCCAACGGATCTCGAGATACCATGCTGCAGACAACCTGATCCTCTCCAGTCCCTCGAACCTAATCATCCCTCGGGCCGCGTGGCAGCGACGCCATGCCGCCCTCACACCGGAGCGTGCCCCAGTCGTTGGCGATGCCCTCGTCTAGGTTGAGCGTCGACTTCACAAAACCATGGCCACCCACCAACGGCTGGCACGCACAGGTGAGCTGGTACTCCGTGCGGCCCGCTGGCGTGTCCAGGGTGCAGTTGGTGCAGTAGTTGGAGAATTTGCCGCTGCAGAGAGGATGTGTCAGTGTCTCAGTCCCCTGGCGGACGGAAGAGCGCGGACTCACTACACCTCCCACTGCATCTTGCCAGTGACTTGGTTCAGGCCGATGCACATGGTCAGATCAAGCTCGTTCTCCGAATGGGCTTCGGAGCCATTGTCGTCGGGGTGGCAGCAGGTGGCGCCGAGGAAGAAGCCGTGGAACAGGTCAACGCCGGTGCAGCTGCGCGAGAAGTTGGCGTACGGGTCGGCGGCGGCAGTAGTAAGCAAGGATGCCGCCGAAGCGAGGAGGACGAGGAAGCGCATGTTGTAGCGCTGGCTGAGAAGTGGGTGCTGTGTTGTTGTGGGAGGCGATTCGGATTTTCGCGGGCGGTTGAGGATCGAGGAGCGAGGAAGGTGGGCTGAGTCTTCACTGTTGATAAACCAGTCACTTCCCAAGGTAGTGTGATAACTCTAGAGATGTCGTACTGGGTCCGGATAGACTGTTCCTTCCCGCCACAGTCAAGAACCTCCAGATAAATGAAGTGACGGCCGTAACTCTCCGACGTGCCGGGCAGCACCTGGAGCCGAAACCAGCAAACAGGCCAGGGCAGTTACATGACACTCCCAGCACACTCTCCGCCGGGGCATTCGTTTCCCTTCCCGGTATATCCAGCGCCTTTTTGGGACGAAAGGCCGGTGTTGACTGGTAGGATTCAGCGGAATCTCAAGATGCTAAAGGCAGGTCGCACCGTCTCACAACAAGCCTCATGTGGCATGGCATATTTCTGTCTCGAGGTATCGAAAGCGCGAAAACGGTGTATGACGCAATGCGTTCCGGCTTGCCTGCGGCCCGACATACTTGTTATTGTGGTTTCGAGAAATAACCAAAACCGGACTTGACATCCTGTCGATCTCGGATAGTGATGCTTGGTTGCAACCTTTCCACTTCAGGTATCAGATCATGAGCGGGGAAATGCTCAACAAACCATGTCGTGTATCTCCTTGGCCAACTCGGGGTATCATCCAGGAGACACACATTCTTGTTTATAGAACGAACTGAAAGACCTATTTAAGGAACCAGAAGACGTTGACAAGGAAGCCGTGGGAAAAGACTCCAAATAATGAACTGAAGGACGTAATTTGCCTGACCAATAACCAGCCCACTTAGGCTGGATGACTTATTGAAACTCGTCCTAACCTCAGAACTTTCTAACCCTTACAAGTCGAAAGCATCTGTTGTTGATGTTGTTGATGGCTTCTACTCGCCCCACCTGAAGCCGGCGGCGACTGGATTGCCCCGATAGGGCTCCGCACGGGCCACTGCAGATAGGCCGAAAAGGAGAGAAAATTCGAGGTCCCTGCAGTCAGCTCTTGAGCATGAATCCAAAACAAATCGGCCCCGCTCAACTTCTGCAATCGAGATTGCCGGTGGCCCCTCATCATTTCCTGCCCCTGCCAAGCGTGTGGCTTGAGCTTCGGGACCGCCACTTTTCTCAAACCTTGAGGCAGCCGATAGTGGCATAACACCCAAAGAAGTTCAACAAGCGGTCGGAATTGAGACTGGCATTCGGCGCCGGGCCGAGTAACTAAACATAGAGACGCCGGTATCTTTCGACCACGACTTAAAACATGATAAGCGCAGCAAAGCAAGACCCCCGCAGATAACCAACACTTGAAGATCGGACGCCACAACCAACGGGGGTTGCTGCAGGTGCAGCGGCGTTCGTTGTGTTGTCCATGCAGCCATGCAAGCTGACGCGCACCAGCGGCACGACACACACACCGTCCCATCTTGGCATCGACAGCCACACTTGCAGGTTGTTTCCACTGTTTCAACCACACTCCCGCGCCCTTCGCTGCGCTGGCAGTTGGCCCGTTGCTTGGCCAGGCCAGGTCAGGCCAGGCTGCGTCCGCGCGAAATGTTTGCTGACGAGATGCGATGTTGAGAAGGAGAGGGCCTCGAGGCTGGTCGGCCGAAATAGGTGGTTTCGCAATTGGAGTTGCCTGGTTGGCGTATGAAACTCGCTTCGACCAAGTCTGCAAGTCTGCTGTGATGGTTATCGCGGCAGTGATACCTAACTAACTGCGGATTAGTTACCGCCATCCTGGCCGGTGACTGTCATGTCATCCAAGGCCGCCTGCGAGTGTGGTGCGGAAGAAAAGAGCTGTGCCGTTGGTGCGCACAGCTGTTTGTCGTCCTTCGGCCAGAAGTATCCCAAATGGGCTTCTCCACCGTCACCATGGATGGATGCGCTGCCGATCCCTGATCCATCGGGGATCTTGACGACTCGATAAAGACCACCTGGATCTCGACCGCCCATGTCAAGAGAACCTTGCCCGTCGACCTGATGCCGACGACCCGAGCAAGGAGCCTGGGAAAGAGGGAAAGAGTTTTCAAAAATTGGTTCGACCTGTCGCTGCTCCTTCTTCTTCCGGGAGGAAGCTGTGCTCTGATATCACTATTCTGTCAAAAGTCAACCCGTGCCTTGATTTTGCATGTTTTCTTCCAGGTTAGGCCTGTGCTGGGGAAAAGGCTTCGATAGGTCCAGACTTGCAGCGGTCCTCCACTCTGAATTTCCGTCCCGCGCTCCCACCCCCGCCCAGCTGTCAGTGGGCGCGCACTAGCGTCTTCCCGCCATTTGCTGCCTCTCTCGACTCGGTTTTTTCTTGTCAATTCTCGCAATCTTGGTCGCCATCACACCTTTTCGTTCCTTTTCCTTGCACATAAGATCATCACCCTGTCGGCCGTCGCTCGTTTGCCGTTTGCCGTTTCTTCCGCCAATTTTTAGGTCGCAAAGACGCCTAACACTTGTACATTCGCTACTCCCCACCGCAATCCGCCGACCTTCGTTCACCAGCGCTTGCATAACCAACGTTAATACCCGACCTCTCCGACACCAACTCGATACCTCACGATTCAATCGCTTCGTTACAGTTATTAATATCACCCTTTCAATCGCTCCCGCTGGCCGTTTCGTTTCGCCTTCAGCGCCGCCCTTGTTTGTCCCCTCGGCGGCCGAATCCTCGACCCAGCGGCATTGTGAGACACGCGCTCTGTCATCCAGGGGTTAGCCGCTCGCATTCCGTCCGATCCTCTCGCCCTACCGATCATCCCACCGCACCACACTCCTGGGACACCTGCTGCCGCGTCGACTGCCGCTCCCCGGGCAGCTCTTCTCCACTTCAGCCGAGACGGAGAAACGACACCAAAACAACCACATAGCAGATCCTCAGATCACCGGAGGCAGGGCCTTCTACAAATCGCCCACGACAAACCGAGTTTCGCAGGCCGTGCCATGCCAAGATGATGATCTACCAGAGCTCGCTGAACGATACCAGCCTGCCAGGGCCCAGCTCGCCGCCGGGCATGACGACATCGAAATCCTCCAAGTCGTCATCGCTCAGCTCGCTTCCCTCGGACGACGACAGCGCACTCGGTGATGTCGCCCACTTCGAGGACATTGGGCTAGACGATGCCCAGATCGACCCACGCGATGTTTCCGATAAGCACCCCAAGACCGCCCCGAACCCCTACAACGCGTCCTTGTCCGACCCCCGAACCGTAACGAAACGGCCCGTGTCGGCCTCGACACCCCGACTACAATACTCGCGCGAATCGTCGAGGTCCCGCCAGAACCGCGAATCCGCCCCCGCCGTCAAGTCGCGACCGACTGTACCGGTCTTGCAGAGCCAGATTCGGACCACCAATGGCCGCGTCGCAAGCCTAGGGCTCCTCCCGGAGCCCCACGCGAGCCCTCTTCCTTTCCGCACCCTCGGCCGCCAGCCCTCCCAGTCATCCCTCAGCAAGCGCCGGGTCCCGAGTCCCAGTCTTTCCCTCTCCCCCACAGGTCCAAGTGCAGTGAGACCGCGGCGAGGTAGTTGGCAGGCGAACAGAGAACGCAGGACGTCGTTGGAACTGGAGTTGGAGTGCGATCAGGACGACGGAGACGACATCCCGGACGGCCTGGTGCTCGATAACGTCCCCATCTCTCCGAGGCCGCCATCAGAACGTTCTCACAGCCGGCCACAATCCAAGGCGCCATCCCCAGAGCGACCGACTAAGGAAAGGGTGCGCAGTGTCGGTAATGGCACGCCAGCGATTGCTGTGGCGCAGGGATCGCTCCGGTCGCCAACCTGGAAGTCGGAATCCGCGCTCTCGACAATGAGCTCGGCCGGTTCAAGTCGCGTGTCTAGCCCGGTCATGTCAAGGGCTAAGAGTTGGTCTGCCGCGTTGGCAGATTTGAACGCCGAGGCCAAGTCCCTGACGGAAAAGCTGGAGGAACATGCGGAGCAGTTGGAACACAAGATGCAGCAGCGGTCAAGCACCGGTTCCATGCCGAAGAGGAGGTCATCCGACCCGGAATCCAAGCCGAGGGTGAAGTCAGCCATGGCTGAGCTACCTCCCCTGCGCCGGTCAAATATCATGATTGACCCCCTGCCCATCTCCAAGGAGAAGGAGGCCGTCCTCTCGCGCACGCGCCCGTCATGGCTGCCGCCCAAGGACCCCGCCGAGGAGCGCCGCCACTTGAAGGAATACCAGAAGATGATGGCCCAGAGCCTGGAAGCCGACCGTCGGCGCCAGGCCGCCAAACGCGCCCGCTCCGAATGCCGCGATGTGGCCGCCGACAGCATCATGCAGATCTGGGAGCACGACATTCTTCCCCGCTGGGACGTCGCGATCCGCGAGCGCAGGACCCGGGACCTGTGGTGGCGCGGGATCGCGCCGCGCAGCCGAGGAGCCGTCTGGTCCCGCGCCATCGGGAACGACCTCGGCCTCACCAACACATCCTTTGAGGCTGCGCTGAGCCGTGCGCGCGAAGCCGAGAGGAAGGCGAAGTCGGGCCACGGAAGCGTCGAGGACATGCGCTCGGCCGCCTGGTTCGACGTCATCAACAAGGACGTGCGGGAGCGCACGTGGCCGGACTTGCGCATCTTCCAGCCGGGGGCGCCGCTGCACCAGAGCCTGGTGGACGTCCTGCGCGCATATGCGATGTACCGCAGCGACATCGGATATGTGCCAGGCTGCAACGTGAGTCCTCACAGCTACTTCCCCCCACCCCCAGACCACCTAAAGCTAACTCCCGCCAGACCATCGCAGCCCTCCTGCTCCTCAACCTCCCGACGCCAACCGACGCCTTTATCGCCCTTGCCAACGTCCTCAACCGCCCGCTACCGCTCAGCTTCTACGCGTCGGACGCAGGCGCCAAGAACTCGGCCTACAACCTGGTGCTGCACACCCTTCACCAGAAATCGCCCGCCCTGCACCAACACCTCACCAAGCTCGCCGCGGACCGCGATCCGGACGCGTACCTCGAGCCCGTCTTCGCGGGCCTCTTCACGCGGCACCTCGCGCTGGACGAGGCCACGCGCATGTGGGACGTGTACGTGTTCGAGGGCGACCCGCTGCTCATACGCGCGGGCGTCGCCCTGCTGCTGCAGCGCGAGATGGCCCTCCTCGGCACCCGCTCCGTCGCCGACGTCCAGGCCGTGCTCGGCATCACGTCCCCCGACGGCTCCACCCTGCCCAAGAGCCCCCGTGTTGTGGGTGGAAATGGCGAGGAGGATCGCTGGATGCAGGCGCTGCGCGAGGCGGGCAAGGCTTGAGAACGCCGTGCATGGATATGCATATAGACATAGACATGCCACGCCCACACCCCCCCGACGCCACACCACTTCACGACACATAGACTTTGCACACATACACTTATGATATCGGGCGATGCTGGGCGTCTCGAGCGGGTTCCTTTTATCGTTTCGGCTTGGCTTGGGTAGACCACCTAGTCAGTCAGCCACCTCCCGGTGCTTTTTGGATTTCGGCTCTGGGATAGGGAAGAGGGCGGGGGTTGGGTATGAATGAATTCGCCAGGTTCTGACACCCACCCCGCCCCATCGGTTCGGTTCGGTTTACTCCTACTACTGCTACTAGTACCACCACCTACTTATTGATTCATATCACCGCCAGCCTCTTCCATTTCCTTTCTCCCTTTTTTTTTTCTTTTTCTACTCGTTTCTTTCCACTTTTAACGGCATCTTACGTCACGTTACGTTACGTACACGCTATGGGTTTCTACCTACTTACCTTCTTTCTCTTGTTGTCTGTTGCCCACCTTCTTTCTTCGAATGGAGAGAAGGGGGTAGCGTACTGCTGCACCCCGCCTGCCTGCCTGTCTGCTCACCTGGATTGGGCTGGGCTGGGCTGGGTTTATTGTTTAGACTTAATATTCGACCGTGCCGCCTGGCGTGGCTGTTGGGGTGTGTGGATTGGTGTGGTTTATTCTTTTTGGTGTATGTGTGTGTGGGTGGGTGGATGTGTGGAGGAGGGCGGGATGGGTGTGGATGGGAGTTGACGGGGTTGTATACATGCACCTTGGCTTACTTGGGATTGTTATTTAGTTTTGCTGGTTGATGGTATATAGCGGAATGGATTTGGAGTATGTGTTTACCTATTCGTGGGTTGCAGAGCCGCCGTTATGGTTCTGTTTGTGGATGGTAGTGACTGGGTAGTTCCTCCTAGTGATAATGGTTTCTCTAGTGACATTCCCTCTCGTGATAACAGTTCCCATGGCGAGGGCAGGCCCATGGTGGTAATAGTTCCTCAGGTGGCATCCCCACTGGTGACAACGATTCCTCTTGGTCATGACAGTTCCTCTGGAGAGGACAGTCGTTTCTGGCGAGGCAAAGTCCCCATGCTGAGGGCAGGCCTCTGGTCAGAACGCCTTCCTCTGCTGGCCACGCCTTCTTGGAACAACTGTTGCCGAGTGAGAACACGGAGTATGGTGAGAACAGTTATTAGCAGTAACAACAGCAGTTGATCGTAGCAAGAATTGCCAGCAACAACCACCTAGGTACTCATAGTTAACAACAACCGGGTGCTCACAACGACATTCACAGGAACAACAATGGCCAGTAATAGCAGCCCCAAGTAACAACAACTCAACTCCAGTAACTAACAACAACAATTCCAATTCCAACCACCCCCCCCCTCCCCCTACGACTCCCCCAGGCCCCCGGGTGCCCAGGTTCCCGGGTACCCGGCACGCCCGGCACGCCCGGCACCCGGCACCACCACCACCACCACCAAACCCCCCCCCGATCCCCACTCCGCATTCCTTCCCTCCGTTTCCTCAGAACCACACCCCACCACCGAACCCGCCCAGCCCACCACCGAACCCGCCGAGCCCGCCCAGCCCGCCCAGCCCGGCCAACCACGGAGATCACAACACGCTCAGGGAATCCACCAATCCACACAATCTCGGACTTGACGCCTTGGTTTTCGCGTAGCGTTGCCATAACTCATCTCATGGGATGGGAATTAGCACCTTAGCTACCCCAGTGGGATACTAGGAGGGAGGAGGAGGTTATCGTAGGAATACAAATACGAGCTCAAACCCCCATCCCCGACCCCGACTGACCGGTGACTGACTGGCTTTGCTACCTACCATGTAATCCCACCGCCATCGCCCATACTTGAACAAACACAGATCTACATGAAATAATTGGATTGAGAAAGAAGAGGTCCAAAAGTATGTATAAAAAGAAGCAAAGCCATGTCCTAAACAGATCCGACCGAACCGACCGGCCCTTGGCTCCAGAACGCCGCAAGCATTAACCACCGTCTAATTCATCCTCACCCTCATCCCCGAGTTCAACATGTTAACTATATCCCTTCGTCCCTGATTAATATTGTTTTCGTTCGTTCTACCAACAGCCAGTCCAGAGCCAGAGATAGCGCGACCACCCGATCAGACCTCCCACACCAGCTCTACCACCTCATCGACCGGCTCGGTGCCCTTGTCGTCACGGTTGGCACGATACACATACGCCTGGCGAAAGTGGTCGCCCTTCGCCGTGCCGCCATCGACCCCCAGCAGGCGGTAGCTCTTCTTCTGGTCGTTGCCCAGCTTGGGGCGGAAGGGCCCGTACACGAAATCGAACCGGCCGTCTGCCTCGTTGAAGGTGCCCTCCATGCGGTCGAGGTCGAGCTGGTCGAGGCCCTCGCGGTAGACGGTGATGCTGTAGCCGTTGGCGAGGAGGGTGTCCTTGGCGAAGCGCCAGCGCTGCAGGAAGCAGTCGCCGCAGACCTTGGCGACGGCAGACATGGCGACGACGGGAGCCCTGTACCACGACTTCCAGTGGTGCAGGCTCAGGGCGCGGCGGCCGCTCTCGAAGAAGCCCGACGGGTCGCCCTGGAAGTCGTGCTGGTACAAGCCGTCGATGAGGGTCAGCTTGGTGGTGGTGCGCTGGTAGACGCAATCGCGCAGCATGCCATCGCCCGTCTTGATCGTCACCTCCCTGATGCACTTCTCCAGCTGTGGCTCGAGCTGTTTGGCCAGCGGCATCGACAGGAAGCTGCCGGCGCCGCCAAAGGCCATGAAGCCCCAGATCTTGACGCTGACCCAGTTGTCGGCCAGGGCGCCGAGCCACATCGGCCGGGTGTGGTCGTGCTCGTGGAGGCTGCGACTGAGGGGGTCGAGGGCGGGGAAGAAGGTGTCGTCGTCGAGGACGCCAAGCCACTGCGTCTGCGGGGTTGAGATGTCGAGCATGTCGCGGATCAGAAGGAAGTGCAGTTGCTCAACGGCGGCGGGCCGGCGGAGCTTGTCGCCCTCCTTGAAGTCTTTGTTCGGGAGGGTTTCTTTAAGCTTCGGGGCGATGATGGTCGCGTTGACGCCGTTGGCGCGGTACAGCGTCTCGAGCGCGCGAAGGTTGTGCTTGTCGTTCTCGTCGTCGGCGTCCGAGATGACGGCAACGATCTGAGCGCCCGTGCCGGCGAGCCAGTGGGCGAAGGAGGCTAGCGAGGTCTCGACGCGCTCGTAGGTGGATGCGATGCCGAAGACGAGGTGGTCGTACTGGCCGGCGTGTGGCGGGAAGGGTCGGGGCACTTCGAGGGTGAGCGGCTCGCATGGAGGCGGGGTGAGTTGGCTGCAGTCGGCCTTCATGTCGAGGGTGGTCGTGCTGCTGATGAGAGGGTCGGCGATCTTGCCGACGGTATCGCGGTTGACATTGCCGTAGGTGGGCTTGACGCAGCGGCGCGTGTAGATGATCTTGTCGCTCAGTCCAAGCTCCTTGCTGCGTAGGAACTTCCAATCATTGCCGCAGAAGTCGGCTAGCGGTGCGGCTGCCGGCGCCTGCAAGTCGTCTGCTGGCGGTTGTGTCTTTGGTTTCTCGGCCTCGGGTTTATTCGTTACCGGGTGATCGGTTAGGTGTGGGAGGTTGAGGGATGAGCCGGTGCGTAGGCGGTGGGTGGTCAGGAGGAGGACGCTCAAGAGGACGGCGACCAGGATGGCGAGATAGGCTCTCGCAGAGCATTGATGGGCGAGCATCATGACAACGGCATGTCGAGGAAACCGGACTGGTCGAGAGGTTCTTGCGCTGTGTGAGCGTTGAGGCCGAGTGAGGTTGACTGGAGATGGCCGAACAAAAGCACGAAGCGAGCGACGACAAAACAGGGGCAGCCGGTGAGCGCAGCTGATAGCGGGTGGAATGGGTGTGGGTGTGGCTGCTGGGGTTCTCAAAAAAAGAAGTGGAAGGGATCGCCGGTGAATCTGCGACTGGAAACTTGGAACGGAAGGCGCTGGCAGGTTTACAAACTTTCACGGTGGGGGGGGAAGAACCAAGGACAGCCCGCCTAGCAACCTATGCACACTGCCTTCCTGCAAGGTGCCTACACAGGTACAGTACCTAGGGTAGGTGGTAGCGACCTGAAGGAGTTACGACGGGAAGCACATGCTGCGCTTACCCTCCCGTGATGGACTGACTGACGACGTTGGACAACCAAACGACCTAACTTGGCCCCCACGGAGATGCAGTGTTTGCGCGTCGTCTTGCGCCTTCCCCTATGACCCTACCCTGCAATGGCAAAATGCAACATCGTTTGCGAATTGCGCCTGGCCAGACCATCGAATCCTGCCGTGGTGGAGCCAAAGACGACAAGGCGGCAAGACTGATCTGGTTTAGCCCCCAAATTCCGTGTCGCAGGGCGGATTTTACTCTCGCGCGCGAAGAAATCTCAGCGATTGGTCTCGGTCCTCCCCTTTAAAGCACCACAGTGCACCCACAGTTGGTCCTCCCATCATGCGTTGCAATACCATTCTTGAGCCAATCTGTTGAGTTAGCACTAGAGCAGAGGACCAAAACATGTTAGGGGTCACTCGCCACCAGCGAATGGGATGGACCAAACACAAGACATGTCCGAAAAAGATTGGCGCAACGTGGTGGCGCAGCGCCTCCCCTCATCCCTTAACTTCTCGAAGAGGGATGATGGGTTTTCCAGGGGGCCGTCCAATGCCAAGCCGGCTCCATCCACCTTTTTCAACCTTTTTCAACGTCCCCTCGCCCATTGTCCCCCGCTAGGGAGTTACCGAGACGAAGATGAACAAGACATTTGGGATGCAACCCTGACTTGAAACCTGCTATTGGAACTACAAGTATATCTGGGTTGCCGTTCGAATGGGAGAGAGGCCCGAGGGGAGCGGGGGGGCAATTGCTTGAGTTACACAGTACATACACTGCGTAAATTAGCGCCATCTTGCACTGCCAAACGGCCAAGGTCTCACTCGAGCCGTGCATGACTTGGTTGTATCTTGTCTGAGACACGCGACATCTGTCTCACGGCACCACATCGGTACTTCTACATACACAATAACGAAAAAATGAGAAAGTCAGAGTTTGCCCGTTTGGAGGACTCGGCAAAGACCCGACTCGCGAGGTGCTGTGTACCTAAACACGGCGCAGTATGTATGCATGTACAAGCAGTCCTTTGTTGTACAGTCCCCCCGCACAACGTCAATGAGGATGAAACTCCGATCGACCAGCGATCGACTTCCGGCTGCGCAATTCTCAGCCCCTGAAATCCGTCGCGGCAGGCATAAACGCCCAATGATGACGCAGCGCAGCGCTGCTTCAATTCTTTTGGTGGAATATCACCCATCTTGCCAATGACTCTCGCTGTCGATCTTCCACCCCAAGGCGTCCAGTCCAGGAGGACACCCTCTTTCACCGCTCAATATCCTAATGGTATCTCCACGGACGCAGGAACCGACAACTCAAAAGTAGTTGGCCAAGTCGATGTGGCCATCCGTCTCGAGCAACGGAAAGAGGTTGAGAGCGCCAAAGGTCTGCTCGGCGTCGGCATCCAGAGACCTGCCCATCAGCGGGAAGTCTGGCGTCCTTGGGAGGGTATCGGCCAGGCCGAGGAATGTCGACTCAAAATCGAAGCTGAAGCGCGGTTCCTCTTCGTCGACATTCCCGGAGCCGGCTTTGTCTGGCCTCCCGGCTCCTTTCTGGGGGCTATCGCTCTGCCAGCTCCCTGACAGCGCCCGGCCACGGTCGTTGCTCGCGCGCGGTGGCCGGGGAAGGAGGCCGAACAGCTGGGACGAGCTCTCGGTTCTCTGCTGGCGCTCCTGTATCTCTCTGCGTTCGAGGTATTGTAGCGCGGTGCTGAGCAGGGACTTGGCGATGAGCGAGTACTGCATTGCGTGAGCGTCGGCCTGGGCAAAGTACTCGAGGGCCGCAATAGACGCCCGGCAATGCTTCTCGATGATGCGGCCGAACCCGCCGAGCAGACCGACACCGAGCACAAGTGACGAGGCAAAAAGCCACGAACTACAAAGGATCAGTAGCTGGAGTAGGAGCGGGCAGGGGCTACTTACACGATTACGGGGGCACGGCGCGTCATCAAGCCTCGCTCGATCAGGCTCTGGACCGGCTCCACCATTAGAATGGCCGCATCGATGCAGGCGTCGGCCAGCTTCGACTTGCCGGTGAGGCCGGCACCGGCAAGGGAACTCCCCTCCGACAACCTTCGGTGCAGTTCAACCATGAGGAAAGGCCGTGACACTAGAATTACGGCATAGTAGTACGACGAAAGGATCTGGCAGGCACCGTTGGCCACCCCTGGCTGGTCCTCGGGTGCCGTCCCGTCCACGACATCCTTCAAGCGATGCAACCAGCGGGTTGACCAGTCCCGGAGCTCACGCGAGATGCCTTCGGTCAGCCGCGGCGAGATTTTGCGTCGTGAGTAGACTTCCATCACAATAGCTTCGATGACCAGGAAGATTTGGGCAGACGCGTTCAGCAGGTCAAACCTCTCGTGCCCATCGTCGTCCTGCGCCCTGCACGGCACCGTGCAATCGACGTCCGACGTAGCCGGCGGACGGCCCATGGAGGTGCTGAGGAACAAGTCCACGACTCTCAGGCTTTTCCAAAGGCAATCCCTCTGCCGGTGCACGTCGGGACCGAACCTAGCGTTCACGGCCGTCCGGTGGATGCCGATGGAATAGGCTGCTCGAGCAGCAATGCCAAAGAAGAGGAAAGCGCCGTTGAGTTGGCATGCGCCGAGTGAGTAGATGGTGATGAGGATGAAGACTTGCACACTAGCAACTCCCACGTTGGCGCTGAGACTGGCGAAGGCGACGCTTCGGGCATAGTCAAAGTACAGCTGAGCGGTGTGCTCATCCGACTTTTGGCAGCCGATGGCGAGCACCAGGTAATTCACCGCCGAGGGAACATCGACGGCCTTGCCACATGGCTGGGCGTGTTGGGCCCAGGCGGCGATATCATCCGCCAGACGGGTGTTGTCGAACAAGTCGATGAGTCCTGCCGTCACATCGAGGTAGGCAGACACCGTAGGCCCCGTGGGCGATTTGATCGGCGGCGGCTCACCTCCGGAGTTGCCAGACGTCCCCGGGCGCGAGTAGACATTCTCGAGGGCCGAGTAGCCACTGGTCTCGGGAGCGAAAGCATTGGCATCGACGCGCGTCGTCACAAGCCTCCGAACGGTCTGGAAAAAGGACAGGGGCGCGCAGTCACCGATGAAGATGAGCTTGCCTTGGGCGTCGCAAAGGAGGCGGGCCTCGCGGGGAACTTCGGTCTCTTCATGTTCCTCGAGGGCGGCAAAGACGGTGTCTTGGGCCAATGGCTCTTCAGGGCCGGAGTGCAGGGCGGGTGCGACGGGAGCAAGCGAGACGCGGGGGGAGACAGCGCTAATAAACGGTGTGGTGTGATGAGATGACGTCGGCGTCGGCGTATGATGGTGAGATGAGGGCTCCGGGTTCCGGTTTTGGGGGCCTTGACGTAGCGGAACGGAATGGGCTATCCCCGACGACGGAGAGTGACGGTCCCGGCCGTGGGCGGCGATGTCATCAGAGCGGGGCCTTGGCCGGCGTCGCGGAGCGGTGTAACGGCAACTGTCCGGCTGCCGCCGTCTTAAACAGTACGCACATGGTTGTGCACCACTGCATTTAATCTTTCGCAGCTTGCAAAGATCGCAGGCGTTGGTTACGCGCGTCCGAATCGATCTAGTCTCCATTGGAGGACGAATGAAGATGGAGTGTTCTAGCTAGTTTGACTTTGACGAAAACATGAGAACGCAGGAACGGCTATGGCCGGCCCCACTTTCCACCGAATGCCCGATTCGGAAGGCGCTGATATCGGGACCTCGGGTGCAACTCTTGCCAAAAAAGAAGGAACTCCAAAAGAGAATAACAAATCCGAGTCAAGCAAACAATAAGAAAATAAAAGAAGTTGAGAAAAACAGAAAATTCTTCTTATTTTTCTTACACTAGCAACAAATCGCGTTTGCCATTCTTGGACGACCCGACACATCACCATGGCGTCAACGACGGACGAGCTTTACCAGAGCTTCATGGCTAGCACCGCGGGCAACGAGAGAGCACAGCGCGAATTGCGACATCTCTTAAGTAGCTGGGCAGCTGGGGCAAGCTGTCCGAACAGCAATAAAAGGCTTCGAGTAAAAGAACAGAAATTGGGCAAATACACCTTCTCTGGGCTTTCGGGTGGCTTTTGATTCATTCTTATAGTCGAGGTTTCGTCGCCGTCTACACTCGGAGTCCGGCTTCTTTACCCATGTGCTGCCCGGGTGCAACTCTTGGCCTGCTTCCTGGGCCTCCTTTGTAAGCCTCACAGGCCTCCCCAGTTGGCTTGGTACGCATCTAAGTCTTTTCATGGGTAAGTTTGATGGCCCTGATCTACCCTGTCGAACTCAATACAATCATACACTCTTGTCGCCCTGGCCTTCAATTGCTGTCGTCGTTCAATGTGCGCCCTTGGTAGCCACGTTCCAAGTCGTAACTTCAATCGTTTCATGAAAATTATTGAATTTCTACATGACTTGACATCCATTATCGGCCATCCCCCTTTACTCTACACGCGCGAGCCGCATGGCTGTTGTTCCTCCATAGTTCGCGATATACAGTACACTGGGTACCTGGTATAACCCGCCGGGAACCCCATGAAACTCATGAGATTGCCATCCCACACGGTACTCCCAATTCTAAACCAACACCCCCGGCTTTCCGGGCTGACAAGCTTCCTCCAAGCAAAACACCCCCAACCCTCCCACAACAAAACGACACCAGCTCAACCCAGCGTCTTGAACAAATCCCCCGCGTACTGCACCGCCAGGCCGGCATACTTGACCACCTCCTCCCGGGTCCCAGCACGCTCCATATCCTCGGTATAAATCCCTAAGCACTGCTCCAGCGTCTTGCGCGACTGCAGCATACTCCTGCTCAGCTTCTCACGCACCTCTTTAGCCGTAGCAGCCGAACCAGCGCGCGGCGTGCCCACACCACCACCACCCTCTCCATCCCCACCACCACCATTACCACCACCGCTCACCCCGTCCCCCAGCATAGTATTCCCACCATCACCACAACCGAGCGCGCGCACCTCCCCCGCCACGGCGCCCACGTCCCCAGCCACCTTGACCAGCGCGTTAAACAGCATGGTGTGGCGGGCGGCCGCGCGCAGGCCGTCGCGGTCGAGCCGCTCGTGCAGGCGTGTGATGTCGGCGCGGAGGCGGGCGATCTCTTCCTGCGTGGCGGCGGCGGCGTGCTCTGTGGCTTGCTGCTGCTGCTGCTGCTGCTGCTGCTGCTTGTCCTGGTGGGGGTTGTTGGAGGGGCTGCTGGTGGTGGGGCTGAAGTGGGAGGATAGGGCTCGGAGTTGTTTGTTGATTGCTTTGAGGGTTTTGGTGCCTGATGGTGTGGCGAGGGCGGGCACTAAGGGGGGCGAGCTGGGTGGGGAGATGTCGGTGTTGGGGGGCAGTTTGGCGGCGTTGGTGCCGTTGGGGTTGGGTGATTTGGGTTGCTTGGGGGGTTGTGTGATTGCGGGGAGAGGGTTCGGGTAGGCTTTGAAGGTGTAGTCACGGGTCGGGGTGAAGTTGCTAATGGGAGTGAGCTCCTTGGACTCGTAGGCGGGCTTCTGCTTGCTGGTCTTGGTTTTGGAGGGGCCGGCGATAGCGGGAATCTCTGAAGTGCCGTTGTTGATGGGGTACTTGGGTTCGTTGTTAGGCTCGGCCCTGGTCTTGCGGGTATTGGCCTGTGTCTTGGGGGTGTCCTGGGCAGCGAGATACTCCGCGCCGTTTTTGGCGTCTTTTTTGGCCTTAGATTCGTTCTTCTTCACTTCGTTGTCGTTGGACTCGTTTTTGTTGAGCTCGTTGCTCTCGAGCTCGTTCTTCTTGAGCCTGTTTTTCTTGCGTTCTTTCTTGAGAGCCTTCTCGGCCGCCTTTGGGACATGAATTTTGGGAATTTCCTTGAGCGGAAACGAAATAGGAGGATTGATTGGGGTCTCCTTTCGGGGGATGTCTATGCCAGGGATGTGGTCGGAGCTCGCCCGGGCCTTTTGCTCGACGGAGCCATTCGAATCATCCTTCGCACCCTTAGGCCCTTTGGTGCGGTCCTTCTTGTTGGGCCTAGCGCGTTTAGCTCGTTTCGCGGTCGGCGAGTCCTGGAGCTCGTCGGAGAAGCTGCGCTTGGCCGGCCCGACGTTGGGTGAGGAGGGAAAGTTGGATCTGAAGTTCATGTTATACGCTTGATGACCGTCTAGTATTCAACGCGAGTTAGAAAATGGTATGATTGTAACAAGTTGTAGTCATTTGAATAAACAAAGTCGCTCAGCTCACCTGCCAGGCTGGACTGATCTTGTCCCATCACTCTTTTGAGAAATTCAAACGACGGCAATGTCGCAGTTTATGGCGGAGGGAAAGGGACAAACGAGGACAAGAAATTGAGTGAAATTCTCGTTTTACATCGATTCGATGCCAGTCACGATGAGGTCGGGACTAGAAAGCAGATGAGAAAAGGATTAGTGGTGGTGTTGAAAACACCTAGCCTCAGGTAAATGAGAAGGTGAATCGAAAAGGGGCGCGCAAGAGAAGTGCAAGAAAATTCGCGACTTTCGTTCCCGGCCGCGGAGAAGGGAGCAGGGGAAGTTGTCAGAGTTGTACACTTATTTTTTTGCAGAGGATGTAAACAATAGTGGCAAACTTCAGCGGAAAGAGTTGAGAAGTGGGAGTCTGGAAGGCACGCCATTACTAGGAGTTTGAGATCTCGCGTACTCCCCGAACAAGGCAAAAGCCATCAAAGAATAGTTCAAATTGTTTATCACAACCTGGAAGTCGTAGAACCGCCATCAAGGAACCAAAAGGGCTCCGTCGACTGGCTCCCAGCTGTGAGCATAACCGAACTGCGTGTACAAGTATCTAATTATTTCAGGTCGCCCACGGTCGAGTTGAGTGTTGGCTCTTGAGCGGTTTAGTCCCGCATCTGACTCAAGTGTAGTTCCGACAGATAGTGTGTAGTTCACCCGTCTTCACGACATGAATCACCTAAAGTGGACCCGAGTCTAGTAAACATCGCCCCAGAAGGCGGTTGTTGACATTGGAAACCCACCGGGAGGCATTCAGTGGTGTTTGCATTTTTGACAGCTTGTATCATAGTTTGCTTGCAGTCAAACAAATATCCACTTTTACATAGACTGCCGTCGATCCCTCTCACAGTTGGTTGAGCAAGCGGACTCGTTTTGTGTTGGTTCGCCGTTGAGTTTTGAAACACGTTCCCTTTTTGGACTGGCCGTTTTGTCAAAAGGCTTGTTTCGGTGCCAAGGCGGCGCAGAATCCATTGGGCCACGAGTTGGCCCCGCGAGCGATACGAATTCACTAATCCTCTTTTGGAAGTCCCCGTATTATTGCGGCCAAGCGGGCGAGACGGGCCAACGAGGAGACTCGATTTCACGCGCTCCCCGCAGGCACAGCCCCAGTTCCGTTCCTTCTCGGTCCCTGGAATTTTGGACCTGGACTTCTCTGGACAGAAAATACACTCCGAGGAGGCTGCATTTTCTGGTCAATACCGCCTCGAGGTCCCTTGTCAGGGGATTTGCGAACCGTCAGACTGGCGCCCAGGCCTGGACCAACAGCGGGAACAGAGCGGGCCTTACGTCAGTTACGAGGAGAGACGGAAAAGAACTTGGGAAAACCATCCTGCCCACGTTCAACACGACCTGATGACCCCGAAAATCGAGTCGCTCGGGTCTACAGCGTAGTGCCTCGAGACACGACCATCTCACCTCACCGTCGCGTTGAGAACGATCATCGCATTCCACAACCTGAACGACCCGAATACCCTCCCCCCACCCGCTCGCGAACCCGCCCAACAGCCGGTGTGTTCCGGCCGATTTTGCCGACAAGATGAAGATGGGATGGACAATGGCGCCGAAAATTACAGCGTTGCTAGGCGCGCTGCTGGTTGTAGCGCCCCGTGCAAGCGCACAGGGGGGAAAACTGCAGGTCGACCTTGATTCATCATGTGAGTGAGCAGTCGTCGTCGTCTGCTTTCTTTTTTGACTCGACTACGGGGTGATCGCGCGGGACCGCTTGCTAATATGCGAGAACCACAGCCTCGATCAAGACGGCCGCCAAGGTCGTTGCGGCCAACCTCATGACCTACTACCACGGAGACGAACCCGGCCAGACTCCCGGCATCCTCCCCGGGCCGCCGCCGGCGGCTCCGTACTACTGGTGGCAGGCCGGCGCCATGTGGGGCACCATCGTCGACTACTGGTTTTACACGGGCGACGATCAGTACAACGCCGAGGCGTTGCGGTCCATGGTGTTCCAGGCCGAGGCCCCCGTAAACGCCTACATGCCGCGCAACTGGACCGCCTCGCTGGGCAACGACGACCAGGGCTTCTGGGGCATGGCCGCCATGCTCGCCGCCGAGGTCAACTTCCCGAACCCTCCCCCTAACCAGCCGCAGTGGCTCGCCCTCGCCCAGGCTGTTTTCAACACCCAGGTGGCCCGCTGGGAGACCCAGGACTGCGCCGGCGGCCTACGCTGGCAGGTCGTGCACACCAACGGCGGTTATGACTACAAGAATACCGTCGCCAACGCCGTGTTCCTCAACATCGCCTCGCGCCTGGCCCGCTACACCCGGAACGAGACCTACACCTACTGGACCGAGAAGACGTGGGACTGGATCGAGGCCGTGGGCTACATCACCGAGGACTACAACGTCCTGGATGGCGGCCACATCCCGCACAACTGCACCGACCTTAACCCGGTCCAGTTCTCCACCAACGCCGCCGTCCTCATCCACGCCGCTGCCGTCATGTACAACTACGTTTGTCTCCCCCCTTCTCTATCCCTCCCCCACCTCTAAACCAACTAACCCCACCCCCCTCTCCCAGACCGAAGGCGACACCCGCACCAAATGGAAAGGCCGCGTGGCCGGCCTCCTCAACCGCACGGTCGAGCACTTCTTCCCGGACGGCATCATGATCGAGCGGGCGTGCGAGCTCGAGGACCGAGTCCAATGCAACACCGACCAGCACTCCTTCAAGGGGTACATGCACCGGGCGCTGGCCACCGTCGCCGTGCTCGCGCCCTTCACCTACAACGACGTCATGAAGACGCTGCGCTCCTCCACCCAAGGCTGCGTCACCTCCTGCCTCGCCGACGGCACCTGCGGCTTCCGCTGGAACACGGGCGAGTACGACGGCGACGTCGCTGCCGGCCCGGCGGGCCAGCAGATGAGTGCGCTCGCCGCGCTGTCGACCCTGCTTATTGATCAGAGTCGTGTGCTGAATGGCCCGCTGACGAACCAGACGGGCGGCACGAGTCAGGGGGATCCGAATGCTGGCCAGGGGTTTCAGGGCTTGGCGCCGCCGAGGGAGATTACCACGGGGGATCGGGCCGGGTCGGGGATTGTGACGGCCGTGGTGCTGGCGTCGTTTTTGGGGAGTGTTGTGTGGATGGGTATGACGTGGTCGGAGGGTTAGGTTAGGTTAGGTTTGGGGGGTGGGTCGGTGGTTTGTTGCTCAATTTGGGTATGGGATTATGGGATGGGGGGTTGGGTGGCTGGATGCGTGGTCTTTTTTTGCTGTGCTGTGCTGAGTGCGTTGGGATTAGCGAGCGAGCAGTCGAGCGCGCCACGGAACCTCTTGAGTGTTGGCCAGCGAGCGATGTCAGCGAGCAATTGCACAGCGAGGCAAAGCAAAGCACGTAATGCTCAGCTAGGCGTTTTTTTTTTCCCTTTTACTTCCTTGGGCGTTTGGGAGATATGTATGTCCTACGAATATTGGCTTCGGGTTGTATGTGGTTTCGGGTTCCTGTCTAGTTTACTTTGTTCTGCCAGTTCGAAAAAGGTCTGGGTATGTTGGTCGTCTCTTAAAATTGATGCGATCTGCTTCGTCGGAGGCCTTAGCAACGTCTATCGCCATCTGCTTCTTGTTTTGTGTGGATATGAGCACGGCACATCCCAAATACTATGGTGGGATGGGTATTAAAAAGCTCCATACAGGGTACCAATCTAAGCGAGGTCCTGGGATCCACACTATTATACAATAAACAGGCCAAACAGCTACCACAACAGCTAATATTTCGTATACATCCCCTTCGCCGTAATAACGGCTTTGCAACGCTCTAGCATCGAGGCCAACAGCTCTTGCAGATAGCTGTTTAGCAGTGCCTCCCAAGCCTCGTTGATATACCTACGGAGCTGATCATACGAGGGCTTCTCTTCAAGGCCGTACCGGTCTTCGATCCAATCCTTCATCCAGTTCCAACAAGACTCGATTGGGTTCAGGTCTGGGGAAAAGGGAGGCCACTCCATCACAACAATGCCTCGCTCCTGGAGATCTTCTTTCGTCTCTGCTGCTGTATGCCTAGGAGCACTATCCTGCATTAGAATCAGGTCTTTACCAAGCTACTACTTACATAGCTGTATCCAGCCATGAATGACGGGTACGGTATGTGCGCGGTAAGACTCAGCGTTGATCTTTCCCTAATCCTTTTCCCAGAAGATCCCAGGGCCTTTACCTAGGCCAGAGAAACACCCCTAGAACATCCAGCCACCTTTACGTTAATACTTCTCCACGATACAAGTTGGATCCCACTCTTCGCCTTAACGCCGGGTTACATATTGCTTCCGATACGGGCCACCGATAACCCAGGTCTCGTCGGTCTAGAGGACCTTTGCCCATTGTTCAGGGGTCCAATATTCATGCTCCCTTGCCCAGGTCTCGCGAAGAACTCGGGTTCGCTCGGTAATTGGTGGCTTCTTACGGGCAACGCGTCGACGGAAGCCCAGTCGATAGAGGGTATGCTTGATTACCCAAAGGCCGAAGACCCCAGTAAAGATAATTGTCGAGAGCTCGAGAAGGCCTATTCGGCGAGTCTTTCGGCTTGAAGTAACGTACTAAACGAGCTCTTCTTCTTGAGCTAGGGTAAGTGACCGAGGCCGGCCAGTGCTTCGACCAGCAGTCGCATCGGGGGCACGAATAGCAGTCCGGATCTGGGCTTTCGTATAGCCAGTAATGCGATGGATATCGGCTTGGCTGAGGGTGGCATCGAAGTATAAGGTTCGAACGCGTTGCCGTTGTTCGGTAGTCAACTGTTTCGTACCACTCGATCCTTGTGGTCGTGCCATAGTATGGCTGTAATGGCTGCGATGGCTGTGATGGCTGCGATGGCTGTGATGGCTGTGATGGTTGCGATGGCTGTGATGGTTGCGGGCCTGTTAAAAAATAGGGGGTTAGATAAGGTCATCTAATTGGTCAAAACGTATCGGATGTTGTGCCCCACAGGTACTTGAACAGGGGGTTTTCTTTTTGCACGCGACCACAGTATACACTGATATCAGGCGAGACAATTCCCTGTGAGAGACATGATGTGCTAATCCTACATGATGCCCTAATGAGACATGCTGTCCTAATGAGACGCAATCTCCTAATCCTACATGATGCTCTGGCAAACCAAAGAAGTGCGCGCTTAACCGTATGGTCTCCATCCAGCTCACATAAGTGCCCCGATGGCGGAAAGGCAAAAATGCCTATGGTTTCGCCGACCAGAGCCAGACAATCATCGCCACCCCGACTGCTCAAATCATGAAGCACATGACGAGGCAGAGAACCAATGGTTGTCGCCCCCGATAACCAGAGGGCGAGCATGGACGCAACAAACGTGCCAGTCAGTGTCCTACAATCGTCCCGCCTCCATCCATCTTCACCCATCAACCAAGCAAGCCTGCACTCCCCCTCCTGGCGGCCCATAAACCCTCTCACTGGGAAGCGCCGGCGCGTCTGCAACCCCCCTACAGGTCCGTGTTTGTCGAGGCGCGACCTTGGGCCTCGAGCTCCTCTACGCGCTGGAGGAGGTCGTCGATGACGGACTGCTGCGTCTCCCGCTCCGTCTCCAGCTCGGTGAGCTGCTCGGTGAGCTCGGTAATATACTCATGCGCCTGGGAGACCCAATCCTCGAGCGCGTTGACCTAGCGCTGACACTCCGCCTGCCCTCGGATAAAGGACTCGTCCCACCGCCTGTGGTTTTCGAGCTCGTCGATGCGGGCGGTTTGGGTTGCTATGTCGCCGCGGAGTGTCTTCAGCATGACGAAGGAGTTGGGGGTTGGAATTGGCATATTCTGGGCCCACAGCCTGAGGCTTTTTGCCATGGTGGGAGAGAGATTATCGTAGTCGTCTTTTATGGACTGCATGATCGGTGCCTCCGGCGACTGTGACTGCGCGGAGTCGTTGTCGGCCATGCGGCCCTTCTTTTTCCGATCCACTGGGGAAGAGGTCTCACTCTCGTTCCTCGCGCGCTTTGAGGTTGCTTCCTTGGGTGCAACATGCTCAGGGACGGAAGGAACGTTGACGGATGGACTAGTCTCCTGTTCCACGAGCGGACGGCTTAGATTGTCGTTCGATGTAGGCCCGTAAAGCCCTGGTACCGGAGGAGAGCGTTCAACAAAAGCGATCCACTCGCCGACGAGCTTCGCGGTGTTGTTGGGGCAGTCCCCAATGGTATTCCGATAAACGTATCGGGCCCGGATGAACAGCTCTGCATTTCGCCTGAGTTCTTCAATTTCCAGGTGGCCGGGCTCATAGTATTCCTTCACCCGCATCCAAAACTTCGGGGGAGAAGAAATGGCATGGGCTCGATAGCAAAACATGCCCTGGAACAATAAGTCCACGTTCTCCGCAATAACCCGGCTGTATTCAGAGGCCGGCAGCTGTCCGGAGATTCCGCCCACCCTGGGCTCCCAAGGGTAGAGGGCGCGGATGGTCTCCTTGAACTTGTCGAGCTGCAGGCCGCTGAAGTCGAAACCGTGCAGTATCCATAACGGGCTATCAGGCCATCGGCAGGCCGCTGGCACCGCGTTGCTCTCCATGGGGTCTGAACTGGGGGGCATTTTGGTTGTCGGTCCCTGTGTTTTTGAAAGCTGAATCTTTAGCGCAGCAAGAGTTAGCAATCCGATTTTGAAGAGGCAATTTGATGGAGATGGAGAGAGCGAGCTGATTATTTGACGGATGCAACTGTATGCAATTCATACCTTGGTCTCGTTTGGTCGAGGTTGAGCGTGTCGAGGGTCGGTGGTTTGGAATTGAGAGTTGAAGTTTGGGGAAAGCAGAGGAGGGGAGGGGAGACCTAATTTGCAATTTTTAAAGTAAAGTGTGTGGCAATTGAGAAATGTTTTATCCAAGAGGTCCGATTGAGCTCAGCTATGGCTTCCGGAAGATGGTGGAAGCTCTGTGACCGGGGCGTGGAGGGCTAGAGGAGAGTGAAGGGCAGGGCCGGGAAGGGAGGGCAGGACCGGGAGGGCCAGCCCGGGCCATGAACTATAGCCTCTGTAACAGGGGCTCGGGTTCACAATATTGGCCCCTGTACACTTGCAACTTAAGAAGTTAGTGACAAATGGTGGAAGTTAGAGGCGTGAACTGTGACCCCAGTAACGCGGACTCAGGTTCAGGATGTTTGCCCTGGACACTCTGTAACATAAGGACTCGACGGGGGATAACAAAGATTGAAACTTGTCAAAGCCGACTTAGCCACCCAAATGTTGGGGGTGCAAAGAGGTCAAATAAACTTGAGGGTGATGTAGTTAGGGGTCATAGGTAGACATTGGGATACTCAACTCATAATGCCAGTGATCTAACCTAGAAACATATCTTCAGTAGAAGGGACGGACACTGAAGGGACGGACACTGAAGGGACGGACACTGAAGGGACGGACACTGAAGGGACGGACACTAAAGGGACGGACACTAAAGGGACGGACACTTAAGTGTATTCAGACGATTAGGTAACAATGCTAGTATTAAATACAGTTCATTCATGCGTGATAGGCAAGTCTCAAAAAGACAACTGCAAAAATGGGTTAATTTTTCAGTGTTTATTAATTGGTGCTGATTATTCGCAGATTTTGTCTTTTGGTCTCCTTCACCTTCTGTCTGTCTTTCACAGAAAGAAGTGTTATATGTGCCCCTTTCAAGGAGACAGCCTAGAGTGCCCATGTTGTTGGATGTTGACATGCCTCAGGGGTTCAGGGGCGTGTCCAGGGTGACAACTGCCTGGATGGTCCGTGCGAGGATTGTGGGTTTCTGGTGCTTGGCACAAATGTCCATTGCCCAGTTGCACCTTGCATGCAGGTTGCAAGACACCAAAGGACATGAACTACCGTACAGATACATCGGCAGGCCAAATTGACACTGCAATCAATCATGGCGTCCACAGCCAAAGACACTGATCCTTGGAACCAGGAGACAAAGAGCAAATTTGAAGGGTGAGACTTAGTTCCCTTTGCTAATTAGGCTGCCTTTGCAATCCCTCAATGCTAATGTTTATCTTTTTCTGGTGCCTCCCGACAGCAAAGACCGAAGCGAGTTCCTTGACCCGTGCCAGGAGGCTGCTGCACGCAGTATCAGGTGTCTGAATCGGAATGGCGGTGACAGGACACTCTGTTCGGATTACTTTCAGTGAGTTATGGGCCTTATGGCTTAGTGGGGGACGTACAGTCGAGACAATTGCATGCTGATGATGGCACTCAATAGGGCGTACAGGGATTGCAAGAAGGCTTGGGTATGCTCCTTGGGTTGTCTTTTACTGGCTGGTGCACATGAAGTCGCTAACTCCATTGTTCTCTTCTAGATCGAGAAGAGGAAGCAGGAAAAGAAGGGGAGCTCTGTATTCTCATAGACTCAAGACCCTTACAGCTAGTTCGGCAAGCTGGTGACTGAGATGACTGTCAGCCTTGTTGACCAGATACCTTCTTTGGGATACCCAGTGGTTACCTGGTAAATATAGAGGGTTTGCCGCGGTGGTTTCTTAGTATTTATGTGTGTCTACATACAAGGTTAAGGGGAGGCTCTTCTTGTATGACTGCGTTGTACAGTAATTGTTAACATTTCTCTTCCCTCTGCCAATAAATCGCGAAATCGGGAGGACTTGCCTTGATCTTACTGACCGGACACACCTGACTCACCTTGTGGGGATCCTCGGTGGAGGTGGGGTTGAGAGCACAGGCCACTTGGACCACCCCGCCAGAGTCGCTGATTTGGAAGCCGTGACCTGACCTGGACTGCTCGACCCGACACCTTTGCATTTCGAGCTCGGTCCAGGAGGCAGGTTGAGGCAGTCCGACCAGATTTCTCCGTTGGACCCACAGCTTCAAGGAAACCGAGAAAACACAGAAAAAGAGAAAAAAAAACAGAAAAGCACCACACCATCCAACAGCAGCTGCTGCCGGGATCTAGGATCAGGCCCCTGCCATTGCCATTGGCCCCTCTGCCCCTCCCCCACGTTAAGCTTCCCGTGCCGCTGTCGGTCGCTGCCTTGGGCTTGCACGGATTGCAGTACTTTTGGCCCTTGCACAGCTTATTAGACATTCCGGACTCGCATCCCACTGCCCAGTGCAGATCTGCTTTTCACACCATGTCTTCATACAGATATGGCCGCCCGGCTCTCAAGAACAGCGTCGACGTGCAGCTTCAGACGGCCTTCACCGACGGCAACTGGAATACCGTCATACGTCTCGCTGCGAAGAGGGCTGCCACCCTCAAGGACCCCTATTATGAGGTGCGTCATGCTAAATATCCCCGTAGGCTGATATCGAGGCTCATACTCACTCCCTCATAGGCTATCAAGATGTGCGCCGAGTCTCAGCTCGACGGCACTGCTGAAAAGTGTTCCGTGTTGGTTGCCATTGATGACCTTGTCAAGAACAAGAAAACCCCAGATATCGACACCATAGAGCTCTACGAGTGGGCCTGCCGCGACTTCTTCGACTACGAGGTCGAGTATGCCGACTCACTCGGACCCCTCAGGGCCCGCTGGGCCAAGGCCAACCCCAGCAGCCCCCTGGCCCTGCAGTGTATCCAGGCCTGTTTGGAGAAGTGGGATCTCGTGAGCGCTCAGCAGGTGGGTAGACCACGCATTGAGTACCACAGCTTTGGGTCATTGACACTGATTTGTTTTGCAGATCGCGACGAGCTTGGACAAGGCTTACGCCAACACCTCTGACCGTCGGTACATGTTCTGGAACATCACCCTCACCTACCTCCTTTCAGTGTGTTCCGCCACCACCACCTCTTGTACTGTTCAAGCTGACACAGACAGATCAGCCCCCAGTGCACTGATGCGAGCCGAAAGGTCTACAGCCTCCTGGCGGTCAGGCATCTCGAGAGGGCGGCTGACCTGACGGAAAGTGTACGTTGACCACCGACTTGCTACGCCCCATGTGTCTGACGTGACGTTTTGTAGTCCGCGAAGTTGGAGGCTACAGACAGGGGCCTTATAACGGAAGAAGAGGTCGGTCTTTACTACCGGGTTATACACAGCCATGGGACCAAGGAAGAATACATCTCCCGGTTGAAGAGCCCCAAACTCGGGGCTATCAGTCAGCTCAAGGAAGGTCGGAAGCTCCTTTTTTGCGAGGGACTGGATGCGCTTGAAACCTGGGGCGAATGGGATCTCATCTACAACTTATGCCGTGAGACTTTGCAGCTCGGCTTAGAAGGAGGCACTTCTCCTTTTTTTGTCTGCGACCTGCAGACTTGGAGAAAGTTTGCGTCGGCCGCCAGCAAGGTGGTAGACTCAGATAGGTAAGCAATCGTGATATGTCAGATGGCAGAACAGCTTACCAACACACGCAGCGCGCTTGGCGAGGTGCAAGCCACGTTGAAGAGGTATATCGACATCAAGGACACAGCGAGCGCCATGTACAAGAAGAATCTCAGCTTAGCCTTGCTCGAGACCACTTTCCGGCTGCCCGCCACTGCACTTAATCCCAACCACGACAACAACGGCTTGTCACCGAGAGTTGTCCAAATCGGCCTATTCCTCGACCAGTACTTTGAGCGGCTGTCCGCTTTTGACGATGTCAAGGGTTACGTGGCAGAGCTGAGCTTTGAGGAGATCAAGACTCTCATGGAGGATGTGCTACCAAAAATGCTTGATGAGGTAGGTCCTCGTTTTATTTGCCCATCGTGCCCGCAACTAACCAAGTAGCAGGATGCCGATAAGACGCGGAAAATAGTGCTTAACGCCCTGGTGTGCCGGCTCCGTTACCTCCTCTCTACCTGCCCACAAACCCTTTCCCCGCAGCCCGCCGCTGTTGAGGGCGAAACGAAAAACAAACCCTTCCAGTGCCGGTTCTGCATGGAGCCGACCGAGCTTCCGTGTCAGTCGTGCCTGAAAAATCTCATCGTCGATGCCTCGGATGCGTACAAGCAAATTACTAGTGACAAGGAGCTCGTGGATTCGATCCCTGGCTTGGATAAGGACCCGCGACTGGACCTGGCCCTCGTCATGGGTAACTCACTCTTGAAGCTGTCAGGGTTGCGGCCTGCGACAGCGGATGTCGGCCAGTCGCTGTGGCACGCCGTCGAGCCAGGTTTATTCATGCAAGCGGTGTTGCTCCTCGACACCCAGTTGAACGAGACTCCCGGAGACACCGAGCTGCGGCTGCTGCTTGTTCAACTGTATCTCTTGATTGGATGCGCCTCCTACGCCCACCGTCTCTGGACGCCGCTTGACGTCAAGCGGACCATCCAGGATGCGCTCAGCCCGCTGTTTTTCGACAGGATATCCACCATCGCCCCCGGCTTGTTCCAGGGCAGCCGCCCGCTGATGGAGCCGCTGCGGGCTTTTTACAAGCACAACCTTAGCGACAAGGCACCGGTGCGCATCTGGGATGCGTTTTCGTCAGGCAGCTACACCAGCATACTCGACGTGATCAACCACGATAGCAACCTGCGTAGGAGCTGTACTCTGATGATGACGCTGGTGGAGGAACGGCGGGCGATCAGGTGTTATGGCGGCAAGATTGACTGCGAGATTGAACAGCACCCGCTTACTGGTGAGTTGTTTGCCCTGTTGAGCGTTTCACACACTAACAAGCTAGAAAACATCGACGACGGTACGACCTTGGTCAACAAGACCGATTACGGGCCGTTCCCGAACCTCGAGAGCCTCCACGGGCCGCCAATCCACGAGTACCTCCGTCTCGGGCCTGGCCTCTCGGTAAGCCTTGTCCCTTTCCGTTCCGTCTTGCCCCTCTAACAGCAGTAGAACGAACGCTCCCAGCTGGCCTTCCTCTCGGAGCAGTACCTCGACCTGCTGCTGTACAAGCCGCCCAAGGACTACAAGCCCGCCAAGCAAACCGAAGCCGCCCTCCGCGACCGCGAGTACACGCTCGAGACGCTATCCCGCCTCAGCAACTCCCTCAGCGACTTTTTGCACCGGCCATCCACGTCCTCCCGCCTAACCCCGTCCGAATCAACTTACTACAGCGTCTTCTCGCTCCTCTCCGCCGCGCTCCTCATCGCGCTCTCCACCCCGCGCTCCGACACCCTCCCCAAAACCCTCTCCCTCCTCACCACCTCCATCAAATCCGCCCTCACCACCCTCCGCAGCACCTTCCCCTCCCCACCCCCAGGCACCAGCACCAGCACCAGCACCAGCACCAGCACCAGCACCAGCACCAGCACCAGCACCAGCACCAGCACCAGCACCAGCACCAGCACCGCCATAAGCAGCGCCTACCCCGCCCTGACCTCCCTCCCCACCCTATCCGCGATCCGCGACACGGCCCTCGCGGTGCGGCACAGCGCCGCCTTCGTCCTGGCCGCGCACGACCGCGAGCTGGCGCGCGACCGCAGCGGGCGGTCGGGCGTGCACCGCGACGCGCTGGCCGAGATGCGCGCGCTGGACGCGGCCGCGGGGAAAGCGCTGGGCGAGGCGCGCGGGTGCGTGCTGAGGCTGAAGGAGGCGCTCGGGGAGGCCGGGTGGATGGATCGGGTGCTGGATGTTGTTTTTCCAGAAGAAGAGGAGGGGGGGGAGGGGAAGGGGGATGTGGTGGGTAGGGCGGTGGAGGAGGTTGTTGGGGGTAGGGCGGGCGCGGAGGAATGGGCTGGGAAGGTGGTGGAGAGTTGGCGGGAGGGGGTTAAGGGGTGGGGGATGGTGCGGATGGAGTAGTCTGTAGCTATTTAGCTACCTGGGCTGGTGGCTGGTTTGAGGTGGAGATACTGATTGACGTATTAGTTGGTCCGAGATTTGACGGGAGATATTGACAGATACTGATGAGGGCGTGTTGAGGATGGGATACGATATCGAGACGACATTTTGGTGGTAGCGTGGAAATGTTCTATAGTGATAGAAGGGGGACTGGGTGGAAGAGAAAATATACGTAGATGGATGGACTGGACTGGAAAAGGCAGGAAATGCAATACAATACACGCAATGCTGGCTGGCTGCTCAAATCTGCTCGTCCATGCCCCTGCACATGCCCGCTATGCTGGTATCATCCCGTCGAGCCCGTGATATATCCCAAGAAGAGGAAAGACGATCAAGCACGGAATTCACCGGAGAGTTCCCAAAGGAACTCCCCCAGAACCCTCCCAGAACCCCCAATAACGTTATTAAAAGAAACCGCGAGGACCACCCCATCCCCCAATCACAACCAACTCAGAAACCCACCCCTCAGTACTGATACCCCCCCGACCCCGAACTCCCACTCCGCCTCCTCGCCCTCTTGGCCAGCACATCGCGCCGCTCCTCCTGCAGCGTGACCCAGACCCAGAACCAGCTCATGGTCTCGACAAACATGAAGGTGAAGAACACGCGGTTCTTGAGCGCGTCGCCGCCCCAGCTCGAGGGCGTGTAGCCCGGGTTGTTGGCCGCGCGGTGTACGGAGGGGTGCTGGAACCGGGAGGATGACGAAGGTGCTGAGGTGGAGGTGTTGGGGGGGGAGGCGGCGGCGTAGAAGAGGGGGGAGGAGGCCGAGAAGAAGAAGGAGTAGAGGGTGAGGAGGAAGGTTAGGGTTAGGCGGAGGGGTGCTGGTGTTTTGTGAGTGTTAGTCGTGTGGGTTGTGGCGGGAGGAGGGAGGGGGGAGGGAGGGAGGGGAGGGCGTACCTTGCATCCCCCAGTAGTGGATCAGGCAGATCTCGTCGGGGAGGGAGAGCGTTACGAGGTCGGTTATGCCGAGGAAGGCGAGGATGACGGCGAGGAAGCCTAGGGCCGGGGAGGATGTTTCGAGGGAGCGGGAGCTGGGCTGTGCGGGGGTTGGTGGTGAGTTTACTGGCCGGGAGGGAACTCAGGGTTGGGGAGCATAGGGGTGAAAAGGGGGACAGGGGACATACGAGGCCCATCGACTCGCCGAGGAGCTGGACTATCGGCTGGTCGGCCACCGTCCCGGGGTTGGTGAGGAAGAAGAAGGCCAGGGTGATGTGGAAGAAGCAGAGGGAGGTGAGGATCGTTTTGGCAGATATGAGCGCCATGTTGCGGTTGTTCGGGTTGTTGGTGGTGGTGTTGCGTAGCGATTAGGCCGTGGTTGGCATCGGGGTGGGAGTTGGAGGTGCGAGGGAGACGGGAGGTAAGGTCTCGGGAAGCCTGGGAGCTGGAATGCAGCAGCAGCGGCAGGGCGGCGGGGTGATGGAACGGCGGTCGGGATACGGCGTAGTGTGGTAAAAGGGGACTGCACGATGATCCTCGAAAAAGTGGCGGGTTCAGCTCGTCTATGTATTCGCGGCGGTCATGGGGCTCGCATGCCGCATCGAGTCCTGGTGACCTGGCGCAAAAGACTCGACGTTGATGTTTTGGATTCTTTCCTCTTCGTACGAAGCACGCGCAAGCAGGCCCGGGGTTCACATGGATGCCTTATCGACAAGTTCCCGATAAACAAGGTCGGGTGATTGGATGCCCTGCATTTTAACTGGCGGTCCACTAGCCACGATCAATGCTTGTCCTGACGCCAGCCTGTGGCTGGAGCTGCCTCGACTTCCGGGTACCCCTGCAACATCGAGACGGGGTCTCAGCGGGGCATTTCTGAGCTTGAGTTAGGTACTAAGCTGATGAGCTTCTGGCTTTCATGAAATTGTCTGAAGAGTCAAGTCTCACCTACCCACAACAATAAAACAAACTCACAGGAAACGCTGATGAGATAACCGAGAGGGCCGCAATCTACTCTGACGAGTCAAACCTTCACCCCAACCCTCCCAGCAGACGACATCCCCAAGACTCTAACGACAACCACAAATCACAACCATAACCATAACCATATCCACAACCACAACTATATCCCCATTTACAACCCCACCCACACAACCACAATGGGCGACGCCCCAGACCACCCCGATGCCGAGCCCACGCTCGACATCGACCGCCACCTCAAATACTGGAAGATGTGCCTGCAAGCACCCCTCCCCAACCACTACCTCTCCAACGAGGGCGTGCGCATGACCCTAGCCTACTTTATCGTCAACTCGATCCGCATCCTCACCCCCACCCCTAACCCAACAGAAACCACGCCCTCCCCCAACCCCAAACCCCCGCTAATCCCCCCGGCCGAGCACCGCCGTCTCCGCCAATGGATCCTCTCCCACCAGCAACCCGGCGGCGGCTTCGCGCCCTCCTCCACCCTCCTCTCGCCCCAACCCACCGCCACGCAGGGTAGTAGTAGCGGCGGTTCCGCCGGGTGGGAGGCCGAGACGGGGGCGGGCGAGAGCGAGGGCGGGGCGGGGACGGGGACGGCGGTGGCCAACCTGCCCGCGACGCTGTTCGCGCTGCAGCTGCTGGCGCTGCTGGCGGATGAGGGCGAGGAGGGGGCGGCGCGGGCGTTTGACGGGGTGGATCGCGTGCAGACGCTGCGGTGGCTGAGGCGGTTGCAGAGGGGGGACGGGAGTTTTGGGGAGGGGGTCAGTTGGATGCCGGGGAAGGGGTGGTTTATTGGGGGCGGGTATGATATGCGGTATTGTTATATCGCGGTGTCGGTGAGGTGGATGTTGAGGGGGGATGTGGTGGAGGGGGGGGAGGGGTGGGTGGAGGATTTGGATATGCAGGGGTTGCAGAGGTATATCTTGGGGAGTCAGGTGTGTTATTGTCATCGCATTGTGATTTCTGGGCGAGTGAGTGAGGCTGACTTGTTAGACCTACGACGGCGGTTTCGCGGGCAGCTCGCAGGAGGAGCCCCATGGTACGCTTCCCCCCTACTCTCTTGACAGACTTCTCTGCTAACACTGCTAGCCGGCTACGCCTACTGCGCCATCGCCGCGCTCTCCCTGATGGACCGCCCGCTCACAAACAGCACCCCCTTCCACCCCAACAAAATCCTACACTCGGGCATCCGGAACATGCCCGCGCTGCTGCACTGGCTCGCCTCGCGCCAGTTCGTGTACCTCGAACCGCCACCACCCAGCAACCCCGACGACGACGAAGAAGACGAAGACAACTTCCTCCTCCCCTCGCGACTCGCAGACCTGTCCCTCTCACCCACCGCGGCGCGGCACGTGGCGTGCAACGGGCGGTGCAACAAGGTGGCCGACACGTGCTACACGTGGTGGGTCGGGGCGGCGCTGGCGAACCTGGGGCGGCCCGAGCTGGTGGACTGGCCGGCGTCGCGGCGCTTCCTGCTCGACAAGATGGCCCACCGCATCGGCGGCTTCAGCAAGCACCCCGGCGGGCCGCCCGACGTGTACCACGGCTGCTTTGGGCTTGCCGCCCTGGCCGTCATGGGCGAGCCTGGCTTGGCCGAGTTTGATAGTGCCCTGGCCGTGCCGGTCGCCACGGTGAGGGTTATTGAGAAGGCGAGGGCCGCGTTGCTGGAGGCGGGCCGCGGGCAGGTGGTCGAGTTGGTGAGGGGGGTTGTGGACATGGGGCTGGCGATGAGGGGGGCCAAACCGGCGTGGTTGACTGCCGTGGAAGGGTGACCCGGTAGATTGTACTGTGTATGGGTAGGTAGTCTACTGTTGAGTGCCTGCCTATTCGCTGCTTGAATGAAAATGGTATCATGGAGCCTCCACCGCATACTTGATCAGCCGCTTGTAACCCTCGACCGCCTCCTCCAGATCCCGGATCGTCAACCCCTCGTCATCCCCATGCGCGACCAGAATACTGCCCGGCCCATACAGGTAGCTGACATGGTCCCCTTCCAGATTCGGCACATCGGTCCCGTAGCTGGCCACCATGGTGTCGAACCCTGTCATGACTGATTAGCTCACTCCTCCAAAACGAACACACGACAACACCCCCCCAAAGGAGGGCCAACACCAAAAGCAGTCAACAAAAAAAACTTAAAAACTCACCCTCCACCTCACACCGACACTCCACAGGCCCATACCCCCCCGTCAAATCCAACCCCAACCCCTCCCCCCATCCACCCCCTCCAACACCGCCCTCATCCTCCCCTCCACAACCTCCCTCCCCGTCCTCCTCTCCCCAACCGCGATCCGCACCGCCAACCTCGCACTCGCCTCCGCCGCAATCACATTCGCCGCCACCCCGCCCTCCAGCACCCCCACATTCACCGTCGTATTCCCATACCGCTCGCTCGACCCCAGGTCCGCCGCCAACAGCGCCTCCAGCGCGTGCACCAGCCCCGCCGTCGCCGACCGCCCCAGCCACGGGTACCCCGAATGGCCCGCCTTGCCGGTGGCTGTTAGCGTGCCCGTGGTGATGCCCTTGTGGCCGCAGGCGAGGAGGTTGGTGGTGGGTTCGCCGAAGATGGCGGCGTGGAATTGGGGTGGGTGGGGGTCGCTGGAGGGTGGGTGGCTGCTGGTCAGGGAGGTGGAAAAGTGCTTCATGCCGTCGCCGGAGGTTTCTTCGCCTACGACGTAGAGGAGGGCGATGCTCTCGGGGGGGATGGCGCCCGCGGTGAGGAGGAGGGTGGTGGCGGTGATTTGGGCGGCGACGCTGGCTTTGGCGTCGACGGAGCCCCGGCCCGAGATGAGGGTGTTGAGGGGGAGGGTGGTGAAGTTGATGGGGTGGGAGGGGGGGATGGGGGTGTGGTCGAGGGCGTAGGGGAGGTAGGGGGGGACGACGTCGATGTGGGACGTTATGAGGGTGCGGTTGTGCAGGGTGCGGCGGGCGTTGCGGCCTGGCCAGGCGAGCACGTTGTACCGGGGCTGGGGGTTGGGGTTGGCGGTGGTGGAGGTGGAGGGGAGGGGCTGCAGGGAGACGGTGTAGTTGAGTTCGGTTAGTGCCTTCTCGAGGAGGAGGGCGGCGTCGGCTTCGGTGCCGCTAATGGAGGGGACGTTGACGAGGGCGCGGTGGAGGGAGAGGAGGGGGACACGGTATGAGGGGACCTCATCATCGCTGGTAACAGGGTTGTGACTGTCGAGTAGGTTGTTGTCCTGATGATGGTGGGCGAGTGGGTGTTGTTTTGTGTCGGGACCGAGGAATGCTAAAGTCTGGGTGCCCAGGGTGCTGAGAAGCAGCAGGGGCCGAGTCGTGAGCCTCATGTTGACTCCTTTGCAGGTCAATTGGTGGTTGGGGTTGGAGTTGAGGATAAGTGAATTTGGGGATGAACCGACAATGAAATGAGCTCCAATTGAGTCCCTTTGCGGTGTGATGAGGTCATCCCAAGCTGCAGCAACGCCAAGCTCTTTGGCGGGAACCCCTGCTTTTGTACGGAGGTTTACTCAATAAATCATGAACAAACTGAGAACCAAGCTGCTGGTACGGAGGCCTGCTTAATTAAACTTTTGTGATCATAACTGCCAGTACGGAGTTTTCACAAGTAATTAACTCGAAAGGCTTCCATAACATTACGGTACGTCGTAACTCTGACCATATAAATCGACCCCAAGGATTGCAGAACCTCCCCAAAACACATGAAGGGGAGCATGGCTTCCGTATCCAGGCTTCAAGATGGGAAATCCCCCCCGAACTTCAGTATTTTCTAGTCGAGAAGGCGATATCCTGGCGTTGGAGGACAAAATTCACAACTGCGAAAGGCATGTTGATAGTTCCGAACAAGTTTCTCCAGGTATAGCAGTATTGTGTCGAGCCTTGATCATTGCCGTGGAGAGGGATCACTCGGGCAAACATGAGTTTTGTCACCGCTTATTAGGTCCAATATTGTGACACCAAAGGGGACGAATACTTTCGACTGCGAATGAAACACTCTTGCGACCAGCTTACCACCGCCACCTCTCCGGCAGCACCTGGCTAAAGTCAAACCTGCCGTCCGCCCCCTTCACCACCGCCCCCCTCTCAGTAACAATGGCATCGATCAGATCATGCGGCGTGACGTCAAACGCCGGATTCCATACGCCAATCCTCTGGTCAGCAATAGCAACCCTCGCGGTGCGGGTAGCGTCCACACTCCCATCCGCATTCACCACCGCCCCCGTGACCTGGGTGAGCTCCTCAGGCTTGCGCTGCTCAATCTCAATACCGGCACCGCTCTCAGTCTCAAGATCGATACTGGTGGTCGGGGCAGCCACGACAAACTTGACGCCGTGGTGGCGGGCCAGCACCGCGAGCGCATAGGTGCCAATCTTGTTGGCGGTGTCGCCGTTGCGCACGACGCGGTCGGCGCCGACGACGACGGCGCCGATGTTCATGCGCTCCCGGTGCAGCGCGAACAGCGCCGCCGCCATGCTGTCCGTCACCAGCGTCGCGGGGATGCCCTCGAAGACCAGCTCGAACGCGGTCAGCCGGCTGCCCTGGTTGTACGGCCGCGTTTCCGTGCAGTACGCGTGCTTGAGGAGCTTCTGGGAGTGCAGGCTGCGGATGATGCCCAGCGCCGTGCCGTGGCCCGAGGTTGCGAGCGAGCCTGTGTTGCAGTGCGTGAGCACCGACAGCGGCCGCTCCGGCGAGGCGTTGTACTGCTGCTGCAGCCAGGCGGCGCCGTGGGACCCGATGGACGTGTTGTTCTCGAGGTCTTTGGCGAGGATGTTTTCGGCGGCCTCGATGTACGAGTTCAGGATGGCCTCCTTGGCTTCGGGGTGGGCGAGGCCCTCGACCTTGGCGGCGCGCGCGGCGAGCTTGAGGAGGGCGATGGCATTGGAGAGGTCGACGGCGGTTGGGCGGCTGTCCTTGAGGTAGTCGAGGCGGCCCTCGATGTAGGTGATGGTGTCCTCTGGTGTTGTCGCGGCTGGTGAGGTTGTCAGAGGTTGGCTCAGGTTTAAGGGCGTCTTGTATCTGTGCTGTGTTGATGTTCACTCACTGCAGTCCCCGTTATGCAACTCAACTGCATGAGCGAGAGCAGCAACAATGGCGATGGCGGGTGCGCCTGCAAATAAAATATGGTCAGAATCAAAATAGGCGCTAATGGTCCATGTGCTTGAACTCACCTCTAACCCTCATCGACCGGATGCAGTCGAAAGCCTGCTCGGCAGTCGATACCTCGTCGTAGTGGTGTTCGTGGGGGAGTCGCAGCTGGTCGAGCACTAACAACTTGCCCCGCGAATACTTGATCGCCTGGAGAGTCGCCATGGTGAAATGGATTTATCTGTAAAAGACTGAGATTAAGAAACTAAGCCGACACAATCTAGGGGATATCTCAAAGATAAAAGAACAAAAAACTCTCTGCTTCTATCTATGAGGCAGGGGAAACGCTGTTGCAAAAATAAAAATGTCTCTTCAGTCCCCAAGATCGCGACATCCACATGCCCCGCCACTGATCCATGGTGGGGTAGCTCCCAGGGGTAAGCCGTCCCGCATCCCGTCCAGTCTAGTAGCACGTGGGGCTGCAGGAGCGTGGTAGGGGTCAGCATGGTAGGCGGTGAGGGCACGACGTAGGCACCTTTCGGGCACTGCTATCTGCCATCTGCCGCCTGCCGCATGCCATTTGCCAGTTGCCGGTCTTATTTCCATCACCAGCTCGACAGCTTCAACGAGGTCATGCCATAGACCGCCGCGCTGTTCAGAATGGAACAGCCATTTTCGTCATCTAAAGTTACAGGTATTCCATTTTCCCTTTTAATGCACCCCACCCCTTTCAATTAACAAACACTCTCTTAGTCGAGTACTTCGATCCCTACGATGTTTACAAGCTCCTTGCGCCGGGGCTGATCCCTCGACTCCCCCTGCGCGACCTCAACTGGCAGTCCCACGCAGGCCCGCTACGCTCCATTAGTACCCTCCACGCCGAGCTCGTTCCTGCTGGCGTCGACTACTCCGGCATTTTCACTCCCCTTGCCTCTCCAAACCCCCCAACCCCGGGCCTGACCGAGACCGCCCCGGCTAAGAGTGACGATGGGTTTCAGACAGCAACAGTCGGTGGGACGGCGGGGTCGACAGAGCAGCAGGGAGACACGACGGGCGGCACACTACGCCCGCCGGCAGGGGGTGCCACGAAAGAGCGGCGCCACCAGATCCCCGGTTTGCGCAGGACGCCATACCTCAAAGTGCTGCTGGTAAGGTGCGACGACAACGAGACGTACAAATCGACGACCAGAGCCGAAATACGCGAGTGGATCAAGACAAACACAACAGGCACCCAGGGGAAGACGGGCAGCGCCGAGAATCACGACGCTTGCGAATGGCTCATCATCCACGTCGTGTTGCCAAACTCCACCGCCGCCACGCAGCCCCGCATCTCCGGCAAGGCGACGGAGAGCTCCGATGGCAAGGCCTCGTCGCGGTGGCGCGGAGGATCGAGCACCCTCCTGGAGAAGTTGCGCGCCGACTTCAACGGTTCCACCAAGGGCACCCCTGACCGGATACGGCAGATCCGCATTGGCATCAACGACGTGCCGTATAACATGCTGCCGCGCGTTGTCCCGGCCGTGCCCACGGGATATACCGAGAACGAGCAAGATGCCGACAATGCCTGGGCCGACCTGATTGCAAAGTTCAAGGAGCTCATCCTGTCGAGCTTCGACCGCCGCGTCACCCAGTATGAGGAGGACATCAAAGAGCGGGACGCCCAGAGGAGTCTTCCGGGCTGGAATTTTTGCACCTTTTTCATCCTCAAAGAAGGCTTGGCCCGTGGATTCGAGAGCGTCGGCCTGGTTGAGGACGCGTTAGTCGTGTATGACGAGCTGAGCGTCGGGCTGGATAACATCATCCAGGCGCAGGCCGCGGGGGGCTCTGCCGAAGCGAACGGCGGTGCGCTTCTCACTTACACTGAGGATCTAAAGGAACTCGCGCAGAAGGCCATGGCCGAAATCGCCGGCGGACATCTCGAGTTCGACGAGAGCGAGGCCGTCGACCTCCAGTCCAAGGAGAAGAAGCGGGTTGAGAACGACAGCATTCCCATTAGCTCAACCAAAAAGTTGTACCGGGAGCTGATCCTGGCGAATAATGTGTCGCTTCTCGACTTCAGGTGCTACATATTCTCCCGTCAAATTGCCCTGCTTCTCCGGCTCGCCAATGCGTGGTCGTCTCGGGAGGAGCTTCTAGCGAAGCTGAAGGAGCAACAAGAGTTGGTCCCCAAGGGGGTTGCTCCAAGGGTGCCGGCGCCGAAGGTGACGGAGGAACACGAGAATCTCTCGCATCTGGCTGAAATCTGCAAACGAACGCTCGAGTTTGTCCCCGCTGTGTCGGCAGTCATGAGGGCGGACATCATAGCCTCAATGACATCCGTTAAAAAGGCCGAGGGGGGCGAGGCCGAGCCCCAGATCGCCCTCGACCCTCTTCTAACAGAGGTCATTGACAACATGGTTGCCTCCTTCGCTTTCTCCATTGCCCAGCAAATCCTCGCTCAGACATCCACCAAGGCGCTCCCCATCCCGCCGTCTACCCTCGGCACGCCCGAGCAAACGGAGCAAAAGGCCTCGATACCGGAGCCGAAAACCATGATGCATCCTGCAAGAAGCTCGTCGCTCCACAGCCAAGGCCCTCAACTCCCACCGCGCAGCCCGGGTTTCCCTGGCGCCAACCGGTCCGATGACGGGCTTCCTCCCCCGTATCTCAAGTCGGGTCTGGAGGAGCTCGCGGCCCAGAGAGCTGAGCTCTGCGCCCTGTCCAGAAATATTCTCGAGGAGTGCGGTAAGAAGCGGGGATGGACCAACGGCTGGGCTTCCGTACCTAGCGTGGGCGAGGCCGACATTGCCGATATGGAGGAGGTCAGTCTAGATGACGACCAGGCCGAACCAAAGGAGAAGGCGCCCGAAAGGCTGCAGACCTCGGTGGCCGGCGTGGACAACACCCTCCTGCGGGCGGCCCTGGACAACAAGGACGACTTTTACCGCCTGTACGAGACGCTGATTGATAAGGCACTGCGTCACTACACGGTGGCTAACCACATACACTCGCTCCAGGCCAGCATGGCCGACCTCGCCGTCCTCAAGTTTCACCTAGCCGAGTTCAAGGAGGCTGCATTCTACTTTCACCGCGTCATCCCCTTCTATGGAGAGAGCGGGTGGAGCCTTCTCGAGCTGTCCATGCTTGTCATGTACGCGCGGTGTCTAAAGGAACTCAAGTGGCTGGACGACTATGTCAACAAGGCGCTGCGGCAGCTCTTGTGCAAGGCGGCGGCGGCGGAGAGAGACAAGCGGCAGCAAAAGTCAAAGTTCCGACTCGGCCTCGCGTCGACCACGCAGTATCCCGAGCCCTCGGCCATATCCGGGTTCCTCGCCGATCTGCTGGAGGTGTCGACATCGCTTGACAAAGATGTCAGGGTCCCGCTGACGAGCCTATTTTGTGACTTGGGCCTCGACGGGCCCCCATTTTACGACGACGGTCAGGACAGCTTTTCCCTGTTTTTTGATCTCCATAGTTTACTAGTGGACGAGTTCGAAGCCAGCTCGGTCCGTTTGCGGATCTCGAGTCCCGCCGGAGGGAACAAGGAGATCTGGCTGCAGAGCAAGGGCCCGGTCACCATCCGGCCCGGCCCGAACAAGGTGAAGGTCCAGAGCACCGTCATGATGGAGGGGACTTTCGAGGTGGACCAAGTTCGCCTGACCAGCAACAAGGTGTTGTTTCATTATGAGAGAGATATTTACCAGTCGGCGGACAAGGGCTCGGCCGGCCTGAAGAACCCACGCGTTACTTTGTACCAGCGGTCAAGCTGCCTTGACGTGCAGCTACTACCGGCTCAGGCGCTGCAGCTGGATAAGAAGAAATCGTTAGATCTCGAGGTGTCCACCGGATGGAACGAGATCACGGCCTGCGAGGTCAAAATCAAGTCCGCCACGGGCGGCTTACGGATGGTCATGAGCGAGGCGGAGGTCATTGGGTCGCCGCAGCCGACAAGCTCGCAGGGGGGCGCATTCAAGTTTGGTGCCATGGAAGCAAACAGCTCCCTCAAAATCCGGTTTCCGTTCACCGTAGAGCACGACGTGCTCGACGTGGCCGTCCGAGCGGAGGTGACATACTCGACCGACAAGGGCAGCTTCACCTTCTTCAAGGCATCGTCGGTGCCCATCTCGCTCGCTCTCGAGGTCAACGTGCAGGACATCTTCAAGCACGAGGCTCTGTTTTCGAGGTTCGCCGTGTCGACTGCCAGCGACAGCCCGCTGCGGCTGCTCAAGAGCGAGCTGATCGGGTCCGACCTGTTCGAGTCCCACTTCGGGCAGCCATCAAGCCACCCGGTCATGGTGTTCCCAAAGCAACCGGCCAGCCTCCTCTACAAGATCACGCGAAAGCCCGGGTCGAAGCTCGACCCCAAGGCCAAGAAGACACTCTACCTCAAGCTGCACTACAGCGTCATCCAAGACGAAATCGCGGCCCTCTTCTCACAAGCTCTGACCGCCGACCTCGCGGCCACCCCACTCAAGGAATTCTCCAAGGTCCTCATCTCCACCGTCCTCCGCAGCGTCCGCGACGGCCTGTCAGCCTACGACCTCGAGAAAGCCACCCTCCTCGGCGAGCTCCCCACCGCCTTCCTCGCCGCCGTCCCCTGGGAGAAACACCTCCCCATCCTCGGCCCCAGCACCCACCAACAACAACAACCCAAAACCACCACCACCACCCTCCCCGCCTTCCTCCGCGCCTGGCTGCGCGCCCACCCAACCCTCCCCCTCCCCCTCCTCGCAACCTCCCAACCACCCCCCTCCCCGGCCACCACCATCCTCATCCCCGTCGACATTCCCCCCGTGTCAGTCGTCCACACAGCTGACATACGCCTGCACCGCCCGCTGCCCTCGTTAACGGCACAGGACGGCGACAACGACGAGGAGGGGGGGGGCGGCTGTCCTACGGTGCTGCTGAACCAGCTGCTGCCGGCGACGCTGCATTTGAAGTGGACGCGGTTGTGGGATACGGAGATGTCGGGTTTGGGTGGTGGTCTGGGGGCTGGTGCGGGTGGGGAGCAGGTGGCGGCGGCGAGGGATCGGGATTTGGAGTTTGTGTATGAGATTGTGGCGGCGCAGGAGACGTGGCTTGTGGGGGGGAGGAGGAAGGGGCATTTTGTTATTCCGGCTGTTGGGTCTTTTGTTGCTGGTGATGGGGGTGATGGTGAGGGGGTGGGGATGAGCTCGACGGTGGAGACGGAGGCGGAGATTCCGGTTGTGTTGGTGCCGTTGAGGGAGGGGTATTTGCCGTTTCCGGGGGTGGAGATTAGGGAGGTTGGTGGCGGTGGTGGTGGTGGTGGTGCTGGGGATAAGAGTCCGGATGGGGCTCGTGATGGGCCTCGGGATGGGGGTGGTGGGTATGGGCAGTGTGAGACGGACTTTAGGAATTTGGGCGAGACGGTGTGTGTGGTGGCGGACCGGGGGAAGGTCACTGTTAGTTTGGATGCCAGTGGTGTGTCTGGGGGGCCGCTGGTGCTGGAGTGTGAGGGGTGGGCGGCGGCCGAACAGGGGAGGGTTGTGGCGTGATTGTGGTACATGTTGAGACAGGGAGATCAATAAGCTGTTTTATTCTGGTATGAAGCTTATTTTGCGTCAAATCTGTTCTGGAATTTCCAAGTCGCGGTGGGTGATCCCCATTATTTCCACAAGTTCGGTGTCTGCAGCTTTCGAGTTACATAGAAAGATATCAAAAGCTCATAGGCCAGTCCGCTAAAGAGGTAGCCGGCTACGAAACCCATGGTCGCGCCATGATCCTGCCTCTTCACCGTCCAGCTCAAAGGCAAACTCCATCTCTCCCACACACACTTTTCACCTCATACATTTTCCTCCCTCATACTTGACTTCTCACTCGCTCACCACCAATCCATGGTTGTGGATTACACCGACATAACCGTAACCCCTGTGCTACCAGAGTTGTACTCCCAGAGTTTTACTTCCAGCCGCGTACCGCTGAGTTCTCCCAACAGGATGACCTCACTGCGTACCCGTACCTAGGTAATTATCACCCCACTTTTAGATGATAATCACCGTTTTCTCTTTCCAATTTTCCCTCCTCACCTCGAAAAGCACTTTGCTATGGACTTCGTTCTCCCATCGGCGGGTAGGAATGTCTCCCACCAACTCTTTAATCCGTAGTGTAAGTACTCCAAAACGGCGATACACGTTGTTCGGGGCTTCGCCGGTTGATTCGAGGATTAGCAGGTCCAACGACTCAGGCTTCACAAACGACGGAGTAACCTCAAACCCCTGAAGCATCTGAAGTGCTGCAAAGTGCACGCCAGACGGAGGAGAGTAGCCCGCCCCCATCTCCCATGAGCTTTCTCTGTCAATCGTCTCTGAGAGATACCGCTCTAGCTCAGACATGGATGCGTCTTCCCGTCTCCATTCCTTGTTGTAGAGCCTCGGCAGCCTCTTGAGAGGGCCAGTCAAGATGATGGTGTTGGTGCGCCCCGTCTTCAGAGGGCCAAATGGCTGGCGTTTGTCGACGAGGTCCACCTGTACTCTCTCCATTCGCGTCAAGGACATTTTCCTACGGTCGTGGTCGAACTTGACGTGTCTGCGCCCCGCGCTAGCCCAGCTCCAAGTTGGAAACATGTTGTTGTCTAGAGGTTTTGGAGGAATCAACGTTGCCCCTTCGGTGTACCACATCAGACCACGTATCATGTCTTGTTTCCACAGACCGGCAAAGTATTTGTCGCTTCGGATTGTGTCGCCAAAAACCTTGGCAAGACCCGAGACTGCGACCAGGCGATCTCCAGGGTCTGTAAACTGCCGACGAGAGTAATCCTCGACGAGGTAGTACCACAGACCAAACATTTCTGGTCTTACGCGTAGAGGTAGCCATTTGGTTGTTATACAGTGCGGAAACCACTTGAACTTCAAAAAGATGTCCGATGTCTCGAGCCATTTGGATTCGGGGTCCCGGGCGTCAGCCTGCACGGTGTCGAGGCGTTTCGTCACGCCCCTTTCAAACCTCTCTTCCTCGTTGCATTTCCACATCATTTGAGAAGATGTATAGTATAGCAGTCGATTCGGGAGTAGGCCTTCCTGCATGGTCCATCCTCGGCTCTTCCAGGGTCCGTTGGTTGAATCTTCCTCAGGGGGCCATTCTGGCGACAGGAATACCTTTCCTCGTGACTCCCCTGATGGAGTATCCGATAGTGCTATTGGAGCGTATTGCAGTCGGCGCTTCGTCAAAAACCCGTCCTTGACAGTCTTCGCACTGGCGGCAACGAGAGTGAGAACAGAACCCCCATAGATTTCGTTCATCTTGGGGGCCTGTTCGTTCCAGTCGTTGGTCTCCTTGTCTTGGAGAATGCACAGTGCATCGATCCAAATATAGGGTATATCCAGGGCCCTTGCAACGAGGATTGCGTCTCGCACAGTAGCATCGAGAGATTCGAGGGTTTCGCCGGCCGAGAGCAGCCCGCTCTTTAGTTTCTCCATGTTGGCCCTGGTGAGCTTCACGGCAGGCTCGACTCCTCCCCAGCAGTAGCTGAGGCACAACCACTTGACAGGCGGGGAATCCGGACCCATTTCTGCGAGGAACGGATTCTGACTTGTGTTGCCTACATTGATCAGCCGTTTAGGCGGGTTCTGAAATTCGAGAGGGGGCTGGCAGAGACTATGATTGCTCAGACAGTTCTGCAACCAGCTGGAAGCGGTCGCGAGTGATGAGTCAGAACCAGGATCTGTGTTCATTTTCTTCAGGATTGGCGGCCGATCGTTCTCCTTGATGCCCAAGGTCCGGAAGAGTTCGGTGACTGCTGACAATGTCAGATTCAATCAGACCCTACAAACCCCCGTTACTCGGGGGTGTGCATACCGTTGGCATCATCCATGTATAAATCCAGATTGCATAGCCCGATCGGGCCTCCCCCCGAAGCGTAACAAACTTGAATCTTGTTGTTGTATGGTCTGAGGACGAGGGGCAAACCCCTTGCGTCTTCCGGATCTTTGAACATATGTTTAATCTGTTTGAAGGCTTGGAATATGACTTGGCAGAGATGGCATTCCGGGGCGCATTTTTTGACTTCCAATATATCTCTGTGGCGCTTCTTGATAAATGGCCAGCCACTGAGGGCACGTGTGGGTGGGATATGATTATAGTATTCCGCTTGTCTGTCGTGCCGTTGTCGGAGGCAGTCATGGATGAGCGAATCAAAATCGACGCGCCTGCATTTCTTACACAGGGCCATGATAGATTTGACAAAACTGAGCGAGACGAAGCTGCACTCGGGGTTGATTGTACAGTGTAGGTAGTGCAATGTCCTAAGATGGGGGGTTGGTTAGGGGAGAGAGAGTTGGCGAGAGAGTTGGCGAGAGTGTTGGCGAGAGAATTCATGTTCGCGAGAGGTGTTGTTGCATGATGCAGCATCAATGATATCGATTGGTTGCTTGGAATCAGATCAGGCACAGACTTGGGCAGAAATGCACCTGGGAGGAGGCCACAGCCAAAACTGTGTGAACTGAGCCTTAGGTATGTAGTTATTGTCCTGGGCTGTGTCCACAACATACTTACCGCAGCGCCCTGAGACACGTGCTTCTTATGTGGCTGAGACCCCATCTCGGCATCATCTTTTCGTAGGATCAACGGTTCGTCGTACACCGGCCCATCGGTAAGGCCCGGTATACCATCCAACAGGAATCAAATCCTTGGAGCAGTGGTCGATCAATGTAACGTTAAAATGTCATCCTTTCGTCAGTTCACGCGTTTCCTGTTTCCCAGTCCTGGCGATCCTGCCAAATGACTGGATACAGCGCAGTGAGCGTCTATTCATAGACTCCATACGAGCCAAGGATGTAGTACCTACATGCAGGTAGATAAGTATATATTCTTACCGTTCCCGCTATACGACGAGCAGTAATGCCAATACCTGTTGCTAGTCCCAATATCTGTTGCTAGTGCTACTACTCAGTCACTAACGCCAACCATGTGGTCCAAAACAGAACTCTCCGGGGCACTCGCTGCCGTCTTGCTGGCGGCCCAAGATGCCGCTGGTCAAGCCACCGTGACATCCACACGAGACATTCCGCTGCCCACGGCGCGCCTGCCGGATGCCTTCGAAGTCCCCGCTGACTTTCCCAGCGTG
>JAHBOE010000014.1:10000-11187 GCA_020736525.1 Chaetomium sp. MPI-CAGE-AT-0009 | reverse complement strand
AGGTCCAGACACGATGAGGATTGACAGATTGAGAGCTCTTTCTTGATTTCGTGGGTGGTGGTGCATGGCCGTTCTTAGTTGGTGGAGTGATTTGTCTGCTTAATTGCGATAACGAACGAGACCTTAACCTGCTAAATAGCCCGTATTGCTTTGGCAGTACGCTGGCTTCTTAGAGGGACTATCGGCTCAAGCCGATGGAAGTTTGAGGCAATAACAGGTCTGTGATGCCCTTAGATGTTCTGGGCCGCACGCGCGCTACACTGACAGAGCCAGCGAGTACTCCCTTGGCCGGAAGGCCCGGGTAATCTTGTTAAACTCTGTCGTGCTGGGGATAGAGCATTGCAATTATTGCTCTTCAACGAGGAATCCCTAGTAAGCGCAAGTCATCAGCTTGCGTTGATTACGTCCCTGCCCTTTGTACACACCGCCCGTCGCTACTACCGATTGAATGGCTCAGTGAGGCTTCCGGACTGGCCCAGAGAGGTCGGCAACGACCACTCAGGCCGGAAAGCTATCCAAACTCGGTCATTTAGAGGAAGTAAAAGTCGTAACAAGGTCTCCGTTGGTGAACCAGCGGAGGGATCATTACAGAGTTGCAAAACTCCCTAAACCATTGTGAACGTTACCTAAACCGTTGCTTCGGCGGGCGGCCCCGGGTTCTCCCGGGCGCCCTGGGCCCATCGCGGGCGCCCGCCGGAGGTCACCAAACTCTTGATAATTTATGGCCTCTCTGAGTCTTCTGTACTGAATAAGTCAAAACTTTCAACAACGGATCTCTTGGTTCTGGCATCGATGAAGAACGCAGCGAAATGCGATAAGTAATGTGAATTGCAGAATTCAGTGAATCATCGAATCTTTGAACGCACATTGCGCCCGCCAGTATTCTGGCGGCATGCCTGTTCGAGCGTCATTTCAACCATCAAGCCCCGGCTTGTGTTGGGGACCTGCGGCTGCCGCAGGCCCTGAAAAGCAGTGGCGGGCTCGCTGTCACACCGAGCGTAGTAGCATACATCTCGCTCTGGGCGTGCTGCGGGTTCCGGCCGTAAAACCACCTTCATAACCCAAGGTTGACCTCGGATCAGGTAGGAAGACCCGCTGAACTTAAGCATATCAATAAGCGGAGGAAAAGAAACCAACAGGGATTGCCCTAGTAACGGCGAGTGAAGCGGCAACAGCTCAAATTTGAA
>JAHBOE010000011.1:10000-11601 GCA_020736525.1 Chaetomium sp. MPI-CAGE-AT-0009 | reverse complement strand
GGGAAACTCACCAGGTCCAGACACGATGAGGATTGACAGATTGAGAGCTCTTTCTTGATTTCGTGGGTGGTGGTGCATGGCCGTTCTTAGTTGGTGGAGTGATTTGTCTGCTTAATTGCGATAACGAACGAGACCTTAACCTGCTAAATAGCCCGTATTGCTTTGGCAGTACGCTGGCTTCTTAGAGGGACTATCGGCTCAAGCCGATGGAAGTTTGAGGCAATAACAGGTCTGTGATGCCCTTAGATGTTCTGGGCCGCACGCGCGCTACACTGACAGAGCCAGCGAGTACTCCCTTGGCCGGAAGGCCCGGGTAATCTTGTTAAACTCTGTCGTGCTGGGGATAGAGCATTGCAATTATTGCTCTTCAACGAGGAATCCCTAGTAAGCGCAAGTCATCAGCTTGCGTTGATTACGTCCCTGCCCTTTGTACACACCGCCCGTCGCTACTACCGATTGAATGGCTCAGTGAGGCTTCCGGACTGGCCCAGAGAGGTCGGCAACGACCACTCAGGGCCGGAAAGCTATCCAAACTCGGTCATTTAGAGGAAGTAAAAGTCGTAACAAGGTCTCCGTTGGTGAACCAGCGGAGGGATCATTACAGAGTTGCAAAACTCCCTAAACCATTGTGAACGTTACCTAAACCGTTGCTTCGGCGGGCGGCCCCGGGGTTCTCCCCGGGCGCCCCTGGGCCCCATCGCGGGCGCCCGCCGGAGGTCACCAAACTCTTGATAATTTATGGCCTCTCTGAGTCTTCTGTACTGAATAAGTCAAAACTTTCAACAACGGATCTCTTGGTTCTGGCATCGATGAAGAACGCAGCGAAATGCGATAAGTAATGTGAATTGCAGAATTCAGTGAATCATCGAATCTTTGAACGCACATTGCGCCCGCCAGTATTCTGGCGGGCATGCCTGTTCGAGCGTCATTTCAACCATCAAGCCCCCGGCTTGTGTTGGGGACCTGCGGCTGCCGCAGGCCCTGAAAAGCAGTGGCGGGCTCGCTGTCACACCGAGCGTAGTAGCATACATCTCGCTCTGGGCGTGCTGCGGGTTCCGGCCGTAAAACCACCTTCATAACCCAAGGTTGACCTCGGATCAGGTAGGAAGACCCGCTGAACTTAAGCATATCAATAAGCGGAGGAAAAGAAACCAACAGGGATTGCCCTAGTAACGGCGAGTGAAGCGGCAACAGCTCAAATTTGAAATCTGGCTTCGGCCCGAGTTGTAATTTGCAGAGGAAGCTTTAGGCGCGGCACCTTCTGAGTCCCCTGGAACGGGGCGCCATAGAGGGTGAGAGCCCCGTATAGTTGGATGCCTAGCCTGTGTAAAGCTCCTTCGACGAGTCGAGTAGTTTGGGAATGCTGCTCAAAATGGGAGGTAAATTTCTTCTAAAGCTAAATACCGGCCAGAGACCGATAGCGCACAAGTAGAGTGATCGAAAGATGAAAAGCACTTTGAAAAGAGGGTTAAATAGCACGTGAAATTGTTGAAAGGGAAGCGCTTGTGACCAGACTTGCGCCGGGCAGATCATCCGGTGTTCTCACCGGTGCACTCTGCCCGGCTCAGGCCAGCATCGGTTCTCGCGGGGGGATAAAGGCA
>JAHBOE010000010.1:0-11605 GCA_020736525.1 Chaetomium sp. MPI-CAGE-AT-0009 | reverse complement strand
AAATAGGGGAAATAGTTCTAGGCTACTTATACTACCGCATTTATATATCTAATCTTTATAATCTAGTATATAGTTAGGGGTATAATTAAAGGTTATATAGTTGTTAACTTATATAGATTAAATCGAGTAATTATCCTAGATAATTACTCTCTTCTACTATAGTTAGAGATTATTATAGAGTTATAAGGAAAAAGGTTTATTATAGTAATTAACGTAGTAGCATTTTTCTATTAGTTCGATATCTATCCTCTATATTAAGATTAGTTTACATTAATTAGCCCTTAAGGATTTAAATAGCTAATAATCTATCTAATAGACTATTATAACTTACCTATATATATTTAACGGATTATAGACTAGCTTCTTAAACTATATATAAAGTATACTCGTACGTTTATCGATAATATTATTATCTTCTCTAATAATATAGAAGATTATCTTAAATATTTACCGGCTATTTTAGCTCTTTTATAATAAGAATATCGCTATTATACTATTAAAGTTTTATATTATATATCCTAACGTTAGACTTCTTAGATTTCGTATCGATAGTCTTAGCTTTACTACTACTACTTAATACGTTATAGCCTTTTATAATCTATCTTTTCCTAGTACTTTAAAGGCTCTAAAGTAATAGATTAATATTACTAGTTTCCTATACTATCTTATCCTATATTATATATAACTTCTCGAACCTTTTTAAAAGTATAAGATAACCCTACTAGCGTAAGGCTATAAGGAAGGGAAGTTAGCTATTAGTAACTAGGAAAAGAGGGCTAACTACTACGTAAAGATAACTTTTAAACCCTCTAATATAGAGAAGCTATCCTTTAAATCAATTTAAAACGTTATCTATACTAAGAATCCGTTAATCCTCTACTACTTTAATCCCAATAAGCTCCTTTTCTTATAAGTTAATAGGTACTTAGAGCGAGGATTTAGTATAATGGTCTACTACCTTTATAATAGATATTACTAAAAGCCTAGTTTAGTTATCCTATCTATATAAGTATAGCCTATAATATTCCTTAGTAGGTATCCTATAAGGGCCGAATTATAATATAACCTATCTAAATAGGAGGTTACTTATCTAGTCTAGGCCGTTAAGAAGTTAAGGACTATAATCTATTCGTTATACCTCCCTATTAACGTTCTTACTAACTACTTATTTATATATAGTATCGTTGAATAGATATACCTTAATATATCGTCTATAAATAGGGCTAATAGATAATTAATTACTATATTAGTTTACCTCTTGGAGTATAACCTTAAAGTCCATTACCTACTAGGAAGGTTAAACTTCGTACCCAATACCTTAAGCTACCTAACTATATTATAGGACCCTATTAAATATCTAGAAGGCAAAGTTATCTTTAATAATATTATATTTACCTAGACTAAAGCCTATATAGACAATACTTTTAAAGGATAATTTATCGAGGTATATTAGGAGGATATAAAGTATAGTACTATTATTAAGGACTTTATTAGCGATAAGGCTATTAAGGGTAATAGCAATTTTTCTTAGCCTAGCCTACCGTTTACATTAATAGAGGGATTACTATATAATATTTACCTAGATAGTGTTACAACCACTGTGCCGGATGTACAGAAGTGGGGCGCAGGACGCCCCGAGCCAATCGTTAGTATAGCCAATTAGTAGTTACTTAGTATATTCAGCAACTAAGCAAGGTGAGTAGTACGCTCAGTGTACTTAGCAACTAAGCAAGGTAAGTAGTATACTTAGTATAACCAACGACTAAGCGGACTAAGTACCTAGAATCTAGATAGTATATAGTTATTCATTCTAGAGAGCTCTAGGAGTTCTCTAGTTAAAAATTTAACTATAGTTCGCTACAAGCTTAGAAGCCTACTATTAAGATAAGTTTATTATTATATACCCTTTAGCTATATCAAATCTAGTACCCTTAGTTAACCTTCAATCCAACTAAACCCTTTCAGAGTTGGGTCCAGGAGAGATTCGTCACACGTTACTAACTCCCTTTAATTCTATTACGGTTTAGATTAAAGGTATTACAACGCTACAGCAACCCCGTTAGTCACTCTACCCCCAACTATCGAAGAAGTTATAGCCGCCTTCCTAACGCTATAGAAGAAATTTAATGATCTCGAGAAGGAGTGCGGCGATATATAGTAAGCTATTAACGAGGCCTACGCTAAACTCTAGGTAAAGAATATTAAGATTAAGGTACCCGAGAAGTATAGAGGCGATAAGGAAAGTCTTACGGGATTCTTTACCTAAATAAAGTCTTATTATAAGTACTATAAGGATATATTCGCCGATAAGGTAAGTAAGATATATTTTATAGCGTTATAACTTAAAGATAAGGTCCTATAGTAGTTCGAACCTACCCTAAAGGACTACTTCGATAATACTAAGGATAAGGATTAGGATAGCTTTACTATTAAGGTCTTTAAAATATATATAAGCTTCGAGGAAGAAATCTAGAAGGTATTTGGTAATATAAATAAAAAGTTATATATATAGGATAGGTTAGGATAGTTAAAGTAGATTAAATCGGCTACTACCTATACTATACTCTTTCGATAAAATACTCTTAGAGTAGAGATCGATAACGAAGGACTAATATATCTATTCTATAGTGGATTTAAGGAGGAAGTTAAGAATAAGCTCTACTAAGAGGATTATCCTAATATTCTTAATAAGTTTATTACTAAGGTAGTCCGAATTAACGATTAGTAGTATACCTATAAGTAGTAAAAGAAAGGCTATAATACTTACTAGCCTATAAGTTATAAGGCTAATAATAAGAAGAAATACTAGTACTAGAATACCTTATATAGTATCTATTTAGGACCTATAGATATTAGTGCTATTTAGGTATAATAGGTAGGAAAGAAGGATAGTATTAGGGATAAATTAGGTATTACCTACTATAACTATAATAAAAGGGTTACTTTAAGTATAATTACTATAATAAGAAGGAATAGTAACTAGTTCTAGGGAAGGAAGCTACTACTATTAATTAGGCTATAATCGGGAAATATATCTAAATCCGGGAAGTTATAGTAGCTAACTATATATAGGATAATCTTGAGAGTAATTTAGATAGAGCTCTTAAATAGAAAGAAGAGCTTATAGACTCGGACTATAAGGGACCTATATACTTAGGCAAAGAAAGTATTAATACTAATAACCTACTAGTTAAGTATAATAACTATAGAGAAGTTATACTACTATCCTTTATATAATAGATAACCTAGTAATAGGGCCTTACATTTAACTAACGAGAAGATAGTTAATGGAGAGTTAGGAACGATAAAGGAGACCTAGTAAGACCTAACCTAACTTTCCTCTAAAATAGAGTTTTAGAGCTCCGAGAACGAGTATATAGATTCGAGGAAGAAAAGGAGGAACTCGAGCAACTCCTCTAGGCAAGGAATAACTAGTATAGATAACTCTACATAGAGTTCGATATAATTAAGGAATAAGTCTAGGAATTTACTAGTAATACTAGAACTATAGGATAATACCTCGATAGAATTAACGAGATAGCCTAAGATATATATAATAATATAGGTTAAACGTTATCTAACTATATCCTATAGGATGGACCTATAGAATTTGTAGAAGATTACGAGAATAGGGTCCGATACCTAGAAAAAATCTACCTCTTGGTATAGGAGTAAGCCCGGATAGAAGGAAAGCTAACCTAGGATTAGAATAAATATTAGTTATACTACTAATTTCTTAGCCTAGGGAAGCCTATAATAGACCTAGAAATAATAGGGTTAAGAGGGGTAAATGGGATATTCTAGCTAGTGGAAGGGGACTACTAATAAATAAATCCTAGGAAAATAGACTATATCTATCTTCTATAGTTCTAGTATATAGTATATAAATATTACTACTACTTTTAAAGTAAGCTCTATATAGGATACTAGCCTATATAATACTAGGATTAATATAGATAATTAGTACCTATAATATAGGTATACGATTATAGAAATATACCCCTATATTTACTCTAGAATATAGGGATAATATATAATAGTAGGTTTAGAGTTAGCTCTAAAAACGCCTAGCTATAAGTATATAGGGAGATTAGAGGAATATAGAACTATATCGAACTAGACTATATTATCTATATAGACGAGAAGCTAAGGGTATATAAGGAACGCTACTAATAGGCCTATTTGCAACCCCTTAGTAGGAAATAAAGAAGATTAAGGATAGTTAAACCCTAGATAATCTAGTAGCTTTAGGAACACTATATAATCGATACTATAAGCTAAGGTATAGATAGGGATACCTTAAAATACTACGAGAGCTTGGGAAACGGTTTAGGGCCCTCTAAGGGGTTTGGAAACCTTTAACTCTATAATAATAAAGGTAGGTAACGTAGTATAGGAAGAACTAGTATAAATAGAAACCTTATAATAACCTCCTAGTAGATAAATACGAAGTAGCTACTATATAAAGTACTAAGCTAGATAATAGGCTTTGGATTATAGTATAATAGGGGAAATTCGAAGCCCTTATATTAGTGGATAGAGGGGTATAGATATACCTTATCTCGCCTATATTTATAAATTAGCTTAGAATCCTATAGAGGATTAAGAAGTAACTATACGTTGTTAAGGGACTATTTCCAATATAATAGGTATAATAAGAGATAGAACCACTTAATATTAAGGTAGTAGATAAGACTACCCAAATGGTATTTAACATTATAAATATAGGATTAGAGAAAGATATAATTCTCGGATACCTATAGTATAGAGATTATAACCTAGATATTAGTTGGAAGAGAGATAGCTATCTATAACTACGAAAATAGTAGGAATATCTAACTAACCTAATAGAAGAAAGTATAGAATAGGAGCTATAGATAAGTAGTAGGTTAGAACGAACCCCCTCTATAGACCTATTATAGGAATTAATTAGTGTAGGAGAATATACTCTAGAATCTAGAAGAAGTGGTATATAACGGAAGAAGTAGATATAGGAGGTATAAACCATTACGATAGTCTCGGTCGATAAATATAGAATATTTAAATATAAATTATAGGTTAATTAATATAAAGTAGTAAATATTAAACTACCTATTAAGGAAGTTAAAATACTTAAGGTATTATTTATCGAGTTAAGGAACAAGTTTATATACTATAAAGGTATACTAAAGAATATATAGATAGGATAGATCCTAGATAACTACTAGGGGTACCTAGCGTTTATAGTAAAGTATCTTATAGGGCTACTAGACTATAGACCTTGGGATTACGAGATTAAACTTAAGGAAGGAGCCTAGTTGAAATTCTTTAAGGTATATTATACTAATAAAAAGTAAGATATAGAATTAAAGAGCTATTTCGAGAAGAACCTCGAAATAGGGTATATTAAACTATCGATATCTCTAGTAGGCTACCTAGTCCTCTTCGTTCCAAAGAAGGATGGGAAGCTTAGGATATATATAGACTACCAATAATTAAATAACGAGATAGTAAAGAACCGATACCCGCTACCATTAATTTTAAAACTTTGGAGCTAACTAGTAGGAGTATAATACTTTACTTAACTTAACCTTCTAATAGTATATACCTATATCTATATTAAGAAAGGAGATAAATAGAAGATAGCTTTTCAAATACCCTATAGGTATTATAAGTATCTTATTATACTATTTAGATTAACTAATATACTAGTAATATTTTAAGCTATTATTAACTATATAATTTAGTATTACTTCGATAAATTTATAGTCTATTATTTAGATAATATTCTTATCTACTCTAAGATATTTAAAGAATATAAGAAATATATATAATAAGTACTAAATATACTATATAAGTATAAATTATTAGTTAATAAGGATAAAAGTGAGTTTTACGTTAAAAAGATAGTATTTCTAGGTTATAAGATCTCCCTAAGATAGGTTAAGATTAAACCTAAGAAACTAGAAGCTATTAGAATATAGCTAATACTAATAAATATTATAAAAGTTAGAGGATTTATCGGATTCGCTAACTTTATTAGAATATTTATTAAGAACTGGGGAACAATAAAGGATAGAAGAGCCCCCTTGTATCTCGACCACCACTAAGCCAAACCTAATAAAACCGGTACCGTTCGAAAGGGCCTGAAAAGCTCTATCTAACGATACCGGTCTTACCTGCGCGGGAGCCTCGGCGTGGCCGCGCGGGCACCTCGAAAAACCGGCTTTAGCGGTGCTAGCGCTCGTCGCCCACCACGGAAAATTTCCAACAGGTCAGCTGACCGGCCCCACCACTGGGCCACCCCGGCCGACCTACCCTGTACCACCCCAATCGACCTACCCTGCACCGCCCTAATCGACCTACCCTGTACCGCCCAAACAGCCTACCCTGCATCACCCAAACGGCCTACCCTATACCACCTCAAACGGCCTACCCTATACGGTTCGATACTATGGCTACTACTACTAAGGCCTCGATCGATAACTATATCGACTAGCTGGCCAACCTTGTAAGCTAGGAGAAAAAAGCCGAGGTATAGAGCCTTGTAAAGAAGCTGTAACAGGCCCTCTAAAGCCTATTTAAACTAGAGGACCTCCCACTATCTAGCCTTCGTAAGGTGGTAGCCGAAGAGGTTAAAGCAGCTATTTCAGCTTAGAAGGCCCCTAAACTAAAGACCTGGGCTATAGTAGCCTCTCAAGGCCTCCTACAGGCCCTCGCAACCCAACCAAAGAAGGTAGTACCGGCTAGGCTTTAACGCGAAGTCCTAGTACGGGCTATAGGGCTCCTAACTAGCTAAACTAGAAGGACCCCTATAGAGGTAGTTTAAGCCGTTAACCAATCCTCGGCTAAAAAAGGGGCTATTACAGCCCGGATCCTCCCTAGTAGGGATATGGTTATTACGTTTGAAATAGTAGCCTAGAAAGAATGGTACTCGGCCAATAGTGGGTAGATCCAATAGGCCTTTAGGGAATAGGCTAAAGAGGCCTACCAGGCCTATATAGTCCTACTAAAGGGCCTTCTATAGAAGGACCTACGCGAAATGATAGAGGAGGACTTTAAATAGGAGCTTGGCCTCCTATCGATCGAAAGGGTTAAATTTCGGATCCCTACAACCCCCGGAAGGAAGGCTACGGTTATAGTAACTTTTAGAGACTAAGAGGAAGCTAAAAGGGCCTACGATAAGGGGGTAGTTTAGAGGGCCTAGTTCTAGGACTATAAACCCTACTAGGCTACTATAGACCCTACCTAATACTATAAGTATTGGTAGTAGGGCTATATATAGAGGTACTACCCGAAGAAGGAGGACCTATACCCCTACTATAGTACTAAGGCCTATAGAGAGGGTAGGAGAGCTAGGGAGGCCTAGTACCCTACTAACTAGGGCCTACCTACTAAGTACCCTATATATAGTAGCCTATATATAGCCTGGTTAAAGACCTACCTATAGGGGGTTAAAGCCTAGGAGGAAGCTAAGGAGGCCTATCTACACTAGTTAAGGACCTTCGAGGCCCCTACTAAATAGCTAGCCCTAGTATTTACCTTCTAAACCCAACCTACTAAAGAAGGGTTCTAGGAGGTAGTAAGGAAGAGGAAGAGGGGTAGGCCCACCTATATAGAGGTAGCTAGTAGGGACCCCTCGTAAACCCGATTTACTACCCTCTAGCCAACCCAGCCTACCTAACTTACCTAATCTACCTAGTTTACCCAGCCTACCTAGTCTACCTAGCCTACCCAGCCTACCCAGCCTACCCAGCCTACCTAGTTTAGCTAGCTAGCCTAGCCCACCTAGCTAATAGCCCCTGAAAATAGCCCTATAAACCAATAGTAGTATCTATACTACTATAGAATATAGAGGGTAACCGGGAGTCGATTTAGGTTCTACTCGAAGAAGTAAAATATAATATCCTTGTAATATAGGAGCTATAGATCAACTACCTAACTAGGTTAACCTACTACCTATAAAGTAGTAAATATCACTTAATCTATTAAATAGAGGGCCGAATAGCCCTCTATATATCTAAACAAATACCTACTAGCTAGTAGGAATATAGGGCTACAAGGGAGTAGTACTAGGTACGGCTAAGTGGCTACGAACTAGGGCTAGAGGTATAGTTGATTTACAACCCCCCAACTATAAGGGGGTCCCAAAAGCCCTTCTAGAGGAGCCAAGGCTAGAGCTACTAGTAGTACTTATAGGGGATTTCAACCTTTTCCACCTACTATAGGACTACTATAGCTGGGAGGAAGAGAGGGCCGAAGACCTCCTATAGCTAGCCCTATAGTGGGACCTCCAACTTCGTACCCCCTAGGCTATAACTACTAGGGAGCTATAGGGTATATAGAGGGGTAGACCCTCTATAATCGACTACTTCTAGGCCTCTAAGGCCCTAAAAGCTACCTACTATAGGGTATGAGAATAGGGGAAATCCGACTACTACCTATAGGTTCTAGAGGTCGAATAGGGCTATCCTATAGAGAATCCAGCCCTACTAGGCTGGAGCTGGGCTAAATTGGATAAAAAGAGGGTTTAGACCGAGGTAGCCCTACTCCTAACTATAATCGGCCTACTAGATTAGGGCCCAACTAGCCTATAGGCTAGTATTATAATAGTAGAGGGCCTATCCTAGACCTTTAACTAGGTGGTTATAGAGCTTTAGAGGATTACTATAGCTAGTACCCCCCCCCTAAAGTTAAATAGGGGGTTTAAGGCCTACTAGTGAACCTATAAGGTCTAATAGGCTATATAAGAAGCTAGAGAAGCCGAGAGGGCCTATAAGGAAGACCCCGAAAACCACTACCTATACTAGAGGCTTAACAATAGCCTACAAAAGCGATTAGGGGTTATTTAAATAGCCTAGACTAGGGCCTAGAGGTCTACCTTATAGAAGGCTACTAAAGACCAAAACCTACTATAGAAGCTGGAAAAGTAGGCCTAAATAAAGAGCTTCCTACCTACTAAACCACTAAAACTACCCTCTCTACAAGGGGCCCCAGGCCAGCTAGACCTTACAACCTACGAATAGAAGGCTAGAGCCCTCGCGGCTAGATTCTTCCCAAACCCCCTAGCCAACCTAGAGGATATCCTTAATACAACCTTCGAACAGGCCTTCGACCAACCACTATTCGAGGTTCGAAAAGAGGTTACTATTAAGGATATATTAAAAGCCCTCTTAACAACTAAACCCTAGAAGGCCCCGGGCAATAACCTTATACCTATAGGCCTTATCAAGGCCTATAGAAGACCACTATACTAGATTCTAGTAGTACTCTATACTAGGTGTTTAGAACTATAGTAGTATCCTTAGAGGTTTAAAGAGGTAAAAACAATAGTCCTTACAAAGCCGGGAAAGCCCCTAGCTATATATAGGACCCTAAAGAGCTATAGGCCTATAGCTCTCCTACCAACCCTAGGGAAGGTCCTAGAGGCTATAGTAGTTAAGAGAGTTACTAAAGCTATAGAGTGAATAGCCTACTACCTAATAAACAAATGGGTAATAGGGCTATAGGTCTACTAAACTAGCTATATAGCTAGTAGTAGCCTAGATCTAGGAGGCTTGGAAACTAGGAGTAACTATCTTACTACTTTAACTAGATATATCTAGGGCCTTTAATATAGTTAACTATATAAGGTTACTAGATACCCTCTAGGGCTATAGCTACCTAGGCTAGTTAGTTTAGTAGATTAAGTATTAGCTTATAAGGAGGGAAACTACTCTATATTTCGATAGCTAGACTACTAGCCCTATATCTATTAGGGCCGGGGTCCCCTAAGGCTCCCCCCTATTACTAATCCTCTTTATCCTTTATATTACTACCCTATATAGGGTGTTAAAGGATAGAAATCTAGGGGTAGCTATAGTAGGTTTTATAGACGATATAAACCTACTAGCCTTTAACTAGGGGCTTTAAGCTAACTACTAGTAGTTATAGGAGGCTTGGAAAACCTATTTATAGTAGGCTAAATCGAAGGGGATAGTCTTTATAGGGGAAAAAAGCGAACTAATCTACTTTAATAAAGGCCAAAAATAGTAGCTAAACCTAGTTAAACTAGCCTACCCTATAGAGGAGGGCTACAATTCGATATAATCAACGGCTTCTAGGTAGTTCCTAGGGGTATAGCTAGATTAGAGGTTAAGCTAGAAGGCCTATAAGGAGGCTATAGAAAAGAAACTAAAAACCCAGGATTTTATACTATCTAGAATAGCTATAAAGACCTAGGGCCCGGCTCTAACAAGGGCTAGAGAGGTCTATATTAAGTATATTCGAAGTACTATAGCCTATAGGGCCTCTAGTTTCTATAGCCCTACAACTATAGAGGGCTAACTATAGGGTATTGTAAAAGACCTATAGAAGGTCTAGAACTATAGCCTTCGTATAGTAGCTGGAGCCTATAAGGCTATACCTATTTGAAGCCTAGAAGCCGAAACCTGGGTACCACACTAGACCTCTACCTCAATAAGAGGCTAGCCAACTTCGAAGACCGGCTCAATAAGCCAACACTTCTAATACCACCCAACCAACCTACCCCATACCCAGAGCCTACCCTATACCCAGGGCCTACCCTATACCCGCCTAGCCGGCCTACCCAGCCCCCCAGGCCTATAGGCCTCTAAGCTCTATAGTGGAAGAGGCCTATAAGAAGGTTAAAAATAGGTTTGGGTAGGGAGGTAGGGTAGGGGTAGGGCAATTAACATTACTAGAGGGTAATAAAGGCTATTATAGCCTAGAAGGTATAGGGCCGGGATATAAAAATAGCCCTAGCAAGGGTGTGGAGGCGAGGTGGTCTAAAGAGGCTACTAAACGATAAGAACGGTATAGGGCCCAAAACCAGGCTCTACCTACTATTCAACCGGCTAACTACAGGCTAAAACTGGACTAGAGGGTACTTGAACGGCACGAGGGTCTTATAAAGGCCGAGAGCTCCCTACTAACCTAGGCCTATACGGGGGCTATAGGCCTTAAGAGCTTCCTATTCTATAGGGGGGTTCTAGGGGTATCTACCCCCTACTATAACTATAGCCGGGGGCTGGAAACGGTCGAGTATCTAGTGGTCTGGTACCCTCAACCACTAAAATCAAGAATGTGGGAAACCACCGAAATTCGATCGAAAACGGACCTTTTTAGGGTCCTTGATAGTAGGGGAGATAAAGAGAGGTAGCTTACAAGGAAGGTTATAAGGTGGCTACTAAACTCTAGGAGGCTCCTAGAGTATAGGCTAGCCGTAAGGCTAGAACTGGGCTAATTGGCCTAGTTAGCCACTAGCTAACCCTCCTTTTCAACGTAGTAGAAGGGTCTAGAAGGGTAGATTGTTAGAGGGAGATAGGGGTTTTTAGTCCAGCCTTACAGGTATGGTTTTCCCTTGTAATTAGTTGCAGAGGGTCCGGCAAGCCTTTAGGCATAGCGGTGTAGGAATAATAATAATATTTATTAAGAACTTTAGTAGTATCGCGAAACCTCTATATAAACTTATAAAGAAGGATACTATATTCTAATAGAAGTAGGAGTATAAATATACTTTCTAACAAATCTATAATATAATTATCGCTAACCTAGTACTTATACTACCTAACCCATATATTTCGAAGTTGAGGTTAATACTTTAGACTTTGCGATTAGAGGATAG